>JASVEL010000129.1:0-367382 GCA_032618575.1 Nicotiana noctiflora
GCGGACGTAGCGGACGACCACCATTGGCATCCAGAGGCTGTGGTCGTGGTAGAGGTAGGGCAGTAATACCAGCACCTACTAAACCACCAACTGACCAGACTCAGGTTTAGATTCCAGCACCGGTGGCCCAGGTTCAGGATCAGGTTCCAGCTGCAGACGCTCCAGCAGCTCAGGTTCAGGCACCGACAGTTGCTATTGAGATACCGGGTCTTCAAGAGACTTTGGCCAGATTCTATCAGTATGCACTGTCTTGGCTCAGGTGGTTGCAGCCTCTACTATAGCTGCTTCTTCACAGGTAGGGGGAGGAAATTAGACCCCCGTGGCTCGCACACTCGAATCGATAGTTCAGGGTATTCAGGCACCTGGGGCAGCTCCAACTCAACCCGTTGCACCAGCCCCTGCTCATGTGGTTCTAGTTATGCCCGACGATGAGCAGCATCGTCTGGAGAGATTTGAGAGGCTACAGCCTCTGGCATTCAGTGGTGCTGAGGGCAAGGACGCCTCGGATTTTCTTGTAAATGTCAGTGTATGCTTTGCATCGCAGCTATTCTGGAGTCCAACGGTGTTGCTTTCACCACCTTTCAGTTCACAGGTCCAGCATTTCAGTGGTGGGAGGATTTTGAGAGTCGTAGGCCCGCTGGGGCAGCGCCCCTCACTTGGCAGCAGTTCTCCACGGTATTTTTGGAGAAGTATGTGCCTCAATCCTAGAGGGAGGAGCCGCGTTGTCAGTTCGAGTGGCTGAAGCAGGGAGATATGTCGGTAACTCGGTATGAGTTGAGATTTACACAGCTAGCCCGTCATGCCATGTGGATGATCCCGACGGATAGAGACAGGATCAGGAGATTTATAGATGGTCTTATCTATCCCATCCGTATATTGATGACCAGAGAGAGGGATTCGACAGTTACCTTTGAGGAGGTGGTTGATGTTGCCCGTCATATTGAGATAGATCACCGTAGAGAGGGTAAGGAGAGGGAGGCTAAGAGGCCTCGTATTACTGGTAGTTATAGTGGTACTCTGTCTAGGGGCCAACCTCAGCATAGCAGGGGTCGTTCTTTTAGGTCTCCTCAGTCAGGACGTGCAGAGTGTAGTGGAGCTTCAGCAGATCGTGGTCATCAAGGCCATCAGGGTCATCAGGGTCAGTAGGGTCGTCAGTAGAGCCAGCCTGCATTGAGTGCTTTTCCAGCTCAAAGCTCTGCTCCTGCTTCTTTAGCTCAGGGATTCATCTGCAGCGAGGGGTCCTCAGCAGTCACTTCTTCCATCTTCAGGCCGTTGCTTTGAGTGTGGCGAGTTGCGCCATATCAAGAGAGAGTGTCCTCGGTGGCTTCGTAGGCGGTCTCAGCAGAGGGATCGGCCCTTGTCTTCTACCCCTGTTTCTTCAGCACCAGCACAGTCAGCTAGGAGTGGTGGCCAGGTGGCCAGAGGTCGCCCTAGGGGTGAAGATCGTACTGGCAGAGGCCAGGCTCATTTCTATGCTCTTCTAGATAGGAAGGATGCTAGTGCATCAGATGCTTTCACTTTAGGTATTATCTCAGTCTGCCACAGGGATGCTTCTGTCTTATTTGATCCCGGATCCACCTATTCCTATGTTTCTTCTTATTTTTCACATCATCTAGGTATGACCCGTGGCATTCTTTCCTTGCCCGTACATGTGTCTACCCTGGTGGGGGATACTGTTGTTGTGGATCAGGTATATCAATCCTGTCTTATTACTATTGGGGGTCTGGAGACCTGAGTTGATTTGTTACTATTGGGCATGGTGGATTTTGATGTAATTCTGGGCATGGATTGGTTATCTCCTTACCATGCGATTCTAGACTGTCATGCCAAGACAGAGACACTAGCTATTCCAGGTAATTCGAGGATCGAGTGGCGTGGCTTGACTGATTACGTATCCGACAGGGTGATTTCTTATATAAAGGCTCAATGAATGATTGCGAAGGGTTGTTTATCTTATTTGGCCTTCATTAAAGATGTTGAGGCTGAGATACCCAGTCTTGATTCGGTCCCCGTTGTGAGGGAGTTTCCGGATGAATTTCCAGCAGACCTGTCAGGCATGCCACCTGATAGGGATATTGACTTTGGTATTGACTTGGTGCCGGGCACTCAGCCTATTTCTATTCCCCCCCATCGCATGGCACCAGCGGAGTTAAAAGAGTTGAAAGAACAGCTTCAGGAACTCTTAGATAAGGGTTTCATTCGCCCGAGTGTGTCACCATGGGGTGCACCGGTATTGTTCGTGAACAAGAAAGATGGCACAATGAGAATGTGCATTGATTACAGGCAGCTGAACAAGGTAACAATGAAGAATACGTACCCATTGCCTCGTATTGAGGACTTGTTTGATCAGATCCAGGGAGCTAGTGTATTTTATAAGATTGATCTTCGATCGGTCTATCATCAGTTGAAGATTAGGAACTCAAACATTATGAAGATAGCGTTTAGAACGAGATGTGGGCACTATGAGTTTCTGGTGATGTCTTTCGGGCTGACTAATGCCCAGCTGTATTCATGTACTTGATGAATAGTGTATTTCAGCTGTACCTTGATTTCTTCATGATCGTGTTTATTGATGATATCCTGGTGTATTCACGCAGCCAGGAGGAGCATGCACAACACTTGAGGGTGGTATTGTAGAGGTTGAGAGAAGAAAAGCTTTATGAAAAATTCTCTAAGTGTGAAATCTAGCTTGATACTGTGCCTTTTGTGGGACATGTAGTGTCCGGTGATGGTATTTGGGTTGACCCACAGAAGGTCGAGGCGGTGCAGAATTGGCCCAGACCTTCCTTAACTACTGAGATTCGGGGTTTCCTCAGCTTGGCAGGCTATTGTCGCTGGTTTGTTCAGGGTTTCCCATCTATTGCTTCACCTTTGATGAAGCTGACACAGAAGAATGCTCCATTTGTGTGGTTTGATGAATGTGAGCAGAACTTTCAGAAGCTCAAGACGGCTTTGACCACAGCTCCAGTACTTGTGTTTCCATCAGCTTCAGGGTCTTATATGGTATATTGTGATGCTTCTAGAGTTGGGGTCGGTTGTATATTGATGAAGGAGGGTAGAGTTATTGCATATGCTTCTCGTCAGCTAAAGCCCCACGAGAAGAACTACCCTGTTCACGATTTAGAGTTAGCTGATATTGTTTATTCCTTGAAGATTTGGAGGCATTACTTGTATTGTGTGTCTTGTGATGTATATATAGACCACCGCAACCTTCAGCATTTGTTTAAGCAGAAAGATCTCAATTTCAGGCAGCGGAGATGACTTGAATTGCTTAAAGGCTATGATATTACCATTTTGTACCATCCCGGGAAGGCCAATGTAGTGGGCGATGCATTGAGCTAGAAAGCTATTAGTATGGGCAGCTTGGCTTATATTCCAGTTGGGGAAAGACCCCTTGTAGTTGATGTTCAGGCGTTAGCTAATCAGATGGTGAGACTGGATATTTCTGACCCAGTCGGGTTATGGCTTGTGTAGTAGCTCGTTCTTCTTTATATGACCGTATTCGAGAGCGCCAGTATGATAATCCACACTTTTAGCTATTGATAGTGATGGTGTGTTGCGGATGCAGGGAATGATATGCGTGTCCAATGTTGATGGCCTTCGTGAGTTGATATTAGAGGAGGCCCACAGCTCGCAGTATTCTATTTATCCAGGTGCCGCAAAGATGTATCAGGATTTGAGACAGCATTACTAGTGGAGAAAGATGAAGAAAGATATTGTGAATCATGTGTCATAGTGTCTAAACTGTCAGCAGGTCAAGTATGAGCATCAAAGACCTAGTGATGTGTTCCAGCCTATCGATATTCTCGAGTGGAAGTGGGAAATGATCACTATGGACTTTGTTAGTGGACTCCCTCAGACAGCGAGAAAGTTCGATTCAGTTTGGGAGGTTGTGGATAGGTTGACCAAGTCAGCTCACTTCATTCCAGTGTGTACTACATACTCCTCGGAGCGGTTGGTAGAGATATTCATCTGCGATATTGTGAGATTGCATGGAGTTCCCATTTCTATCATATCAGACAGAGGTACCCAGTTCACTTCTCAGTTCTGGAGGATATTTCAGCGAGAGTTGGGTTCACAGGTAGAGTTGAGCACAACATTTCATCACAGACGGATGGGCAGTCTGAGCGTACTATTCATATACTGGAGGACATGTTGCGTGCTTGTGTTATTTACTTTGGTGGTACGTGGGCTGATTACTTGCCTTTTGCAGATTTGCTTATAATAATAGCTATCAGTCCAGCATTCAGATGGCACCGTATGAAGCTTTATATGGGAGGCGGTGTAGGTCTCCAGTCGGTTGGTTTGAGCTCGGCGAGGCTAGATTGTTGGGGACAGAGTTAGTTTAGGATGCGTTGGACAAGGTGAAGGTGATTCAGGAGAGGCTTCGCACAGCTCAGTCGCATCAGAAGAGTTATGCGGACCGGAAGGTCATAGATGTGTCTTATTCAGTAGGTGAGAAGGTGTTGCTGAAGGTTTCGCCTATGAAGGGCGTTATGAGGTTTGGAAAGAAAGGAAAGTTGAGCCCAAGGTTCATTGGACATATTGAGGTGCTTAGGAAAGTTGGGGATGTGGCCTATATGCTTGCTTTGCCACCCAGCTTGTCGGGAGTTCACCTGGTGTTCCATGTATCTATGCTCCGGAAGTATGTTGGAGACCCGTCACATGTATTATACTTCAGCACGATACTGTTAGATGAGGACTTGACCTATGATGTGGAGCCGGTAGCCATCTTGGGTCGACAGGTTCGTAAGCTAAGATCTAAGGACATAACTTGTGTGAAAGTGCAGTAGAGAGGTCGTCCCGTGGAGGAAGCAACTTGGGAGACCGAGCAGCAGATACGGAGCAGATATCCACACTTATTTGATACTCCAGGTATGTTTCTTAACCCGCTCGCGGACGAGCGTTTGTTTAAGTTGGGGAGAATGTAACGACCCGACTTGTCATTACGGGAGTTATCGCCCGTTCTCTTCATTTAACACTTCAATATGCTTATTTATATGTGTTCGGAAAGTTAGAAGCAAATCGGAAGCAATTTAGATAGAAATGAGGTCATATGCCTCTTTACGAAAAAAATAGTTTAGAAAAGTCAACCAAATGTTGACCGATGAGTTAGATAGCTCGGAATTGAATTTTGATGATTTGACTAGTTTCGGGGGATCATTTATGACTTAGGAGAGCAATCAAAATCGAATTCGGAGGTCCGGTATAGTTTTAGGCTTGAATTGGCTAAGGTTGAATTTTGACGAAATCCGACTGGTAGGTGAGATTTTGATCTAGGGCTCGGAATGAAATTCTGAGAGTTGTAGAAGCTCCATTAGGTAATTTTGGATATGCGTGCAAAATTTCAGGTCAATCGGAGGTGTTTCGGTCGGGTTTTAGATTGAATGTTAGTTTCGAAAGTTTTGAAGAAACTTAGGCTTGGAAATGGTGATTTTGATATTTAAGAAGTTGTTTTTATGTTACGAGCAAGTTTGAATGAGGTAATGTGATGTAGTTGCGCTTTTGGTTGGGGTCCCGGGGATCTCGGGATGATTTCGGATGATCAACGGGAGTTTTTGTTAGAAAAACTAACAGTGAAATCCTTCACTGCGATCGCAAGCCTGGGGCTGCGATCGCGTAGAAGGGAAATGGGCGGCCAAAGATTTCCTCTCTGCGATCGCGTGAATAGGTCTGCGATCGCATATGCCTATGGATTTATACACTGCTATCGCGTAGAGTTAATTGCGATCGCGTAGGAGAAGGGAACGGTTCACTGCGATCACGTGAGTAGCCTAGCGATAGCGTAGGAGAGATACCGGGTTTTCTGCGATCGCATGCAGGGTCCTGCGATCGCGTAGGGAAAAAATGAGGCCTGGGGAATTTTGTGCATCGCGATCGCAGACGCAGTGCTGCGATCACATAAAGCAATTTACAGGCCTGACAGAAGGGTTTATTAACAGAACCTCCGCGAACTTAATCGGTTTTATCCCAAAAACAGAACGTCTTGGAGAGCATTAGGGCGAGAAGTAAGAGGGTTTCATCGTGAAAACATCGGAGGTAAGTTTCTTGACTCAAAAATGTAATTTTATGGTAGAATTAACACCAATCTTCATGAATTTGGGTAGAAAGTGTGAAGAATTATGGCCTAGGTATTGAAAACGAAAATTTGACTTTTAAAAGGCCATTCGAACTCCGTTTTCGATAAATTTTATATGCACGTACTCGTGGCGAGACGAGGATCGCGTTGGTACTAATTTTGGATTTTTTTGGGCAGCGGGCCCGGGGTCGGGTTTTACCAACTTAGTGCGTTTATGCGTATTTCATGTAAATTAAAATGAGTTATGTTTCTTTGACCCTTTATTGACATAATTATTGTGGTTTGACTAGATTCGATGTGCGAGGCAGCGAATTCCAAAGGAAAAGTCATTGCGGACGAGTCTACGACTGGCTAGAGGTGAGTAGTTTGTGTATATAGTAGCCTGATGGTTCGAAACCCCGACTTAGCACATTGTGACGCTAGTAGGGCGCGGCTCGCACCTCGTGGCAGGTGCGGGATTGATTGTGACGGGAGATTGAGACTTAGTCCATCCCGAATGAGTATAATATGATATTAGTAGTAGAAAAACACTGTGTCTGATATAATTGTGGGATGTAAGACTTGTTTGGGGCCTTGTACCGTCCTGTAGTATCCATAGGGGATAGTTATATATGTGATAGATATACTTGCTTAATCACTGATCTCAGTCCTGGTTTGAAATCACCGTATTGAAATGCTAATTCACCTCTTTTGCAAAAATTAAATAAAAGTTAAAGTATTTTCATAATTTATGAACTGGAACCTGAAAATAAATAATTGAGTTGTTGTGTGACTTATATACTTGTTGTGGACTGAGGATGGATCGGGCTGCACGCCGCAGCGATTGATATGAGGATCGGGCTGTACGCCGCAACGATTGATGTGAGGATCGGGCTGCACGCCGCAGCGGTATTGCGCTTGGGCTGTAGGAACCCCTCCGGAGTCTGTACACACCCCCAGTGAGCGCCGTCGATGTTAAATGGATCGGGCTACACGCTTTAGCGGTTATGTGCTTTGCATTGCATCTTTATCTGTTGAATTATCTGTGATAATCGTGTTGTATTGTTGTTGCTAGTTCGTAGGAGGATCGGACTGTAGTTTAGCTTCATTTTGTGGTATTGTGTGGATTTCTTTCTTTCAGCTACTTGTATATATTTATCACTCACTGAGTACTTAGTACTCACCCCTACTCCCTGCACCTATGTGTGCAGATTCAGGTACTCAGGAGAAGTAGACGAGCATTCCACCTTTTACAGAGTCATATCGAGTTGCTGAGGTTGCTGCCGACGTTCACAGAACCTAGCTTCTCATCTCTTTCCAGTTATTACTTTATGTTCATATTTGAGTACTTCTATACAGTATTCCCTACTATTGTTCGGTTTTGTTTAGAGGCTCTGGACTTGTGCTCCAGATCTTTGGGAGTGTTAGTTGTTTTCGCACTTCTCAGTATTTTGTTCGTATTATTATTATTGGAGTTTCTATGACTCATATATTCTTCTTGAGTTACCCATTTGGGACTGATATTATTTGTGAAAGACGTTTGTTGGTCTAGCTGGCCTAGCTTAATTGTTCGGCGCCATCACGACCGGATTTAGGGTCGTAACAGGAACTAACATAAGACCTATGAAAGTCAAGCAGTGGGCTTGAACAACAATGGAACACATTAAAAGCTAATCAAAATAATGAGCAATCAAAACGGATGCATATGAAATAATTAAGTTATGAAGTACTGAGTTTAAATGGAGAAAGGTACATGGCTATAGGCTACTTATTTAAATTGGAAAACTACTTAGAAAGGACATATCAAATTACTTTTTTTTAATAATAAATCAATATATCCAAAAAAATAGAACAAATACAAAAATTTAAGAATAAAGTTAGATATATCCTAGAAAGACTTTAATAGATAAAAATAAATAGAGATTATATTTCATTGGAGTAGCACATTATGTATCTCCGTTTGGGTCTAAATATGTATATACAAATGACATATCAACTGTAAGAAATAACTTATCAAATTTACTACACTTACAGTAAAGTTTCAAGCTTTTCAATCATCATTATGAAATTAGGGTGCGCGAAAAAGATAAAACACCCCAAAAGGCTGATGTCTTATGGGTATCCTATATAAAACATGACCCTTGTACAATCCAACCAAAAAGCATCAACCAATAAATTCAAGAAAAAGCAAAAAATACAGAAACATCAACTTTTAAGAAAGTACCTAAAGCGGAAACCTCAATGGAAAAAGTATCACCGATCTACCTTGTCGCTTCCGTTGGTAAAATTTGGCGAAAATCAACATGATTGAACATTTATAACAATATCAAATAAAATAAGATCGGCAAAAGAATCAGCATAAGAAAATTAACATGATTGGTCAGTAGACACAATAATTAAATAAAAGTAGATGTTCGTACAAAAAATTAACTTAGAAGGAAAAGAGAAGACGGAAAACATTACCAAGTAATGATAATAGTGGTTAATCTTTTACTTTGAAAAAAAAAAGTTTGTCCTCTCGTTTGTGATTGCAGCACCAAAAAAGTGAAGGCAAGTGACCAAAAGCTTGATTTGTTCGTGACTAACATATACTGAAATTACAATCAAAAATCATTTTTCCAATTAACAGAAAATCAAGAGAGCAAATAATGAAGGGCATCAAATATAATGCAAAAATTGTTTATCCGTAAAATCTGAAATATCCACTTTTAGTTTTTGATATTTTATTAAAAATGTAAAAGATTTACCGGACCTTTTTCTCTCTTAAGTTATCAACTTGAATGATAACTATTGGATTTCACTTCAGACCACCACATGTGATACAATTTTTTCAATAGTTTGATGGATTTTTAGTGATTGGTTTTTTTTCATGGAAGAGAAGAGGTAGTCCAATAAGGAAAAGAGTATTTTAGAAACTGTTGGATATCATTATAAGTGAAAATGTTTGTGTTTTCCAAATAATTTAACTGTTAATGTTTACAAAGATTAATGAAAAAAAAGTAGGAAGTACTAAAATTGAGATTAAAAAAAAAGGCAATCCTCGTGCATCAAGACATGCCACATAACTGACCCCAGGCCTCTCAATTATATGTATAGAGATTTTTTATAAATCATTATTTTTAAGTCATTCTGTAAGAAGATATTAGGATGTATATAAAGCATTAAAATCAAACTAACAAACATCCTCACACTATTTATGAAGATTCAAGTTATATTGTCGTTCTCTTTTTAGTTATAAGGTTGTACGTGCAAGGCAAGTGAAATAGATACGAGTACTATATTAAAAATACGAAGGCCCTTATCGAAATATTGTTCGTCTTTTTTTTTTCCTTCAAAATTAGCTAAGTTTCACATTAGACAAAATTAATTAATTTCCCTAACATCAAGCATTTTAAATCAACAAAATTTTTGTTTATTAAACATTCTCTTATTGAACGGGGTATAATGTCCTAAATATTAGGACTTTAAAATCAATAAACAAACTCCTTAGATAAATTCTTTATTATTTTAAAGTCTTAATGTCTTATATTTTTTACTTTGGGGGAAATTATTCTTGCATTTCTTTAATTTTATATTTAAATATTAAAGTCTTTGTGACGACCCGGTCGTTTCATGAGTTATCGCTCTGTTTCCTTCATTTTTTCTTCTTTGTGCTTTGTTATCCGTATTTTGTGGTATCGGGTTGGTTGGTTTGAGTCCAGAATGATTTTTGTGAAGTTTCAGACACTTAGTCTCTTTTAAGAAAGTTTAAGTTGAATAAGTGAAACAGATATTGAGTTATGTGTTAGAGGGCTAGGATGTGAGTTTTGATGGTTCGGTTAGCTTTGGGAAATGATTTATGACTTGCAAGTGTGATCGAAATGGGGTTTTGAGGCTCGGAGTAGGTTTAGGCTTGAATTGGCGAAGTTGATATTTTGGGTTGATAGGCGCGATTTTGATATTGGAGTCGAAATAGAATTCTGAGAGTTGCAGTAGCTTTGTTATATTATTTAAAATGTGTGTGCAAAATTTCAGGTCATTCAGACATGGTTTGGTTGGGTTTTTATCAAAACCGAAATTCGGAAGATTTTAAGAAACATAGACTTGAACCTGATGTGTTTTGGTTAATTTGATGTTGTTTGAAGTATTTAATGATTGAAAAAAGTTTGAATAAGGTATTAGGATATTTTTGTGCCTTTTGGTTGATGTCCCGGGGGCCTCGGGTGAGTTTCGTATGGTCAACGGACCATTTCATGCATTGGAAAATTGCAGAAGTTGCAGGTTTTTATTCTTCGTGTTCAAAAGTGGACCCTCGCGTTCGCGAAGAGCCAGTGGTTGTAAGTGGAATTTCGGCCTTCGTGTTTGCAACAAGGGATTCGCGTTTGCGGAGGGCTGGGAAGTGATGCATCGCGTTTTCGAGAAGGGCTTCGCGATCGCATAGAGGAATTCAGAGGTCGAGCTTCAATGGGAATTTAACCCATCATGTTCGCAACTAAGGGATCACATTCACGAAGGTTTGTCTGTGTAAGTCATTGCATTCGCGTTGGTCATGTCACATTCGCGTAAGAGGAAATTTGATCAGAGTAAGGTTGTGCTTCGCGAACACGAGGTTTTGACCGCGTTCACAAAGAATAAAATTAGACCCGGGTAGAATTTTTTTAAACTCGTATTGTCTGCAATTTTGAGGCTTATTTCTCCATAGCTGGTCATTTTTAAAGATTTATTGAAGGGGATTGAAGAGGGATTCAAGCGAAATCACGTTGAGTTAAGATTCTTGGACTCAAAACTCAATTATTACGAGAATTCCACATAGAAAATTATGCAACTTAGCTAAAAATAGAAGTACTAGCGCTTGAAAATTTAGACTTTTGATTAGGGGATTCGAAGGACCATTTGGGGTCGGATTTGAGAACTTCTAATATGTATGAACTCGTGGCGAAATAAGGAACCCATTGGTGTAAAAAATTTTGTATTTCGAGATGTGGGCCCATGGGGTCGAGTTTTGGCAATTTCAGGATTTATAACCTTTATTGATTGTTTTCGCTTGGGCTTTGTTCTCTTGGCATATTTTGATGTCAACGTTCAGATTTGGATAGATTTGACGCGTGTGGAGGTCGATTCGGGGACAAAGGCATCACGAGCTAGATATTTAGCCGATTCGAGGTGAGTAATGATTGTAAATGATGTTCTGAGGGTTTTAAACACCGGATTGCACATCGTAGTGCTATATTGAGGTGAGGCACACGTTCGATGACAAGCATAGGGTTGTGCACTACTGGGATTATGACTTGGTCTGTCCCGATTGATGATTTTATCACGTATTCGATTGAAAACTAATTATTATCATCGTATATTGGGATGAATTCCATATTTGCGTTTCATGCAAACCATTTGAACCCTTCCGAGCTTTTTTTGATATTTCCTCATTGTTATGACTTACTATTTGAACTTACTCATGTTAATTTCCACTACTATACTACTCAGTCATTTTAACTCAGGTTTAAGACTTAAATTATATTTTTAAATGATGTTCGGGCTAAGAAACATTGTTTAACTATTGCCCGAGTGACTTGCAATGATTTATTTTTACTAAGGTCGAGGGCCTATGTTTTGAGGAAACACTGATACTAATTTGAGGTCTAGGGTTTGAGATATGTACGCCACGAGGTGGCTTGATTGATATGAGACCGAGAGCCTAGATTCGATTCCATGAGATGGCTTGTTATTGCACTTGCGTTGTAAGGGGTACCTCCAGGAGTCTGCACACCCCAATGAGCGCGGGTACTCATTGTGATATGAGATTGATCCCGAGGGGCTAGTATGGTTCTGAGATGTTGCCCGAGGGGAAAACTTCTATTTGTTTGCTTTACCTTAACTATCTATCAGTTTACCAATTTATATGTTGAGAAAAGAATTTTACTTGATTTTCACTGGTTTTACTGTTTTGAATTGATTTTACTACTTCTTTATAGAATGCCTTGTGCCTTACGTGTTTTCTTAATTTTAATCATTATTTATATTCATTACTCACTTAGTTGGAGTACTCACTTTACTCCCTGCACCGGACGCATCTGGTCCCGCTCCCGAGTGATGATTCACTCCAGTTTCAAGCGGATCTTCGAGAAGTCTTTAGGTAGTTGTTGGCATTCGCAGCCTGGAGCTCCTCTTTGTCTATTTGTTTTACATTCTTCGTTCAGTATTTAAAACTCTATAGTAACATTTGAGGATTTAGTATTGCTAGATGCTCTTGACTTGTAACACCCCGGTTAGGGCTATGTCGGGTTGTATTTCTGCTACTAATTATCATTAAGCCATGTTTTAGAATGCTTTTATGTTGTTTAACTGTTTAATAATAAATTTTGTTTGGTTGCATGGCCTTGTCTTCATGAGAGGCACCATCACGATCGGGTTCGGGGTTTGGATCGTGACAAGTTCGTATTAGAGCCTAGGTTATATAGGTCTCGCGAGTCATAAGAAGGTTTAGTAGAGTCTCACGGATTGGTACAGAGACGTCTGTATTTATCCATGAGAGGATGCACAGCCTTTAGGAAAAACTTCATATTCTTGAAAATTCTTGTTGTGCCAACTTGCAGATCTGAGTACTAAACTTCTGTTATTCTATTCTCTCACAATTGATGACGACACTCGATACAGGACAAGGTGGACGACAACCAGTGCCACCAACTGCAGCCACCACAGGCCGAGGATGCAGCCGTGGTAGAGGCAGAGCAGCGAGGGAAGCACTTGTTGATCCACCAGCTTCCCCAGTTCAGGACCAGGTCCCAACTTTGGATGTTGCAGTAGCACCAGTTGTTACCATTGTGATTTCGGGTCTTTAGGAGGCCTTGGCTCAGATCTTATTAGTTTGCACTGGCCTAGCTCAGACGATTTCAGCCACTATAGTTGTACCTACTTCTTAGGCTGGGAGAGGTAGTTAGACTCCCGCCGCTCGCACAACAAAGTAGGTCGTGAAGGGACTTTAGACGCCAGGGGCACACCCCGCCCAGACGGTTGCAACGCTCATGACTATGTAGTTCCTTCCATGCTAGAGGACGATTGGCATAAGTTTGAGAGATTTTGTAGGCTTTAGAGAAGTATGTGATGTAGTCTCGTAGAGAGAAGCTGTGTAGGCAGTTTGAGTGGCTGCGTCAGGGGGAGATAACCATGTCACAGTATGAGTTGAGGTTTTCTAAGTTGGCTCGTCATGCCATCTGGTTGGTTCCGATAGATCGAGAGAGGATCAGGAGGATCATTAATGGTGTTACTTATCAACTCCATATTCTTATGACCAGCGAGAGGGTGACTGGTGCTTCAATCGAGAAGGTTGTGAATATTGCTAAAGATTGAGTGTCTGCATCGCCAGAAGCGAGATGAGATGGAGGCCAAGAGGCCTCAAGGATCTAATAGGTACAATGGTGCTTCTTCAAGGGGCCAGTTTCAGCACGGCAGAGGCTGACAATTCCGACATGGTTAGTCTGATCTCTTAGGTTATCGAGGGGTGTTATCGGGTCATGGTTCCCACGATTTACACCAGCTCCATTCTTAACTTAGTGCCCTTCCATCTCAGCGTTCATCCCGTGCCCCATCAGCTCAGGGATCTTCTATGCCGAGCGCATCTGTTAATCACTCTGGTGTGTGGGGTTCCCTTCAGTCCCCTTCTTGAGCACTTGGGAGTTGTTATGAGTATGGCAAGATGGGCCACATATGGAGGTAGTGTCCCCATCGTGTTGCTAGTTCATCCCACCAGAGGGGCCAATCATCAGCTTCAGCACCAGTTGCTCTACCACCACCCGCCCAGAAAGCTTAGGGTGGGGGTCAGTCAGCTAGGGGTCTCCCTAGAGGGGGAGGTCGATCAGTGGTCGGTCAGGCCCATTTTTATGCTCTTCCAGGCAAACCCAATTCTATTGCTTCATATGTTGTTATTATATGTATTATTTCAGTCATCCACATAGTGCCTTTCGATTATTTGATCCTGGATCCACCTATTCTTATGTGTCATCATACTTTGTTTAAAATTTGGGTACGCCCCTTGAGTTTCTTGCTTTACCTATTCATGTATCTACCCTGGTAGGCAATATTGTTGTTGTAGACCGTATGTACCCGTCGTGTGTGGTGAATATTAGGGGTCCGAAGACCTGAGTTGATTTATTATTATTGAGTATGTTAGATTTTATTGTCATTTTGGGCATGAACTGGTTATCTCCATGTCATGCAATTCTAGACTGTCATGTTAAGACAATCACATTGGCTATACTGGGTGTACCACAGATTGAATGGCGCGATGTGATTGATTATGTTCCTAGTAGCGTGATCTCTTTCTTGAAAACCAAACGTATTATTGGGAAGGTGTCACACCTCCTTTTTTTCACCGCACATAACGTAAAAACATAAATGTGCCATTGTTTAATACTACACCCCGAGAAGAGATGCAATAATAATCAGGGAAGGAGTTTTTTCCATTTAAAGGACAGTCGGAGCGGGATCAATTTATTTAATTTTTCAGAGTCGCCACTTGGAAAAATAATGGTGTTCCAAGTCACCGGTTTTAATCCCGAACCGAGGAAATTTATGACTTTGTATTACAGTATGCGAAATTAGAAACCTGGATAAGGAATTCTGTTAACCCGGGAGAAGGTGTTAGGCACTCCCGGATTCCATGGTTTTAGCACGGTCGCTCAACTGCAATTTTTGTTTCTATCTGATTTCTTTACATATTTTAACTATGTGCTTTTAATGTTCCGCTTATCAATTTTAGAAGAATTGCGACGTCACGAAAACACATTTCGAGTCACACCGCAACCGGTACGCTTGTGACTTTAATGCGTTTCAGTTTCGCCGAGAGTAAGATTTGGGTCACATAAATGCGCACCCATAATTAGGAAAGTATTTTATTAAAGTCGTGCCTAAAGATTCTACGCGTTGTTAACTTTGGGAAAGACCGTGAAATTGCTAAACGGACTTCCCGAGTCTAAGTTTTTTTATAACAATTTATTTGAGGGCCCCGCAATATTATACACATCCGCTCAAACAATACAACAACCATCCAAATCGGGGCTTCAATGATCAACCAGAATTCGAACTAACACCATTTAAATACTCAATATAAAAATAAAAATTCCAATCATACAATACTATGGATAAATAAACCAACACTCACTATTAAACACAAAGAATACTGAAACAACATGAAAGTAAAGGTAAGAAATGGAACCTTGAAGAGAATTTCAATAGTCACACCAACAGAGTAAAGCTTCGATTACAATCAGCTTCGAGACAGCAGCAGAACTCGACCGGAAATACATAACAACAATCTCAACTCGAACCTCAATGAATCTTGAGAAATAGGTGAGTGCGAGACTGAAAGCACAGTAGAGTAGAAAATGACGCCATTATATTGTTACCGGCGAGATCCCTTCCGCAAAATTAACCAGATCTTTTTCTGCTTCTTCGCGGAACAGCTCGATCGTGTCCTTCAACGCCACTAGCTACATTTACACTCTCAATCTTTTCGCATTGCAAAAATCTCCATGACTTTTTGGTGTTTAGATTGATAAGTTAATCAAGAATGGGAGAAAATGGGCGTAGGTTTATACCTTTTTTTTGTTTGTTTATGGAAGCTGTGCAATACTTTAATCTAAAGCTGATTGGGGTAAGGTTTTGTTTCTTGTCATTTTACCGTTAATTGAGGGAACAATTGGTGGCTGGATCAAGAAGAACGGCCGAAAAAAATTCCCTAGGGTCTAGCTTTTTGCTGCGCAGCCGCTCTCCCCGTCCCTGTTTTATGTGTGTTTTCGTTTTTTTAAAAAAAAGAGAGATCTGCCCGTTAGTTTTCTTTTGTTATCTAATAAAATCCCATCCCTAATAATATATGTTTTCCACCTAAAAATGACTAGGATTCAACCCACCCATATGTGTGTGTCGTGTGTGCATGTGATGTGTATGATGTGTATGTACACTTTTTCTTTTCAAAAAATCAAGAAGCAAAAGTCTTCTTCTCCTTAGTTTTGTTCCCCCCTCACGTGAGCCTTTGTCTTTTAATTTGGTCCCATGTATTTTTTTTTTTGTCTTTTCTTTTGTTTTTATTTTCTTTTATCATTTTTTAGTTATTCTCCCATCCCCCATTAGCTATTGTCCCTATAATGTGTGCATGTGTGTATGGGTAGTTTTGTCCGTGTTCCCCGTGTGGTGGACTCGGATTATTACGGGCTAGGTCCGAAAATTATAAAACCAGGTAGTTTGAACCCGAATATTATTCTTTGCCCGGAACCGAGAATGAGAACACGGTGTTATTAATTAATCACTACGTAAGCAAAATAACTATAAGACTAATAATTAAAACAAAATTATTTTTTTTTATATTTTTTCAAAGTTAAAGTAACCCCAAAATGTTGATGAAACTATTTTTTTATTTATTTTCATAATTTTCGTTTTTTTAATAAAGCTAAAAATATAAAGTACTATTTTTGTATTTTTCAAGTTAAAAATGAATACGAAACATTAATAAAACTATATTTTTGTTATTTTTCATTTTAAGGTAAAATAAAGTAAAAGAGTCAAAATTAGCTAAGATAGCTATATTAGGCCTAAACTAAATATTTTACGCTAAAAATACAAAAAATCTCGGGTAGGGGCAAAATCACGCATCTACAGCTGCCCCTCTTTGACTGAAAACACAAAGAGTTTTCAGACAAAGAACGACTAGATAAGTGTTTTTGACCCGACCCTTATTCGGAGGGACTAAACTAAGAGGAAAGGAATGTGACCGAGCCCTTGTATCTGAGCTGCCTACATATCCTTGGCTATAAAGGAATCAGGCCACGTGTAGTTCGAAAGTGAGTGAAGAAGGGGTATACCGAGGTGGAGAGCCAGTCGAGGTGTCATTCCGTCGAGGTTTCGTTCCATCGAGGTTCCGGTCCGTGGTCCTGCTATTACATCAAAAAATCCAACATGAAAAAGACTAACTAAGCCTATGAGCTACTAGTTACAAGATTCCTATCTATAAATCTTCTGAAGCTTGATCTTGAGTATTGGTTGGTGCTTCATGCGGACTCTAAATTTGAACCTTGATACTTGCTAGTTGTAGGTGCTGCTTTTCGGATCAAGACCAGGTATGCAGTGCTTGTGACCTCGGCCATGTCTTGAGCACACCACATCTTTCCTTGCCTTTTTTTCATTGTGACTAACTTCTGTTGATCATCTCAGACTGTTGACTCGCAATCTGGTCGCAAGCTTTTTTTGTTGCTAACTTTCATTGCACTCCGAAGTGAATTCCCTTACTTGTGATCTTCGAACTATTCTCCTTCGAAGTCTGAATCTATCTTTTCTGATCCTTGTTGCCTTCCTTCTGATTCATGCTGGGGATTTCCGTTACACTCTGTCACTTTTCGATTGTTCACTATCCTTATCAAATCTTGGAAACTGAGACGCCATTCTGCTTTTCTGGCGGGCTTCTGACTTCAACGACAAACTCTAATCATAAATCGCCATTCCATTCTTCAGGCGGGCACCTGACTTCAACAACAAACTTCGAATATAAATTGTCATTCCATTCTTCAAGTAAGACTTTGACGCTAGGAGATAATTCCTCAGACTAGGTCTAAATTGTTGTGATCTCAGGAGAAAGATTCATCAGACTGAGATTTTGGTATCTTAGGAGGAAAATTCATCAGACTAAGACTTTGACGCTAGGAGATAATTCATCAGACTAGGTCTAAATTGTTGTGATCTCAGGAGAAAGATTCATCAGACTGAGATTTTGATATCTTAGGAGAAAGATTCATCGGACTAAGATTTTGACGCTAGGAGATAATTCCTCCGACTAGGTCTAAATTGTTGTGATCTCAGGAGAAAGATTCATCAGACTGAGATTTTGATATCTTAGGAGAAAGATTCATCGGACTAAGATTTTGATATCTTAGGAGAAAGATTCATCAGACTAAGATTTTGACGCTAGGAGATAATTCCTCAGACTAGGTCTAAATTGCTGCCTTACTTAAAATCTTCCAATTGTTGCTTCATTCTTCTTGTTGCTTTCATCTAAAACCTCTAATTGTTGTTTTTCACTTCCTATTAAATTATCTTTAACTATAACTTCATAAACTAAATCGACACTCCATTCTTCAGGCGGGCTTCCTGACTTCAACTACATCTTCAAAACTAAATCGCCACTCCATTCTTCAGGCGGGCTTCCTGACTTCAACTACATCTTCAAAACTAAATCGCCACTCCATTCTTCAAGCGGGCTTCCTGACTTCAACTACATCTTCAAAACTAAATCGCCACTCCATTCTTCAGGCGGACTTCCTGACTTCAACTACATCTTCAAAACTAAATCGCCACTCCATTCTTCAGGCGGGCTTCCCGACTTCAACTACAACTTCAAAATAAATCGCCACTCCATTCTTCAGGCGGGCTCCCTGACTTCAACTACATCTTCAAAACTAAATCGCCACTCCATTCTTCAGGCGGGCTCCCCGACTTTAACTACAACTCAAAACTAAATCGCCACTCCATTCTTCAGGCGGGCTCCCTGACTTCAACTACATCTTCAAAATTAAATCGCCACTCCATTCTTCAGGGAGGCTTCCCGACTTCAACTACATCTTCAAAACTAAATCGCCACTCCATTCTTCAAGCGGGCTCCTTGACTTCAACTACAACTTTAAAATAAATCGCCACTCCATTCTTCAAGCGGGCTTCCTGACTTCAACAACAACTTTAAAATAAATCGCCACTCCATTCTTCAGGCGGGCTCCCTGACTTCAACTATCACTTTAAAATAAATCGCCACTCCATTCTTCAGGCGGGCTCCCTGACTTCCACTTCAACTCACTAACTACATCCCATCCTTTCTTCTAAATTACCTTGTTTCGGAATTGCTTTCCTCCTAGGTCGTGTTATTTTTCCCTTGACTGCTGGGGATATCTTTGGAATTGTTTACTTACCTGCTGGGGATGATGCTGCTGGGAAAATCTTCTCTATTTCCTCCCTTTCTACTTCCTTCAAAACCTTTTATTCTCTCCCGGGATCGCGGGGGATTGAAATGTCATTAGCTGAGGATTGTCCTGTCGGGGGACCCCTTTTCCTTTTTCCTCTTTCCAAACCTCCTTCGGGACTCGCATTTTGCTCCCTTAAAAAACTTGTAGGATATAATGCTGCCGGGGAAATCTCGAAATCAGTGTTTCATTTTTTCGAGAACTGCTGGGGATGATACCGGCCTCTTGCCTTTCTGAACGCAAGCTTCCTCGTTTTGTCCTGTCTGCTGGGGGTATAATTTCCTCTATCACAGCTTGTTGTTTTCTTTTTTCAACGCCGCTGGGGATAATCGGGTTCAAAGATCATTTCCTTGCGTTATCTGGCTTCTTTCCCCAAACCGGGTATTTGGTTTCAAGAAAATTTTCGCAATGGGAGAAAATTTTCTGCCCCAGTTTGAGAATCTTCTTCGTGGCATGCTTTTCTGCCAACTACCCCTCTTCTTCCTGTTTCAAATCAAAGAAAAATTAGTTAGTTTTAAAATGTGGTGGCTGGTTGTGGTGCTCCTGCTGGGGATGGTTCTTCTCCTCTTTCCCTGCTCTGCGTTTCATTGTCAGACCCCGCCGGGGATGTTATCATTTGATGATATTCATGCTGGGGATAGTTTTCTCCTTTCTTGCTTCCCCGCCTTCCTTGACGACTCTTTATTCGCGAACCTTTCCACGTGGTTTTCCACCGACCACCCGAATTCCTATAATAGTGACCCTTCGTGAAGACCTTGCATGTTTTACTGGTGAACCATTTTCTTTGTTCACCCTTGTCACTGAAAATACCTTTCTGCTGGGGATATCTCCCCTTCTTTGGCGGAATATCTAAGGAATGGGCATTTTCCGACCTTTGAGTCTCATTGGCCTTGGCCTCGAGGTCATTAACCTTCATTGAGATATCCTTTTTCACACCGATCCACCCCTTTGTCGATTTCCTATTGCTGGGGAATATCCTTCTGGACACTGGCTTTGCACTTAATCCCTCCTCACTTATACCACTTGGGTGTACCAATCAAATTCCGTCTTGCATAATTGGAAAGCTGATGGAAAATTTTGAAGTCATTTCTTACAAATAGACTCTATTGGGGAATTTTTTAGGAAAGGAGAAAGATAAAAGGAAACAGAATAAAAGACAAAACGAGGATGACTCTCTAAAAAGAAAAATTATAAAATAACCCTATCAAACGTGGATACCAACTCTAATGGACATGACATGCACATATAGCCTACCCTCCATCGTTAAACCGCCTTTTGTAATCTTCTCCTGGGGCTTTCCTATCTCATTTCCAATCTCTGTTCGACTTGTAGTGCCCGAGGGGTTTTCACTGCCAAACCTCTCTCATTTCGGTTTTTCTCTCAACTTTCATCGCCTTATGGTGCCTGTGAAGGTTTTCACCGCTAAGACTCTCTCGTTTGTGTGACTTTTCCGCTGGGGATTGGTGGTGTTACTGCTAAGGCTCTCCTATTTTCCGCTGGAGATCGGAGTCTTACTGCCGGGAATCAGAGTGTTATGTCCCGATGAAACTTCTCTCATTTGCCTAACTCAACCTCTTTTGAAGATTGGTCAAAAGGGTCTTTCGTTGGACCGTAATGTGGGTTTGGACAAGGCTAGAAAGAAAGGGTATTAAAGGCTCAAAATAAAACAAATTGGGTTCAAAATTACAACCTTCGGAATCCTATATTTTCCTTACATAAACACATTTTTTTTATTTACACTATGACCGAGCTGTGAAGCGCCTACGTATCCTCTTTGAGGAATCAGGTCAAACGTAGTTCCCAATTCCTTGTTTTTCTAGTTTTTCCTTTTCATTTTTCATTCTTTTTTTTCCTTTCTTTTTGGTTGTTTTCGTTGTTTTCTTTTTCTCTTTTTCTTTCTTTATCCATTTCTTCTTTTACCTTTCAAACTTGTGTTTCTAGTCTTTGCAACTAATTCCGAAGGAGGGGTATGAAAGAATTTAAAGTAAGGCTCAAAGGGTTGACGATGGATAAAGTGTTTGGATAGCAGAACAAAATGCCTTCGCCATTCCAATCTTCAAAACATGCCAAGCGTGAACAACACAATTAATATTCGTCATATATTTAAAGCACTGTTGGGCAACACTCTCATTTTCATTATTATGAACGACCCCATGTCAATTTTGGCCAGCTTGCCTTTAACGGTTTCCTTTTACTTGCCCCGGTTTCTCATGACTCGGGCTTCGAATAATCTCAAACCGTTCTTATTTAATTTAAATATCTCGATCACCTCCCAATGGTTTTGTGATTAACTTTTAAGATCAGGCCAGAACTATGCGCGCACGTCATGTCATTAGAGCTAGCAGAAAAAGAACTATAGGAGGGAGAGGACTAAATAACAGAAAATGTCTAGAAATAATATAAAATAGGTCATTGCATTAACCGATAAAACAACGACTCGAACAACCAAAAAACAAAACTGGGGTTACAACCCTTAGAACGAACCTAGACCCCTTTAGATGAGACACTATGATCAAAAGAAAAATACAAAGATAAAAGGTTTGAGCCACAAGACAACATTCAGATTACCATTCTGAAATAACTCGGACAAATAGAAATGACAACAAAATAAACCACCACAAATGACTCTCCAGTTGATAAGCCTGACATTTAGCCACGAATTTGATTAGCAGAACCACTATGGCCTTCTCTCATTTCAGTCGGCAAATTCCCGAGTGGATTCTCATATTCCGTGTCACTAGGCATCACCGCGAGAAAGTGTGTATCATCAGGTGCAGGTAACGGATTCAGCGCGATATTCTGGGTGTCACCGTTATGAATCACAATCAATCTTTCTTGGATCATCCTTTCTATTTCCCTTTTCAAATCCCGACAACTTTCCATGTTGTGCCCCTGGGCATGGGAATGGTATTCACACCTTTTAGATGGGTCAAAGCTCCTTGCACGTGGGTCCACATGATTTGGAGGGATGGGTGCAATCATGTCCTGTTGTTTTAACTTCTCAAATAAGCTTGCATAGGAAACTCCTATTGGTGTGAAATTATCCTTCAACTTCGGTTCCCTTCTATACCCTTGGTTTGGAAGTGGGTTATAAGGTATTTGGAAATTTTGCAGAGGCTGGTAGAGATTTTGTGATGCCCGTGCTCGCTTTCTTGGATGATTTGATGGCTGAATAACGTACTGGGGTGGATCAACTGAGTATGGTGGGTTCGGAGGTGGATAGTGATGCTCGGGGGAATTATGGAAAACTTGTCGAGGCATCGCATACCATCGAGGTACTCTTATGGAACCTTTTCTTGACCCTGATATCATCATGACTTCTTCATCCCTCTCATTCGTGTCACTAGATTCAAATTGGACAGCCTGAGCTGCAGCCTTGAGAGCCGCTTGACTTATAATTCTGCCCGTCTTAAGACCGTTCTCTACCATTTCTCCCATTTTGATTACATCCAAGAAGGATTGACCAACCGCAGACATCATGTTCTGAAAATAATCCGGCTCTTGAGCCCGAAGGAAGACAATGATTAACTCATGGTCATCCATGGGTGGCTCAGCACGAGCCGCTTGCTCTCTCCATTTAAGGGCATATTCCCTGAAACTTTCACTTGATTTCTTCTTCAGATTTGAAAGGAAAATGCGGTCCGGGGCAATGTCAATGTTGTATTGGAATTGTTTGACAAAGGCCTGTGCCATGTCGTTCCAGACGTGCCAGTGAGATGCATCTTGATCCCAAAACCATTCAGAGGCTACTCCTGTAAGGCTTTCCCCAAAGTAAGCTATTAACAATTCTTCATTTCTTCCCAGACTCCTTAGTTGATTGCAATACCTTTTCAAATGGGCTATGGGATGTCCATGTCCATCGTACTTTTCAAATTTGGGAATCTTGAAACCAGGTGGCAAGTGGACATCGGGAAACAAGCATAGATCTTTGAAAGCAACACTCTTTTGACTTGCCAACCCGTGCGTGTTTTTCAACCGCTGTTCTAAGCTTTTCAATCTTTGGGTTATTTCCTCCTGTACCATCTTTCGGGGATCTCGCGTTGTCCGCTTGTCACAAACCAACCACCTTCTACTTACTTTTCAATTCAAGACAAAACATGTTAGAATGGACTCAGACAGTCCTTAAAAAAATTTTTTTTTTTATTTTTTTTTTTTATATTATATATACATATACAGTTATGGTCGAATCTTTTGGAGATTGCCTACGTATCATGACCCCGCATGAATCAGACCGAGCGTAGTTCTTGCAAATTAATGCAAGAAAATAAAAAGATGTTTATTTGATTTTTTTTAAGGAAAATTATAGAAATCGACTCCAACTACAAACTTGAAAAACTTTCACATTTTGAACCGGAGATTTCTTCAAGAATAAATATTTTTTGGTGTCAATTATGATTATTTCTACAAAATTGGCCATGTAATGGCTTATTTGGTAAAGTGACTATTTTGCAAAATTTTGTTTAAGAAAAATAAGCTTGAAAATTTCCTCATCCTAGGGCTCATGGGGCATCGTTCGGCATCACCATAGGCCAACACAAGATTGAGAAGTTTTTTATGTCAATTGCGACTATTTCAACAAAATTGGCCATGTAATGGCTTATTTAGACAAAGTGGATCTTTTTGCAAAATTTTATTTAAGAAAATTTTTATCCTGGGGCCTATGGGGCATCATTCAGCACCGACACAGGCCAATACAAGACTGAAGAAGTTCAAATGCCAAAAGTGGCTATTTATGCAAGGACCGGCCATGTAATGGCTTATTTGATAAAGTGATTATTTTTTGAAAAGTTGAGTGATGACTCAAACTTAATTTTGCGGATACAACCTTTCAACTATTTTGAGGAAGAATAGCATCACCCGACTCATTTATAACAAAATCAAAAATTTAACATTTTTTTTTTGGTTATTTTTTGCAAAAGGGGTGTGAACCCGGACTTGATTTTGCGGCTATGGCCTTGCAACATTTCCACAAGGAATATTTCAAGGTTGTGCCCGCAAATTATTAAAAATGATTCAAAGTGGCTATTTTTGCAAAAAACAGCCTTCCGGCGTCCTTTCGGAACATTCGGTTATTTGCAAAAACGGCATCACTTTGATTTTATTGACAAAATTAAACATACATTTTTTTTTGATTTTTTAAAGGGGTGGTTGGACCCGATGAGGGTTGCCTACGTATCCCACCTAATGGCGAGAATGAAACCTGCGTAGTTCGGTCAGATTATTTGACCAATTATTTCAACAAAACTGTTCTACCTATTTTTCAAATTTTCTTTTCAAGCAATTCGTCAATATTTCGATATCTAAAATTTCTCTCTTTTTGTTTTTCAGGAATTTAGCCAATAATAATCTAGAACAAATAAATGCAACATATAACATGCTCGGTCTTTTGATTACCGGGTCACCTGTCCTAGACGGACCCAACCCCTGTGTTGAGTCCCCTAAGTCAGATATGATGCAAATAAACGTCCTAAATCTAGGCTCAATATCCCGATGTTTTCAATGGTACTAGACCGTGTACCCGAGCGGACAACTCGGATCGAGGAGGGGGCTACGTACCGGTGACCCGCGGAGTCAATCGGCTTTGTAACTTATTCGGCCTCTTTTTCTTATTTTTGGTATTGACACTAACAGAAAAGGGGAGTCTCAACCAGTAAGCACATCCCCGGAGATAAAGAAGAGAAGGGTTTTCGGCACAGTTTTATATGTACAGTTCACGCAATATCAAAGCGGTAAACATGTAACACATTAATCAAAACATATAATGAAACCAGATATAAGCAAAAATAGTAATTTCACTGAGCTCGAATTCTTAAACCCTGAACCGAAGTTCTGGGTTACTTTTCCCCAGCAGAGTCGCCAGAGCTGTCACACCTCCTTTTTTTCACCGCACATAACGTCAAAACATAAATGTGCCATTGTTTAATACTACACCCCGAGAAGAGATGTAATAATAATCATGGAAGGAGTTTTTTCCATTTAAAGGACAGTCGGAGCGGGATCAATTTATTTAATTTTTCAGAGTCGCCACTTGGGAAAATAATGGTGTCCCAAGTCACCGGTTTAATCCCGAACCGAGGAAATTTATGACTTTGTATTACAGTCTGCGAAACTAGAAACCTGGATAAGGAATTCTGTTAACCCGGGAGAAGGTGTTAGGCACTCCCGGATTCTGTGGTTTTAGCACGGTCGCTCAACTACAATTTTTGTTTCTATCTGATTTCTTTACATATTTTAACTATGTGCTTTTAATGTTCCGCTTATCAATTTTAGAAGAATTGCGACGTCACGAAAACACATTTCGAGTCACACCGCAACCGGTACGCTTGTGACTTTAATGCGTTTCAGTTTCGCCGAGAGTAAGATTTGGGTCACATAAATGCGCACCCATAATTAGGAAAGTATTTTATTAAAGTCGTGCCTAAAGATTCTACGTGTTGTTAACTTTGGGAAAGACCGTGAAATTCGCTAAACGGTCTTCCCGAGTCTAAGTTTTTTTATAACAATTTATTTGAGGGCCCCGCAATATTATACACATCCGCTCAAACAATACAACAACCATCCAAATCGGGGCTTCAATGATCAACCAGAATTCGAACTAACACCATTTAAATACTCAATATAAAAATAAAAATTTCAATCATACAATACTATGGATAAATAAACCAACACTCACTATTAAACACAAAGAATACTGAAACAACATGAAAGTAAAGGTAAGAAATGGAACCTTGAAGAGAATTTCAATAGTCACAACAACAGAGTAAAGCTTCGATTACAATCAGCTTCGAGACAGCAGCAGAACTCGACCGGAAACACAGAACAACAATCTCAACTCGAACCTCAATGAATCTTGAGAAATAGGTGAGTGCGAGACTGAAAGCACAGTAGAGTAGAAAATGACGCCATTATATTGTTACCGGCGAGATCCCTTCCGCAAAATTAACCAGATCTTTTTCTGCTTCTTCGCGGAACAGCTCGATCGTGTCCTTCAACGCCACTAGCTACATTTACACTCTCAATCTTTTCGCATTGCAAAAATCTCCATGACTTTTTGGTGTTTAGATTGATAAGTTCATCAAGACTGGGAGAAAATGGGCGTAGGTTTATACCTTTTTTTTGTTTGTTTATGGAAGCTGTGCAATACTTTAATCTAAAGCTGATTGGGGTAAGGTTTTGTTTCTTGTCATTTTACAGTTAATTGAGGGAACAATTGGTGGCTGGATCAAGAAGAACGGCCGAAAAAAATTCCCTAGGGTCTAGCTTTTTGCTGCGCAGCCGCTCTCCCCGTCCCTGTTTTATGTGTGTTTTCGTTTTTAAAAAAAAGAGAGATCTGCCCGTTAGTTTTCTTTTGTTATCTAATTTTTCCCATCCCTAATAATATATGTTTTCCACCTAAAAAATGACTAGGATTCAACCCACCCATATGTGTGTGTCGTGTGTGTCGTGTGTGCATGTGATGTGTATGATGTGTATGTACACTTTTTCTTTTCAAAAAATCAAGAAGCAAAAGTCTTCTTCTCCTTAGTTTTGTTCCCCCCTCACGTGAGCCTTTGTCTTTTAATTTGGTCCCATGTGTTTTTTTTTTTTTTTTTGTCTTTTCTTTTGTTTTTATTTTCTTTTATCATTTTTTAGTTATTCTCCCATCCCCCATTAGCTATTGTCCCTATAATGTGTGCATGTGTGTATGGGTAGTTTTGTCCGTGTTCCCCGTGTGGTGGACTCGGATTATTACGGGCTAGGTCCGAAAATTATAAAACCAGGTAGTTTGAACCCGAATATTATTCTTTGCCCGGAACCGAGAATGAGAACACGGTGTTATTAATTAATCACTACGTAAGCAAAATAACTATAAGACTAATAATTAAAACAAAATTATTTTTTTTTAATATTTTTTCAAAGTTAAAGTAACCCCAAAATGTTGATGAAACTATTTTTTTATTTATTTTCATAATTTTCGTTTTTTTAATAAAGCTAAAAATATAAAGTACTATTTTTGTATTTTTCAAGTTAAAAATGAATACGAAACATTAATAAAACTATATTTTTGTTATTTTTCATTTTAAGGTAAAATAAAGTAAAAGAGTCAAAATTAGCTAAGATAGCTATATTAGGCTTAAACTAAATATTTTACGCTAAAAATATAAAAAATCTCGGGTAGGGGCAAAATCACGCATCTACAGAAGGGTTGTCTTTCATATCTTGCCTTTGTGAGGGATGTCGGAGTTGAGACTCCCAGTACTGATTCTGTCCCAGTTGTGAGGGATTTCTCTGATGTATTTTCTGCAGACCTGCCGAGCATGCTACTTGACAAGGATATTAAATTTGGTATTGACCTAGTGCTGGGAACTCCACCCATTTCTATTCCGCCATATCGTATTGCACCAGCGGAGTTGAAGGAGTTAAAAAAAGCAGCTTCAGGAACTCCTTGCTCAGGAGTTCATTCGGCCTAGTCTGTCACCTTGGGGTGCGCTGGTTCTGTTTGAAGAAGAAGGATGTCATAATGAGAATGTCTTTTAATTATAGGCAATTGAACAAGGTAACAATTAAGAACAAGTATTTTTTGCCTCATAAAGATGATTTATTAGACTAGCTTCGAGGAGCGAGGGTGTTCTCTGCGATTGATCTCTGATCGGGTTATCACCACATGAAGATCAGGGATTCGAATATTCGTAAGATGCCCTTCCGGACTAGATATGGTCACTATGCGTTCTTGGTTATGTCTTTGGGATGACCAATGCCCCAGCAACGTTCATGCAATTAATAAACAACGTGTTCCATCCTTATCTTGATTTGTTTGTCTTAGTCTTCATTGATGATATTCTGGTATATTTGCGCAGTCAGGAGGAACACACGGAGCATTTGAGGGTTATATTGCAGAGATTGAGTTAGGAGAAGCTTTATGAAAAGTTCTCCAAGTGTATGTTTTATCTCAGTTCAGTGGCATTCTTGGGACACATGGTGTCAAGTGAGCGTATTCAAGTTGATCCAAAAAAGATAGAGGCGGTTTAGAGTTGGCCTAGACCATCCTCAGCCACACAAATTTGTAGTTTTCTTGGTTTGGCGATCTATTATTACCGGTTTGTTAAGGGATTCTCATTTATTGCTTTGCTCTTGACAAAGTTGACTCAGAAGGGTGGTTTATTTTTATGGTCAGACAAGTGTAACGAGAGCTTTCAGAAGCTCTAGACAACTTTGACGACAGATCAAAAGTTGGTTTGCCATCAGCTTCAGGTTCATATACCGTGTATTATGATACTTCAAGTGTAGGGATTGGTTATGTGTTGATGATGGAGGGTAGAGTTATTGCTTATGCTTCTCATCAGTTGAAGCCCCATGAGAAGATCTATCCCATTTGTGAGCATGTGATTTTTGCCATGAGCAATTAAATTCCAAAATATATAAAACAACATAAAAAATAAGTTTTGCTTGCAATTGTGTCATTTGCTTGAAATACCAGTATTTGTTTGAAAATAAAATTGAAATGAAAATACAAAATAAATTAATTAGAAAAATATCACAAAAGTGTTAAAATTGGAAAAAATAAGTAAAAGTGCAAAATACCGAAAAATAGAGTAAAAATGCAAAAAATATCGGAAAAATATGGAAAAATGCAAGAAATGAGAAGTAAAAGAAATGTAAAACGAGTATAAAGTAAAATGTACAAAATATAAAAGAAAATACAAGAAAAATAAATAAAATACAAGTTGAAACAATAAAACACAAAGATACAAAAACCAATACATACAATTTGGGCCAAATACCCACCCCAAACATATTATACACGGACTAGGCCCAAAAATTTAGCCAGTCTTTCCCCTCCCAGCATCAACCAAATGACGAAGCATCAGGAGAACAAATCAAAGCCGTTGATTGAATTGATCAACGGTGGAGATAAGGCGGTTTCATTACAAAGAAAATGACGCCGTGTTTAAAAAAAATCACAGCCGTTCATTATGGTAGATCTAATGGTTGATACTAGTGAGACACTTAAATAAAACGATGCAGTTTTAAATAACTAATCTTGACCGTTCAAGCAACTTGATCTAATGGACTCCATGAGATCTCCTATTAATTCATACAACAGCGTTTAGGCATAGATGTCCTGGCCATTCATTTCTGTTGATCCAACGTCCAGAATTCATCAACCCAGGATCAATATATATACCCCATTCTCCCGTTTTAGCCCGTCATTATACACACACATACATACACCTCTAAACCCTAGCCGTCCTAAGGTCTTCTTTCTCTTTCTCTTAGTCTCATATGGAGACCACCGGAGACTGTTACAGTCTCTGTCTCCGGCAAACACCAGGCCACCAAACACCTTTCCCCACCCTTAAACCACCTCTAAACAACTTAGAACCCCATTAACCACGATCAAAAACCAACAAACCCCTTTCTTGAAATCCAGGTCGCCGAAACCCTAGCCGGCGACCACCCCAAAGTATGAGTCAGACCACTAAATTAACACCCTATGATCGTCTTT
The DNA here is from genome assembly GCA_032618575.1 of Nicotiana noctiflora. Lineage (NCBI taxonomy): Eukaryota > Viridiplantae > Streptophyta > Magnoliopsida > Solanales > Solanaceae > Nicotiana > Nicotiana noctiflora. The sequence goes on from JASVEL010000129.1 coordinate 29,519, forward strand.
AAATGATCTTTCACCCCACCTAAGTGTCTTTCTTCGAATATACTCCAAACGTGTCGAATAAGCAAAAAATGCACGCCAAAACCCTACTCCGCCGAGTACCAAAAATAGATCTCACCCCAAAACACCACCCTAATAGCTTTATATCTCTCCCTTTACACCCAAAAGCAAACCCTAATGACCTATTATGAAAATCTGACACTTCAGAGACCAATCATCTCTAAGGGTCTCTGAAGGTCAAGAAAATTAAAAGATCGAAGAGATAAGAAGAAAAAGAAGAAAAGAAGAAAAGAAAGAAGAAAAGAAAAAGAAAAGAAAAGGAAAAGTCTAAAGCTAAGTACCCTACCCCCATTTTAGTTGTTCATTTTCTCTGAAACATGATTTTTTTTGTCTTTTTATTTTTGAACTTTGTTCTGTTAACTGCTTCACATGTCTATCATGCTCAGAACTTGAAACTTTCTATCTCTATCTTTATATCTTGATTCATACTTGCCCTAAATTTTATGCATGCCTAAAGTCATTTGAGTATTTCTAGGTTTTGACAGTAACTACTCATGAATCATAGGAAAGGCAAGGCAAATGGTATTTTTGTAGATTACATAGAGCCTGTGGGGATATAAATGACTTTAGTGCTTGTTTTTTCTGAAAATACTTGAATAATAAAGGGTAGACTAGGTAGAGTTAAAAGGTATTAATGAAATAAACCATAGCAAGTGGGAGAAATTGAGTAAAACCCACCTAATAGAATCTAATAGAACTGCCCAGAACCTTCCAGCAGGGGTCTGAAGGCAGTTTGATATATCTTTAGAAGACAATTATGTAATTAATTGAAATAATAAGTGGAGGGAAATACAATTATTAAATTTGAAATTCCCCCCAAAATACCTCTATAAATAGGCTTCTAATAAGCCTAGAAAAAGGGGTTCCACACATTAGAACGCTGGATTTTGGAAATTCAAAAATTAGTCCAGATTTCCAAGTTCGAAAAAATCATAATTCTAATTCAGAAATAGGAAGTTCGAAGTATTAACTCTGAGTTAGACGTTGGTTGATTTTTGAACTTCTTCTCTTTGTGCTTCACTTTTGGTGGAATTCGTTGGTTCTCCTACTTATTTGGGTTGAATTTGCTGGATCTTCTGCTTTGATATATCAACTGTTGCTGTGTTGATTCATCCTCATTGCTGTTGATACTTGATTGACGTTACCATTTCTAATTGTTCCTGCTATTCATCTCCCCTAGAACTCATTGTTTCTTTTTCATTGATCAGGTACACATCTGTTTTCTTGAAGATGTAATTGAGATTTGTGATGAAGAAATGAAGTCTTAATTGATTAATGATGAAACTGTATTCTGCTTCTTCTTTTAGCTGTAGTTATAACTCGTAGATCCTCTATAATTCATTAGGAATGGTTGTAACAAATATAGACTATATGAATTCTATTAGAGTAAAGTAATAGTAGATAATAGCATAGTTAAACGAAGTTAGTAGTTTCTCACCAAATTTTAAAACTAAAACAGGCTAATACACAACTAATACACTTATATATATATATATATATATATATATATATATATATATATGTATGTATATATATATATATATATATATATATATATATATATATATATATATAGGTATGTTCTGAAACTAGACATATAAACTGGTACTTAGCCATTTTGAATTCTGAATCAAAGTCGTTTAATCCAAAAGTATAAGTAGTTCTGCTTGTATTACTGTTTATATACACTGAATATGAGTTATCTACAAATCCGCTTTTAAACCTTGTGATTTTCAGTAGTTAAAGCATGTTTAGCTAATTCAGAACACTGTTTTTCTTTAGTTGAAATAAATTGACAAAATAATCCTGCAAACTAGTACCATGATAACTACTTGAATATCTGAACAAGCTATGTAGAACAATAATACTGATACAAATTACTGTTTTAGAATGTCTAATTAGTTGCAAAAATTAAAAATTAGTAGTGTTCAAAAAATGTAACTTGGTAATATTTGAAATGATTAATTAGTAGTACTGAATAATACCTGCTCAAATACTGATATTGAAATATTAGTTTTGCTTTAATTTCGTTCGTATAGTCTGGGCCTAGTCATGAACACATGCCCAAATCTGGACAAGGTAGAATTCCTGCCTTCAAATAGGAACAGTGGTATACGTTGGGCTCCAGAGGCCCAATTGTCTTTAATAATAGACTGTTAAGTAGTCTAAAGTCCATGCCCAATAACGAATAATGGCCTGAACTCCAATATTATAGTTTGAAATAGTAACACAAAAACAATTATAGGAAGGAAAAACAAAAACAGAAAATATAGTGTATGAATAGGATTGAGCCTTAAAAATAAGGGACGAGCCTCGCTTCGAATAAAGAACATGCGGGCCCCCCAAACAAATTCTAATGTAAAATGTTAGACTCGAAAGGACTGTTTAGCAAATTTCACGGTCTTTTCCAAAGTTACAAGACGTAGACATTATAGGAATGATAAACGAAAATACATTCCTAAATACGGGTGCACATTTTATGTGACCCAAATCTGTAATCCCGGCAAAGCTGAAATGCATTAAAGTCGTAGACGTACTGGTTGCGGTGTGACTTGAAATGCATTTTTGCAATGTCGAAAATCTTAAAACTAACAAAAGCAGAATACCAATAACATTTGAAAGTGAAGCATATAAGAAAATAAAATATAACAAATACATCAGTTGAGCGACCGTGCTAGAACCACGGAATCCAGGAGTGCCTAACACCTTCTCCCGGGTTAACAGAATTCCTTATCCAGATTTTTAGTTTCGCGGACTATTTAATAGAGTCATAATTTCCTCGTTTCGGGATTAAACCGGTGACTAGGGACACCATTATTTTCCCAAGTGGCGACTCTGAAAATTAATAAAATCTTGTTCTGAATGTCGTTTAATTGGAAAAACTCCTTCCCCACTACTATTGTTATATCCCTTCACGTGGTGTAATAATAAATAGTTGGGACTTAGTAAAAGAGAAAAACGGAGGTATGACAGTTGGCAACTCTGCAGGGGATAAGAAACCTGGAATTTCAGTTCAGGGTTTATGAATTCGAGCTCAGTTAAATTCTTGTTTTAATTATATCTTATTTTATTATATACTTTGATCAACGTGCTATATGTTTACCGCTTTGATATTACGTGAAATATATATGTAAAATTGTGCCAAAAACCCTTCTCTTCTTACCTCCGGGGATGTGCTTACTGGTTGAGAATCCCCTTTCTGTTAAGTCAATACCCAATAAAAGATAGAGGCCAGAGAAGTTACAAAGTCGGACGATCCCGCGAGTCCCCGGTACGTAGCCCCTCCTCGATCCGAGTTTTTCGCTCGGGTACACAGTCTAGTACCATGAAAAATTAGGATATTGAACCTAGATTTAGGACGTTTATTTGCATCATATCTAACTTAGGGGACTCGACACAAGGGTTGGGTCCATCTGGGACAGGTGACTCGGATATCAAAGACCGAGCATGATTATATGTTGCATTTATTTGTCCTGAATTGTTATGCTGACCGGCTAAATACTTGAAAAAAAGAAATAAAAATAGAAAATTTTAGAATAGCAATACCGAAATATTGATGAAACGTTGTCGAAGGTTTGAAAAGAAATTTTTGAAAATAGTCGGAACAATTCAGTCGAAATAATTGGTCTTAAAACAATTTGACCGAACTATGCAGGTTTGATTCTCACCACTAGCCGAGATACGTAAGCAACCCATGATGGGTCAAAAATGAAAAAATGTGTGTTTATTTTTAGTTTGGACAATAAATTCAAAGTGATGCCATTTTTGAAAATAGCCGAATGTTCTGAAAGGACGCCGGAAGGCTATTTGTGCAAAAATGGCCGCTCTGAAGTCATTTTTCTTTAAAAATAATAGCCTTGAAATTTTTAAATAAAATATGAAAAAGGTTGACTCTTTTGAAATAATAAAAATTGTCCTTGAAAAGATTTTGTTTTCTTTTGAATTAAATAAACCGCCTTTAATAAATGTGCAGGATGAGCACAATACAAAATGAACCCTTTGCACTAATGAACAAGATCACTTTGGAGTTGCGATTGTGGTGATTTAGGCCAAGATGGACAGGATTGGGTCAACAAATATTTAAAAGATCTTACTGATCTGTTAAACAAAGTACCTCAGGGTGATATTATCCGAGCTCTAATTGCTTGCTGGGATCCCGCACATAACGTGCTCCCCTTATTGGATTTTGAGCTCACTCCAATATTGGAGGAAATTGTTAACTACATCGGAAAGGGTGAGGTTCCCTTAAAAGACAAGTATCTGGTTGCTCCAAGGGCTATTATTGTGCACAGATTCCTCGACTCCATAAAGATTGCCAGAAATGTTCACAATGAAGTTTTGGTCCACGGGTTCTGCACTATGAACTTTATACACTGCAGATATGGCCATGTTGGAGGATTCAATGATCCAACAAACAAACTCTGTGGCAAAGCGAACCGGGCTAAGCGGGAGGAACACAGGCGTTTCGCCTTTATGTTAGCCTTTTTTGGGGTTGATCATATTTCCAAGGAAAAATAGGAATATCGACATTAGAGTTGCCAAAATTGCCAGTACTCTCCTTGTACAGGACAATAGTACGTTGGCACCAATGATAGTGGCCGATATCTTCCGTGCTCTCACGGCCTGCAAAGCGGGAGAAGATTTCTTCGAGGGGTGTAATTTACTTTTTCAAATGTGGATGATAGAGCATTTATGCCTCCACCCTCAGTTTTCAAGCTATGGATCGTCTGAAAATACATGTATCGAAGAATTCTATGTGAGGACAAAAGAGGCCAAGTTGCCAGAAGGGTTGAAGTGTTGCATCACATATTTATGATCAGTGACTGCTAGCAAGATAGAATGGGCATATGGATGGTTTCCCCTCAACGAAGTTATATATATGCCAGCAGAATGGTCGTATATTCTGTTAATGGGTCTCAAGAGCATCCAACTTTATGCGTAATATCGAGTATTAAGGCAACTCGGAAGATATTAGGTTGTGCCAAAAGATGGGGACCTTAGCCTTCAAGCAATAGAAATCAGTCTTGATGGGCAATTCCCAGAAGCAAAAGTTAGCAAATATGGAATGAATACCAATGTCTGAGAATAGACACTTGTGTGAGAGATCGGGCTAGAGGAGAAGTATCACCGGGATATTCCGCATGGTACCATATAGATATTGAGCATGAGAGACCGACGAAGAGGCCTCATATTCAAGTGTTTGCCGAGCAGTCGAAGGAATAAAAGGATTGGATGTCCAAGGAAAATGAATATCGAGCTAGAATCAGCATGTTGGAAAAACAATTTTAGGATCTCAAATTCGAAAGCAGCCTACAAGCAGCAGCCGATGAGGGTGAAAAGAAATAGCTGAGAAATGATAATGAAACATTGAAGGCTCAGATTGTGAAAATAAGAACAACAACAGAAACCCCAGTTCGACTTGCCCCGGATGAGAAGCTAATTGAAAATCTACGGCGCAAGGTGAACGATTATAGCTTTGATTTAGATAAAGCTGAGAAGGAACTAGTTGTGGTTCAGAAACAATTGGCCAAGAACGCTGAAGAAAGAGCTCAGATGGTTCGACAGTTAAAAGATGAACATAATGTTGAAGTAGCCCGATTGAGGAAGAAGATCATTACGGCCGAGGTCAAAAGTAACAAACAAACCAAAGAATTTGATGTTGAGAGAGAGCATTGCTACATGGCCATGGCCAGGTTAGAATTAGAGCTACAATAACTTCAAAAGAAGAACCAGCAAACCTTAGATGCTCGTGCCGAACAGATTGGTAGGTTGCTTCAAGAGAAAAGGGTCATCGGGGAAAGAATTGTCAACAATGCTCAATACATTACGCAGAAATGCCAATTGTGCGAGGATATGAATCAGTCAACGTTTACCGCAGCAGCAATGATCTTTGTGAAAAATGTAATGACCAACCTAGACAAACTCTAAAAGGGATTAACATATAGTCCCGCGGTACGACCGTACGATGTCTCGCAGGCACTAGGAGCTTTGATGTATTCATAGAGCATGCATTTTTGTATTTGTATTTTTTCGCATTTAGAAAGGTTGTAGCACAACACTATTTTTTGTTATCAATGTTTGAATATATATGAAAGTCCAAAGAATTTTTCATTATTTTCTCTTATATGCAAATTTCTTGAGCAATAGGCAAATATATAGGATCGAAAAACGAAAACAAAAGGGGGAAAGAAAAAGAAACAATGAAAGCAATGAAAATGATGGGTGGAAACAAAAGAAAAAGAAAAGCTAAAAAAGAAAATTGGCGGGTCAAAAGAAGAATAACGATGCCGAGATGAAAATAATTGCCAGGCAAAAAGTTGTGTTTTAAAACTTGTGATGTTTATCTATTATGATCTAACTATTAACATGTTTTTGTTGTTGATGAGTATCAGATAAAACGGTTAGCAACTGACATTCTAGCACATAACAACTACAACACTCATTCTAAAAGCATCACAAAAGCAGTAACCCAAGAAATTGAGCCAACAATCATGGATCCTGTACAAAAAGATGAAGTAATAGATGTGAATAGCATGAATGAAGAAATGTATAAGTTGAAACAACAAATGTCAGAAATGTACCAGGCTTGGTCAAGGGGGAACCCTTACCTTCTTACCCAGCCAACCCCACATGTATTCCTCCCTCAAACCCAAATCAAAAACCACCCATCATGATTTTATCTTCCACATATCCCGCTTACCCGTACTATTACGCCACTACACCACAAGTACCACCACCCCTGCCTAAACAAGCTCTACCACCACCACCCCAGGCCGCTCCTGTGTATGTGGCACCACCACCAGTCACTTTACATAAATCCTTTAGCGACCTTGTATTTCATGTCCATGATAATCATTACTACCCTCCAGAACCCACCTTCAGGCAACATGATTCTTACACCCCACTTATCGATATGATGAAGGAGGAGAAACCTGGTAGAAACCCTAAACAAGAGGAGATGGCCAGGAAAATGAAGAGCCTTGAGCAGTTGTTTCGCAATATGCTGGGTCTGGGAGGCCAGGTTAGTGTAGCATACAAGAACTTATGCTTGTTCCCTGAGGTACAGCTTCCTATCGGGTTCAAATTGCCAAAATATTACATTTAGGATGGCCATGGTGATCCAGTGGCCCATCTGAGAGGATATTGCAGCAAAATGCGTGGAGCTGGGGGAAAGGATGAACTACTTATGGCCTACTTCAGTCAAAGCCTCAGCGGCTCAGCATTAGAATGGTACACCCGTCAAGATCATACCCGATGGTTCATTTGGGATGATTTAGCTCAATCATTAGAAACCCATTTTCAATATAATTTGGAAATCATCCCTGATAGATTGTCATTGACCAAGATGGAAAAGAAGCCCAGAGAAAGCTTTCGGGAGTATGGTTTCAGGTGGAGGGAATAGGTGGCCCGTGTGGATCTACCAATGAAAGAAGGAGAAATGGTAGATTGTTTCCTACATGCTTTGGAGCCGACATACTATGGCCATTTGGTGTCTGCGATCGGAATGACCTTTAATGAGGTAGTAAAGATGGGGAGTTTTGTGGAAGAAGGTCTAAAGACGAATAAGATTATGAGCTACTCAGCCATGAAAGCTACAAATCAAGAAATTCAGACGGGAATAGGAGGATCAATTGGAAAGAAGAAGAAAGAAGAAGTGGCGGTTATTGAGGGAAGATCTTGGTCCTGGGGCCCCAACCCATATCATCACCAACCTCGCCCGCACCAACCATATCCACCAGTACCATATAACCCACCGCCACAATATTATCCTCCGACCGGTCTTCAATTTTCTGTCCAGCATGCTCAATCTTACCCTCCGCCTCAACCTTCATGGCGAACCCCAGCTCCTCATAATGTCTACCATGCCCAAAACGCCTACCCACCATCAAAAACCTACAGAAATCCTAATCGAACCAGTTTCTGTCCTGACCCAGAAGTGAAATGTGACAGAGCTCAGAAAAAAAAACATTCACTCCTCTGGGAGAATCATATACTAGCCTCTTCCAGAGACTGAGAGAATTCAGAATGTTGAATCCCATTGAGCCTAAAATTCCCAACCCTCCACCAAGAAACTTAGATTAGTCCGTCCATTGTGAATATTATTCTGGGGCACCGGGACATGACCCGGAGAAATGTTGGCACTTAAAGTCTACGGTACAAGAACTCATTGACTCCAAAAGAATTGAGGTGCAAGCACCCTAGACTCCCAACATAACGCAAAATCCTTTACTGGTGCATCATGAAACACATATGATAGAGCTAGTACATGGAGAAAGCTGCAAAAAACCTTCTCAGACTATGATGACAATTAATGCAAATAGCAAGGTTGAGGAGAAAGTTGAGAGTGAGAAAGTGTCAAATGAGCCACCGGTAAAACAGCCATCAGCGATGATTGAGCCCGAGCTAGTAAAAGTGATGGTACCTGGGGTGAAGCCCATACTGACTGTGAAAGAGGCTTATATAGAACCAGTTGTTATTAAGCCAGTTGTTTAGATACCAATTTTGAGTACCAAAGCTGTACCTTGGACTTATGACAAGGTAACTGTAATGTATAAAGGGAAAGAAGTCAATGGGGAAATCTATGAAACTCATTGTTTGACCCGGTCTGGGCGATGTTTTGCCCCTGATGATTTGAGAAAGACTAAAGTGGTGAAAGAAAATCCAACTTATGTGAAGAAAGAAGTCACCGAGGAAAAAGCTGAGGAATTTCTAAAGAAAATGAAAACTCAAGATTACTCCATAGTTGAGAAATTGAGGAAGACGCCCGCTCAAGTATCTTTGTTATCCCTATTATTTCATTCTGATGAACACGGGAAGGCGTTAATAAAGATCTTAAATGAAGCTCACGTAGCAGAGAAAATCTCGGTATGCCATATGGAGAGAATTACAAACAAGATCTTTGAGACAAATAGGATAACATTTTCGGACAATGAGTTACCACTATAAGGGACGGAACATAATAAGGCGTTATACCTCACGGTACAATGTGAAGAATCAGTAGTAACTCATGTTTTGGTTGATAACGGATGAAGTGCCAATATTTGTCCTTTATCAACTCTAGGGAAGATGAAAGTTATCATGAGAGGATTCACCAAAACATTGTATGTGTGAGGGGGTTTGATGGAGGCGGAAAGAACACCGTGGGAGATATCATACTAGAACTTGCCATCAGACCAGTGGATTTCACCATGGAGTTTCAAGTGCTGGACGTCGCTGTGTCCTACAACCTTTTGTTAGGACGTCCATGGATCCACACTGCAAAAGCAGTACCATCTTCTTTGCATCAAATGGTAAAATTTGAGTGGGATCAGCAAGAAATAATAGTATAATGGGAAGACAATGTTTGTAATGCCATTACGCTATTTGAAGAAGTTGAAAGAGACAAAGGTCCGTGGGTGTACCAAATAATGTAGACTGTGAAAAAAATACATGCAGGAGAAAATATGCCGGTACCCAAAGTGACCCCTACATCGGTCATGGTTGCCAAAGAGATGATAAAGAATGGGTTCTCTCTGGGAAAGGGTCTAGGAGCTGCCCTGTAGGGTATAATGCAACCAATTCATCTTTCGGGTAGCACTGACACCTTTGGCCTAGGTTTCAGGCAAACCATTGCTGATATACAGAGAGCCAAAAGATTGAAGATGAAAGGGTGGACCCTCCCCAAACCTATTCCAAAACTATCCAACTCCTTTGTCAAGCCTGGTACATAGAGACGTCTGGCAACTGTCATGCCGGACCGTGCAGAGATAAAGCCATATGAAGAGTTTTTAGCAAGGTTTGAAAGGTTATTTGAAGACGTGAATGTGATAGAGACAGCCGAAGGAACAAGCAAGATGGACGTTCAATTTGTTGGACCCCATACTATGCTAAATAACTGGGAAGCTATTCCTCTTCCAATCAGAAGGGAGTTGTGGTAGTTAGCTTGTAATATTCCATTCCCAAAACTGTCTTGTTTTAAAATTGTAATCCTATATTCCCTCAAGTCAAATGTATCCAAACCTTGCTACCTTTCAGAAAAATCAATGGAGTGCAATTTCTTTCTTCCTCTATTTTTTGCCTTATTTTATTTTTCTTCTTCTTTTTTGTACAGTTCAATATTTGGTGATTCCAATGATATGTCATGCATGAAGGATCCCCGGTCCAGTCTTGATAATCGGATAGATATACAGGAAATTGAAAATGAATATGAAGTGGAATATAAGGATGAGGAAGTATTGGAGGAAATTAGTAAAGATTTGAGCCATTATGAAGAGAAACCCAAACCAAACTTAAATGAGACGGAGTCTATTAATTTGGGAAATGATGACAATATTCGAGAAACAAAGATTAGTGTACACTTAGAGACCTCGCTCAAGGAATATTTGATCAGGTTGTTACATGAATACAAGGACAATTTACTTGGTCTTATGATGACATGCCCGGGCTCAGTACTGATTTAGTGGTACATAAGTTGCCCATTTATCTAGAATGCCGGCCAGTTAAGAAAAAGTTAAGAAAGTTTAAAATGGATATCAGTGTGAAAATAAAAGAAGAGGTTAATAAGAAATTTGAGGCAAAGGTTATACGGGTCACCAAATATCCCACATGGTTAGCCAATGTTGTGCCTTTTCCGAAGAATGATGGAAAGACCAGAGTGTGTGTTGATTATCGAGACCTCAATAAAGCTAGTCCAAAGGATGATTTTCCATTACCAAATATCCATATATTTATTGACAATTATTCCAAACATAAGATTGGTTCTTTTGTGGATTGTTGTGCGGGTTATCATCAGATCTTGATGGGCAAAGAAGATGCAGAAAAGACAGCCTTTATCACACCTTGGGGACATATTGCTATAGAGTAATGTCGTTTCGGTTGAAAAATGCCGGAGCTACATATATAATGGCAATGACCACTATCTTTCATGACATGATACATCGAGAGATTGAGGTATATGTGGATGATGTTATTATCAAGTCCAAAAAGCAGTGTGATCGTGTCAAAGACCTAAGAAAGTTTTTTCAGAGGCTTCGAAGATATAATCTCAAGCTCAATCCAGCAAAATGTGCTTTTGGAGTGCCATTAGGAAAGCTATTGGGATTCATAGTAAGCTGGCTGGTATTGAATTAGACTCATAAAAGATAAAAGCAATCCTGAACTTGCCTCCGCCAAAGAACAAGAAAGAGGTGATGAGTTTGTTAGCAGATTTATTGCTCAGTTGACATCAACCTGTGAGCCCATTTTCAAATTATTGAAGAAAGATGCTGCGATGAATTGGACTGAGGAATGTCAAGATGCATTTGACAAAATCAAGGAATATCTAGCCAATCCTCCTGTGTTGGTTCCTCCAGAACCTGGAAGGCCCTTGATCCTTTATCTGACTGTGTTGGATAATTCTTTTGGTTGTGTACTGGGGCAGTACGATGAAACATGGAAGAAAGAGCAAGCAATATACTATCTGTTTACATCTTACGAGGTAAAATACACTCAGCTAGAAAGAACATGTTGTGCTTTAACATGGGTTGCACAGAAGTTAAAACATTACTTGTCGGCTTATACCACTTATCTGATATCTCGGTTGGACCCAATGAAGTACATCTTCTAGAAGTCTATGCCCACAGGAAGGCTCGCTAAATGGCAAATTCTACTTACAGAGTTTGATATTATTTATGTAATGCGCACTACAATGAAGGCACAAGCAGTTGCTGACCATTTGGCAGAAAATCCAGTCGAAGATGAGTATAAACCATTAAACACATATTTTCCTGATGAGGAGAAAATGAATATTGAGGAATTGGAACAAGACGACAAGCCAGACTGGAGACTATACTTTGATGGGACCGTCAATAGAAAATGGGTCGGAATTGGAGCAGTGCTCATTTCAAAAATGGGTCAGCATTATCCTGTTACCGCTCAGCTCTGATTTTTCTGTACTAATAATATGGACGAGTATGAAGCATGTACATTGGGATTTAGAATTGAAATAGACATGGGTGTTCAAGAGATTTTGGTCATGGGTGACTCGGATCTTTTGATACATCAAATGCAAGGAGAATGGGAGACAAGGGATTTGAAACTTATACCTTATCGACAGTGTCTACATGAACTATCTCAGAGGTGTCAATCCATAGAGTTCAGGCATATCTCAAGAATGCATAACTAAGTTGCAGATGCCTTGGCCACATTATCGTCCATGTTGCACCATCTGGACAAAGCCTAAATAGATCCACTGCAGATTCAAGTTCGCGATCAAAATGCTTATTGTTTCACAGTAGAAAGGGAACTTGAGGGTGAGCCATGGTACCATGATATTAAAGAATATTTGAGGATGGGGGTGTACCCAGCACAAGCCACGAGAGATCAGAAAAGGGCTATAAGGCGACTAGCAAATGGATTTTTCTTCAGTGGAGGAGTTGTGTACAAGAGAACTCCAGATTTGGGTCTACTGAGATGTATAGATGCACAACAGGTCGCTACAATCATGGCTGAAATACATGCAGGAGCTTGCGGACCTCATATGAGTGGATATGTTTTGGCCAAGAAAATACTAAGAGCTGGATACTATTGGCTCACCATGGAGCGTGATTGCATTAGGTATAATGCCACCAATGCCAGATACACTGATATTTGATTAATTCCTCACCATATGAGTTGCATACAATGTCAGCATCGTGGCCATTCGTCGCCTGGGGCATGGATGTCATCGGCCCAATAGAACCCACAACATCTAATGGGCATATGTTTATCTTGGTAGCAATTGATTATTCACTAAATAGGTGGAGGCGAAGACATTTAAAGCAGTAACAAAGAAGGCGGTAATGGATTTGGTACATACAAATATCATTTGTCGCTTTGGAATTCCTAAAGTGATTATCACAGACAATGGAGCAAGTCTTAATAGTCACCTCATGGCAGAGGCATGTCAAAAGTTCAAAATCTTGCACCGTAACTCTACACCTTATCGGCCTAAAGCAAATGGAGCAGTTGAGGCTGCGAATAAGATCATTAAGAAGATTCTCAGGAAAATGGTGGAAGAGCCAAGACAGTGGCATGAAAAATTACCATTTGCTCTCATGGGTTATCGTACTATTGTACGTACTTCAATTGGTGCAACACCTTACTCATTGGTGTATGGAACGGAGCCAGTAATACCTGCAGAGATTGAAATACCTCCCCTCCAGATCATAGCCGAGGCTGAAATTGATGATGATGAATGGGTAAAAGCCCGGGTAGAGCAATTGAGCTTGATCGATGAAAAAAGGTTAGTAGCAGTTAGTCACGGACAGTTGTACCAACGAAGGATGGCCAGATCATATAACAAGAAAATACGTCCATGGAAATTCGAAGTTGGACAGTTGGTGTTAAGACGTATTTTACCACATTGGGCCAAAGTAAAAGGAAAGTTTGCGCCTAATTGGCAAGGGCCATTCATGGTGTCCCGGGTATTGTCCAACGAAGCTTTATATTTAACAAATGTGGAAGGGAAATGTGTAGAGACTGCTATCAACTCCGATGCAGTCAAGAGATATTATATATGATTCCTTTTCATACATTTGTATTTGTCATGATTTTGAAATTGAAATTATGAAGGTATTTTATTTCTCTATCCAAACAATTCACTCATTTCTACCCCTTTGAGCCTTATTGCATTATTCTTTCATACCCCTCTCTCGGAATCAATTATGAGCAATGAAAATGAAAAGAAAAGAAAGAGAAGATTAAAAAAAATGAAAAAAATGAATGAAAAAAAAAAGAGAAAAGAAAATGATGAAAATATACAAAAGAAAATCGGGAAAAGTAAAATGACGAGGATACCTTATGTTCGAACTACGTTTTTGACTTGATCCCGAAAGGGTACGTAGGTAGTCTCAATGAGGTTCAGTCAAGATAAAAATAAAATCCAAAATTCCCCAAAAGTTGAAACTAGGGTAGAAGTTATGTTTTATGATTCAGAGAGTCGTAATTTTTTTGAACCCTCGTTTAAATTTTGAGCCTTTATACCTTTATTTTAAAACCCATCCAAAAGCCACACTACGGTCTAAAGAAAGTACTTCTGATTGATTTTAAGAAAATTAAAATACAACAGAAAAAAAAAGAAACACATTAGGGACAACACCCGGATGTTTGGAAACAGAAAAATAAATGAGAGAGTCTTATTGGTGATAACCCTCATGGGCACCGTATGGCGAATGTGAGTTCAAAGAAAAAAATAAATGAGAGTCTTATTAGTGAAAACCCTCACGGGCACCATAAGGCGAATGTGAGGTAAGAAAAAATAAATGAGAGAGTCTTATTGGTGAAAACCCTCAAGGGCACCATAAGGCAAATGTGAGGTGAGAGAAAATAAAAATGAGAGAGTCTTATTGGTGAAAACCCTCACGGACACCATAAGGCAAAATTCAGGAATGATCTGATGAAAGGAAAATGTCAAGATAAGAAAGGTTTGGATCAATGGAAAGTTGAAATTAAATCAGCAACGATTTGATTGGACAAACTGGGTCGGATATTCAAATACATGGCATGGTCAAAAGAATTAGCCTTCATACCCACATAAGTTCTGTCTTTACTCCAAATATCTTCACCCCTAAAATTTAGGTCATTGAATTTCATTCTATTTGTTCAAAACAAGTTGCCAGTTGAAAGCTAGCTACCAGCTTCTCATGTTAGATGGCAGAATAATATTAGGTCCTTCAAAGGAAAAGAGAAAATAGAAACACATGGCGATCACATAGCCAAAGGGAATAAAAGAGAAAAGAAACAAAAATAAGAAAAGCAAAAAGGGATCACAAGAAAGATTTGAGAAGACAATCAGGAACAAGTTGCAAAGCAGTATGAAGCAAGATGAGGCAGATGGAAGAAGCAAGGCCAGCAAGAATGCCAGTTGCTAACCATCATTTTATAACTAACAAATTGTTCACTGATTTAGACAGGGAAAAAAGATTCAAATTCTCACTAATCACTTTAAAGTGAATGTGATAAATGTGGGAGAAAACAATAAAAAAGAAGTAGCAATAAAGGAGAGAATCCACAATGGAGAACACGATAATCAAGAACCTACCCGAACAACGAGGGAGGTATTATCTTTTATTTTTAGAATTTACACCCGGTTATTTGTGACGACCTAGCCCGTCGTCACGGGAATTTCCACCCCGTTATGTTGTAAATTCATGTTTTATGCTTTTATATCAGTGTTAGAGTCTATCGGGTAGATTAGGAGTGAATTGGATTGAAAATGAGGCATATAGCCTTTTTGAAGGAAACTTGAATAAGGAAAGTCATCCCGGAGTTGACTATTTGGTTAGAGGGATCGGAATCGGATTCTGATGATTTGGTTAGTTCCGGGAGGTGATTTGTGACTTAGGGGAGCAATCGGAATTAAATTGGGAGGTCCGGTGTAGAAATAGGCTTGAATTGGCTAAGGTTGAATTTTGGCGAAATCCGAACGGTAGGTGAGATTTTGATCCGGGGGTCGGAATGGAATTCCGACAGTTGCAGTAGCTCCGTTATGTGATTTTGGATATGTCCGCAAAATTTCAGGTCATTCGGACGTCGTTTGGTCGGGTTTTTGATGGAATGTGTAATTCGGAAAGTTTTAAGAAA
Organism: Nicotiana noctiflora; assembly: GCA_032618575.1. Classification (NCBI taxonomy): domain Eukaryota; kingdom Viridiplantae; phylum Streptophyta; class Magnoliopsida; order Solanales; family Solanaceae; genus Nicotiana; species Nicotiana noctiflora. The sequence continues at coordinate 45,155 of JASVEL010000129.1, forward strand.
TTTAGGCTTGAATCCGTGGGTAATTGGTGATTTTGATGTTTAGGATGGTGTTTTTATGATTGGAACAAGTTTGTAGCGTGTTATGGAGTATGTTGGTAGTTCTTGTTGGGGTCCCGGGGGCCTCGGGATGAATTCGGGGGTCCAAACGGACCATTTTTGGCCTAAGACAGCAACTAAATTGCTGATGTGTTAGCAGAAGGAAATCCTTCATCGCGTTCGCTATGAAGGGCACGCGTCCGTGAAGGTCAGCAGGGTATGCATCGCATTCGCGATGGTCTGGATGCGAACGCGTAGGGTCAGGATCGGAGGCTTCACGTTCGCGTGGAGTTGGAATGCGTTCGCGTAGGTGAGGAAGGTTGGTCATCGCGTTCGCGTGAGTGGAGACGCGAACGCGTAGAAGAAAATCCGGCGGTTGCAAATCTGTGCTTCGCGAACGCGTGAATGGGTGTCGCGTTCGCGATGGGAGGGTTGAGCAGAACATCGGATTCGCGTGAGGGCGTGTCGCGTTCGCGATGAAGAAGAGGAAAAGGGCATCGCGTTCGCATGAGAGGCGTCGCGAACGCGATGAAGAAAATAGGCTGGCAATGAAGTTAAAACCAGAACTGGTCAGTCGTGGGTTTAATACCCAAAACCTCCATTTTTGTGTTCCGAGAGAAGAAATTGACGGTAGATTGCTGGAAATCATCGGGGTTTCGTTGGAGGTAAGTTTTGTGGCTTAATTATATCATTTTAACATGAAACCCTTGGTTAAATTTCTGTAAATGACAGATTAAAGGTGGGTTTGAGCCCTAGGCCTAAAGTGAAGAAAAACACTCATTTGAGTGGGCAAATGGAGTCCGATTTTGATAAATTTTATATGCCTAGACTCGTATCGAGATGAGGATTCCGAATATGTGACTTTTGTAATTTTTCGACAAGTGTACCGAAAGTCGAGTTTTGACAACTTTGGGAATTTTGATGTAAATTGAGTTGTATTGATTGGGTGTCATCCCATTGGCCTAATTTGTTGTATTTCTACTGTATTTGATCAGATTCGACACGTGCGGAGCTTGATTCTCGTGGCAAGGGCATTGCGGAGTAGTCGTCGTGCCGTATTAAGGTGAGTAATAGATGTGGGTGATGACCAGTGGGTTCGAAACCCTGGTATACCACTTTGTGACGCTGTATAGCGGCGAGACACATACTCTCTTGTGAGTGCGGGGTCAATTACGATTGGGGACTATGGCTTAGTCCGACTTGTTGATACTGTGTTATGACATTGGCTATTCTTGAGCCGTCGAACCTCCTTCTCGGATGGTTGCATACTATATATTGAGATATTGGCCACTCTTGAGCCGAGGAACCCTCTTCTTGGGTGGTTGAGTATACTTGTGGGCTGTGAGCCAGTTATTGGATCCCGCGAGGATCGTTATCATTGTCTTATCATATTGACATGTTAGTTACTACCAGAGTCCGTAGCTATTTCTGTTATCATGCTATTTCCAATCTCTGGAACTTGGTATTACTATTTTCCAACTGAAAAATGATAAAAAGGTTTTCAAAACTACTTTTGAGCCTGCGAGGCTGTATTTGCATATTAGCTGACTGGTAGTGGATCGGGCTGCATGCCACAACAGTATATATGTTGGATCGAACTGCACGCCGCAGTGATATTGTGCTTGGGCTGTAGGAGCCCCTCCGGAGTCTGAACCCCCACAGTGAGCACGGGTACCCAAATTGGATCGAGCTACGCGCCGTAGCGATCATATCATGCATTGCATTGCATTTAGCTACATCTGCTAGCTGTTATACTGTTTTGCTGGTACTTATTGGTACAGGTACAGTTGATATTGATTCTGTGACAGGGTATTTGAATACGGCTTTACATAGTGCTTTATTGCGGATTTCTTATCTGCGCTGTCTTACCCTTGTTTATTACCACTGAGTCTGGCAGTACTCAATTTACTCCCTGCACCTTGTGTGCAGAATCCAGGTACCTCTCAGCAGTGATCTAGTAGCGGTGCGAGGCGACATTTGTGGATATTCGAGGTAGCTGCAGAGTCCGCAGGACCCGATATTCCTTCTTATTGTCTCTTGATTTGTATTGACTTTTCTTTCCGCACTTGGTATCTTGTAAACCTTTATACACTCATGTTCAGTAGAGGCTCATGACCCTTCGGTCTATGGGAGTTCATGTATTATGGGACTTGGTTCCCCGTTTTCGTTATATGTATCGCTGTTATTTCGTGAATTAATTTGCTTAAATGGGTTAACGAGAGTTTCTAGCTCCGTTGTTGATATTGATTGGTCAGGCTGGCTTAGCATTGTGCTGGGCGCCATCACGACCGGATTTGGGGTCGTGGCATTATCAAACTGAAGGAATACTTTTCCACATTTTAATTTCTGTTCAGGCGCCCACCTGGATAATGAGGAAATATTTTTCTGCATTTTTATTTCTGCATCAGGCGCCCACCTGGATAACGAGGGAATATTTTTCTGCATTTTCGTTTCCGCATCAGGTGCCCACCTGTATCACGAGAGAATACTTTTCTGCATTTTCATTTCTACATCAGGCGCCCACCTGGATAACAAGGAAAAATTTTTCTGCATTTGTCATTTCTATATCAGGCGCCCACCTGGATAACGAGGGAATATTTTTCTGCATTTTCATTTCTGCATCAGGCGCCCACCTAGATAACGAGTGAATATTTTTCTGCATTTTCATTTCTGCATCAGGCGCCCACCTGGATAACGAGGGACTATTTTTCTGCATTTTCATTTCAGCATCAGGCGCCCACCTGGATAACGAGGGAATATTTTTCTGCATTTTTCATTTCTGCATTAGACACCCACCTGGATAACGAGGGAATATTTTTCTGCACATATTTTTTTGCATTTTCATTTCTGCATCAGGTGAGCACCTGGATAACGAGGGAATATTTTTCTGCATTTTTCATTTCTGCATCAGGCGCCCAACCTTGATAATGAGGGAATACTTTTTAGCATTTTTATCTCTACATCAGGCGCTCACCTGGATAACGAGGGACTATTTTTCTGCAGTTTCATTTCTGCATCAGGAGCCCACCTGGATAGCGAGGGAATATTTTTCTGCATTTTTCATTTGTGCATCAGGCGCCCACCTGGATAACGAGGGAATATTTTTTTGCATTTTCATTTCTACATCAGGCGCCCACCTAGATAACGAGGGAATATTTTTCTGCATTTTTCATTTCTGCATCAGGCGCCCACCTGGATAACAAGGGAATATTTTTCTGTATTTTCATTTCTGCATCAGGCGCCCACAGGATAACGAGGGACTATTTTTCTGCATTTTTCATTTCTGCATCACGCGCCTATCTGGATAACGAGGGAATATTTTTCTGCATTTTAATTTCTGCATCAGGCGCCCACCTGGATAACGAGGGAATATTTTTCTGCATTTTCATTTCTGCATCAGGCGCCCACCTAGATAACGAGGGAATATTTTTTTGCATTTTTCAGTTTTACATCAGGCGCCCACCTGCATAACGAGGGAATATTTTTCTGCATTTTTATTTCTGCATCAGGTGCCCACCTGGATAAGGAGGGAATATTTTTCTACATTTTTCATTTCTGCATCAGGCGCCCACCTGGATAACGAGGGAATATTTTTCTGCATTTTCTTTTCCGCATCAGGCACCCACCTGGATAACGAGTGAATACTTTTCTGCATTTTCATTTCTACATCAGGCGCCCACCTGGATAACGAGGGAATATTTTTCTGCAATTTTTATTTCTGCATCAGGCGCCCACCCGAATAACGAGGGAATATTTTGCTGCATTTTCATTTCTGCATCAGGCGCCCACCTGGATAACGAGGGAATATTTTTCTGCATTTTTCTTTCTATTCAGGCTCCCACCTGTATAACGGGGAAATACATTTTCAGCATTTTAATTTTTATTCAAGCGCCCACCTATATAACAAGGGAATACTTTCTGCATTTTTAAAAGTTTTTCTAACAAAGTAACACCATAATATATTAAAAGCCCCATACTGGGGCAGAGGAAAAAGTTTTCTTTGTTTTTACAATAAGCAGGTATCAACTTGGAGAGCATAGAAACACATTTTGAAGTCATACAAATGGAGGAAAGAAATATGTTGGAAGCAATTCATAAGTGAAGATTCACAAAAAGGGATGTTGCAAATAAAGAACAACGTGCAAGGCAATACATGAACACAAGACATAGATAGGATTTTCTTGTAATTCAAAGACCATAGCTTAGGATAGCTTCTTTATTTTATTTTTATCCTGGTGTAATAAGGAGTCAGTCAGCAATAACAGCAACTACAACAGCAACAGCAATGACATCACAGTACCCTGGTAGTTTCAAACTGCCAGACCTGCCCGAACTACACTGACCTGATTCCTGTTTAGCCTAGGATTTGTAGGCAACCTCTGAAGCAAGGTGCGATCAAAAGTTTTTCAAAATGCTTCATACAGAATATATGCAAGTGAGTAAAAATCTCTTATTACTACACAATTATCTTTGCACAGAAACTCTTCGTGTTCCCGAGCAAAGAGGGGCAGCTGTGAGCACGTGATTTTTGCCATGAACAATTAAATTCTAAAATATATAAAACAATATAAAAATTAGTTTTGTTTACAATTGTGTGATTTGGTTGAAATACCAGTATTTGTTTGAAAAAAAATTGAAATGAAAATAAAAAATAAATTAATTAGGAAAATATCACAAAAGTGTTACAATTGGAAAAAATAAGTAAAAATGCAAAATACTGGAAAATAGAGTAAAAATGCAAAAAATATCAAAACAAATAAGGAAAAAATGCAAGAAATGAGAAGTAAAAGAAATATAAAATAAGTATAAAGTAAAATGTACAAAATATAAAAGAAAATACAAGAAAAATAAATAAAATATAAGTTAAAACAATAAAAAAACAAAAACAAAAACAATACATACAATTTGGGCCAAATACCCAGCCCAAACATATTATACACGGACCAGGCCTAAAAATTTAGCCGGTCGTTCCCCTCCAAGCATCAACCAAACGACGCTGCATCAGGAGAATAAATCAAAGTCGTTGATTGAATTGATCAGCGAACGAGATAAGGCGGTTTCATTAGAAAGAAAACCACGCCGTGTTTAAAAATAATCACAACCGTTCATTATCGTAGATATAATGGTTGAGACTAAGGAGACACTTAAACAAAATGATGCAGTTTTAAATAACTAATCTTGACCATTCAAGCAACTTGATCTAATGGACTCCATAAGATCTCCTATTAATTCATACGACAATGTTTAGGCATAGATGATCCTGGCCATTCATTTTAGTTGATCCAATAGCCAGGATTCGTCAACCCAGGATCAATATATATACCCCCTTCTCCCGTTTTAGCCCATCATTATACACACACATACATACACCTCTAAACCCTAGCCGTCCTAAGGTCTTCTTCCTCCTTCTCTCAATCTCCCATGGAGACCACCAGAGACTGTTATAGTCTTCGTCTCCGGCCAACACCAGGCCACCAAACACCTTTCCCCACCCTTAAACCACCTCTAAACACCTTAGAACAACATTAACCACGATCAAAAACCAACAAACCACCTTTCTTTAAATCCAGGTCGCCGGAATCCTTGCCGGCGACCACCCCAAAGTATGAGTCAGACCATCGAATTAACACCCTACGATCGCCTTTAAACGATTTTTCACCCCACCTAAATGACTTTCTTCAAATCTACTCCTAACTTCTCGAATAAGCAAAAAATGCTCGCCGAAACCCTACTCCGGCGAGTACCAAAAATAGATCCTACCCCAAAACACCACCCTAATAGCTTCATATCTCTCCCCTTACACCCAAAAGCAAACCTTAATGACCTACTGTGAAAATCTAACACCCCAAAGAACAATCATTTCTAAGTGTCTCAGAAGGTCAAGAAAATGAAAAGATGGAAGAGATAATGTAACGACCCGGCCTGTCGTTACGGGAATTTACCACCCCGTCATGTTGCAATTACATGTTTTATGCTTTTATATCAGTGTTAGAGCCTATCGGGTGAGTTAGGAGTGAATTGAATTGAAAATGAAGCAAATAGCATGTTTGAAGGAAGTTTGAATATGGAAAGTCAACCTAGAGTTGACTATCAAGTTAGAGTGCTCGGAATCGGATTCGATAATTCGACTAGTTTCAGGGGATCATTTATGACTTAGGAGAGCAATTGGAATTGAATTTGGAGGCCCGATGTAGAAATAGGCTTGAATTGGCTAAGGTTGAATTTTGGCAAAAACCGGATGGGAGGTGAGATTTTGATCCGGGGGTCGGAATGAAATTCCGACAATTCCTGTAGCTTCGTTATGGGATTTTGGATATGTCCGCAAAATTTCAGGACATTCGGACGTCGTTTGGTCGGGTTTTGGATTGAATGTTAGTTTTGAAAGTTTTGAAGAAACTTAGGCTTGAATCCGTGTGTAATTGGTAATTTTGATGTTTAGGATGGTGTTTTTATGATTGGAACAAGTTCGTATCGTGTTTTGGAGTGTGTTGGTGGTTTTTGTTGGGGTCCCCGGGGCCTCGGGAGGATTTCGGACCATCAATCAGGCATTTTGAACTTGGAAAAGGCCTGCTGTAAATTGCAGGTTACTGCCCAAGCATTAAGCCTTCGCGTTCGCGTGGCATGGGCCGCGTTTGCGAAGGCCAGGCAGATCAAAGCATTGCGTTCGCGAGCAGGGATGTCACATTCGCGTAGGCAAAGTAAGGTGAAGCTTCGCGTTCGCGTGACTGGGAGTCGCAATCGCGTAGAAGGAAAGGGGAGAGCATCGCGTTCGCGTGGGAGTGTACGCGTTCGCATAGAAGAAGAACCCAGCGGCTGGGAGATTGTGCATCGCGAACGCGTGGTGGAGCGTCGCGTTCGCGAAGGGTAAACTGGAGCTGAGTATCGCGAACGCGTGAAGACCATCGCGAACGCGTAGAACAAATTGGTCTGGCAGTGAAATTAAAATCACAAAACAGAGGGCTCACGGGTTCATATACCCAAAACATAATTTTTGAGCCCTAGAGAGAAGAAATCACGGGAAAACGCTGAGAAATCATCCGGTATTCATCGGAGGTAAGTTTCTTGACTCAAAAACATTATTTTATGGTAGAATTAACATCAATCTTCATGAATTTGGGTAGAAATTGTGAAGGATTGTGGCCTAGATATTGAAAACGAAAATTTGGGTTTTGAAAGGCCAATCGAACTCCGATTTTGGTAAATTTTATATGTATGGACTCGTGGAGAGACGAGGGTTCTGGAAATACGAGTTTCGAAGTTTTTCGAGATGTGCGCCCGGGGCTCGAGTTTTGCAAATTTTGTGATTTTTGATATTTTTCGAGTTCTTTCGATTGGGTGATGTTCCATTAGCCTATTTTGATATATTTGTGCTGATTTGTGCTAGTTTTGACGTGCGTGGATGCCGGTTCGAGGAACTAAGGCGTCGCGGGCACGAGCTTTCGTCGGTTCGAGGTGGGTAATTCTTGTAAATGATGTCCTGAGGGTTAGTAAACCCCGGACTTGCACATCTTAGTGTTGTGTTGAGGTGACTTGCATGCCGAATAATGGGCGTGGGGTAGAGCACCATTGGGGATCGTGACTTGGTCCGTCCCGCGTAATAAATAATAACACCTAATTGTTAAAATGAATTGGACTAATTATCACGTTTGGGCTTCGTGCCAATTATTTGAATCCTTCAAGGATTGGTATCACTGTTTTGATAACACTGAGCATATTTTATTCTAAATTTATTCAGCATTTTTATAAGGTTATGAAAAACTTGAACAAGGTCTTAATAATATTTTTTGCTGTGAGCTAATATGATATTGTTGTCGTAGGGCTTTCCTGATTATTTGTTAGACTGATTGGGGCCGAGGGCAGTATGTTAGGGCATGACATTCATGTGAGCATATGCATACACATGCATGGATCGGATTGCACGCCGCAGTGGTATATGGATCGGGCTGCGCGCCGCAGCAGGTGTGATATTGATATTGTGCTTGGGCTGTAGGAGCCCCTCCGGAGTCTGGACACCCCTAGTGAGTACGGGTACCCAAAAGGATCGGGCTACACGCCGTAGCAGTCATATGCATTGCATGGCATACATACATTGGTTTACGTGTACTATGTGGCATAACATTTTAGCACTCATACTTTACTGGCACATGTGCATTTGTTGCTTTATTGACTAGATCTCCCGGTATAAATTGTTAAGGAGTGCTGAGCCCGAGAGGCTGATTTGAGTGCTGACTTGCACTGCTTGAGATTCTCCCAGGTATTGGTATGTTATGATGAAAGAAAGTAGCTAAAAATTGAGATTTCTAAATAATCTACTCACATATGCTGAAAAAGGAATAAAATGATAGTGTTTTGAAGTTTAATGATAGGTTCCGTATTGTGTAGCAAGAGATAGTGCCTTGCGTGGTTTTCTTCCCTTCAGCATTATTTACTTTTATTACCGCTGAGTTGGAAGTACTCACACCGACTCCCTGCACCTTGTGTGCAGATCCAGGTACATTACAGCAGAGCTGATTCCATTGCGGCTCGAGAGTGCTTTTGGACAGTTGAGGTAGCTGCCAGCGTTCGCAGGACCTGATTCTCCAGTTTGTCTATATTTTGTTCTGATCATCCCACACTTGTGCACAATTATATTCAATATTTACACTTGTATATTCCGTAGAGGCTCATGACTCTTGACCCTTCGGTCTATGGGAGTTGGCACGTGTTGGGACTTGGCTCCCTATTTTTAATATGTATCTATCACTGTTGAATTATTTTCGTATGCTTAAATTGGACAAAGTGAGCTTATGGCTCCGTGATTGTTGTTAATTAGTCAGGCTGGCCTAGCAGTGTGCTGGCCGCCATCACGACCGGATTTGGGGTCGTGACAAGTTGGTATCAGAGCCTAGGTTTACTAGGCCTCATGAGTCTTGAGCCGGTTAGTAGAGTCTTGTGGATCGGTGCGGGGACGCCTGTACTTATCCTCGGGAGGCTGGGAACCTTTAGGAAACACTTCACATTTCTTGGAATTCTTATCGTGCGCACTTGATTTAGCTTGAGATATAATTTTGAAATTCCTTCCGCACGTCTGTGTACGCATCGAGCGCTCAGTAATATAATTGACTTATGGCTTGAAATTCCCCGATCGAGGGGCGAGATATAATCTCCATGAGTTCATGTTGGGCTAGTCGGGAGGACTAGAGGCCGGATCCTTGTCTATGGCTTGAGCACCAAGGTATTAATTTTGCGAGTCGGCATTATGAAGTTCATACGATCGGTACTGATCCTTATTGTGCAAATGGCAGTTTGATAATGGGAGAGCTGTAAGGTATTCAGTTCTTATTGTGATTTGATATGTAGCCCTAGCTATGGGCGTGAGAAATAATTATCATATCTCGTAATTGGAAGGTAAAGTGCCTTATGTGTAGTGGAACGAGTTTAAACTCAGGAAGACTAAAGTGATTTTGATATGTTTTATGATTCGAGCAGGTACAGCGTAGGTTCAAGTATAAATTATGATAATATGATTCGTATAGTATTGAGATTTAATATTGGTGAAATACATTGTGATATCTTGTTGAGTTGTGGATGTACTGTTAGAATGGTTTGGTGATTCTCTAGCAGGTGGATAGGCCAATTTACAAAGGAAACTCTGTCGAAATTTTTGGAAAATTTGGGACTTAGAAAGATTTCTGTCACCTAAAGAGAGTGGGCTTATTGGTGGTGCATGTATATCTGCAAGAATTGCAGAAGAGCTAAGGTCTCTGATGATTCGAGTCTCTATCAAGGCTTGTAAATGACTTGAGTTTAATATCATATTAACATTTCGGCATCACTTGAGTAATAATGATATGAGTGGTTGAAAGTGCTTTGATGTATGACTCCGAGCTAAGTTGGGGAGGTTGTTATTGATTAACTGATTGCACTATCGTGTGCTGTGTTGGCTCTATCTCTAGGTATGTGGGAAATTTTGATAAACGTTATGGTGCTTCGTATATATGAAGAAATACTAGGATGTTGTGAACTTATGCTGGTAAAGAATGTTCGGTGTATAGAAAAGAAAGATAGCTAATTGTATCTGTAAGTAATCATGTTCTGCGATGTCAAAGTTCTAACAAAACACGAGTGGTTCTACTCAATAGGACAGTTGAATTACAGCTAAATAAGGGTGAATGATGCCCGATAATGGTTTTGCAGTGTTCAAGATTTGGCTTGTAACAGTCAGGTGCCTTAAGATTTGTGTATGTGGCTAAAGATGGCGGTTTCGTTAGAGAAAATCAAGGCTTGTGTCATATCATGTGAATGATGGGATTCTAGGTATCTGTATTGGGAAGTAATGATAACAATTTGAAAAAAAAAATCGCGGGAAGTTCATCAACATAAAGTATGGTAGAATGTGGTACTTCTGGGAAATATTGAGAGAGTATTTAGTGGCCTATATGTCTTAGACCGTGTGGTCTTATGTACGAGTCTCAAGTGGAATGAGTTGATGTGTTATGGTGCTACAGTAATGGATAATATTAAATCAAAGATGAATCAGAAAGGAAACTGGGTAAATGGAACAACTTGTTAATAAACCGAAGCGGTATGATAAAGAATATGACTAATTCCTGGTATGTGGTTGAAGTAATGAGTCTTGTAAATATTGTGCATTAAAGCTTTTGAGTGCTGGCAGTCGTGTAACCCGATATGGGTATAATATGGGTATAAGGACTCAGTCCTGGCAGTTAAACTTATGCAACGAATGGGAAGAAATAGTTTGTGATGTGTTTTATCATGGTTTGGAAATGAGTATACTCCTGTCGGTATGCGAAGCGTGGAATGTGTAATGAGTTTTTTTCTATATGGGATCACGAAAGTCCTTGACTAGTGGAGTGCACCGATGTTGAGGCGGAGGAAAGGGATATGAATTTCCATGTTGTCTTAGTGGAATATGCATACACGATGTGTTATGGAAAGGTGATAATGGTATATTCTAGATTTTGAGATTAGTGCATAATATATGGGAAGTCAATAAAGATTATTGAGCAGCGCGGACAGCTGCAGGTGAATTAAGAATCGATCTTTCTGATGATTTAAGAAAATGGTACTGCTATTCTATTAACTTGGCAGGGAATATGATCTAAAAAGGACAAGGTAATATAAACTGATGATATCCAGTGGTATGGTGGTATTCTCTTGTTGGATCGACTATAATAACTGAGTCGTTGATGGCATAGTGAAATTTCTGAATGGCCGTCGTGGTATGAATGGACGCTTGATGTACGTTATGTATTCGTACGGTGGAGTGTGGAACCAGGTATAGCGATTCATGTGTTACATATGTGTTGGAGACTAGAAGTTCTCGTAATCCGCATATGCGGTGGTTGTATATCGCGTGTATCGGCACCGTTTTGTGATTATTGGAAATCGGAAGCCCTAGTGGCTCTCTCTTAGCTTGATATGATGAATTTGGGTTATGATACCTTATTTCAGACTGGTTGACATAAGTAAGGTCGTCTAGACAAATGTGATATGGACTATGTCGGAATATGGCACAAATTGCGTAGCAAAGTGCATCGGAGTATGCTCCAGCGGGGTAGTTGTACCTCAGGACCAGCAGACGGCTGGTGGGTATTGCTTTGTTGGTTGGACCTTAGTGGCGGATGTTAGTGTAGAAGTATCCACCATTGATTCAGTTCCGGTATTGAGAAACGTTGTCAGATGCGTTTCATGTGGCCGAGCATGAGGCTGTGAGGCTATATATATATGTTTGCTGTAATGAGAAAATTTGACTCGATATGCATTTCCTTTATATATATATATATATGTTGGCTGTAATGAGAAAATTCGACTCGATATGCATTTCCTTTTTGTGAGATTTATGCGTGGATCGGGTGGCACGCCGCCACGGGTATGTCATTGGAGCGGGTTACACACCGCAACAATGTAATGTGAAAATAGAGTTAGTTATATATTACCTGGTATACAATACTTCCTAGCTTCTGAGGAAAAGTCCGTTTTGAGTATCGCTTGGCAAATGGCACGTCGGTTGTGTCCTTTCAGGATTTGATAGCATACGTTAATTGTTTCACCGTGGGTGAGGTTGATTGCTTGGGTTCAAGACCTAGATATGTGCGTGGCTAACCGTTTTAAGCTTAGTGGCTTGAGGTGCTTCATGAGTAATAACGTTGGGATAGAATCACGAATCGTGGCAAGGCCACGTGATGTTATGACCTCTCGAGGAGGATTCAGGTACTTTATTTCTATAATGCGAGACGCGATCTCAGTTCTATGTTATGATGACACAGAGGAATTGAATTGCAGCTCTTTTGCTGGAGACAGTTGTCATGAATTGAGCTGTCATGATTCGAGCGTGTGCATACGTTTCTATTGAAGCCTATGTTGTGCTCGTCGTGGCTTAGGCCGGTGTTGAGGTGTTTATCACTAGTGCGGTGTGTTATAATCGAAATGACCGTTGGAGTCATTAATGAATATGAGCATATTGGATCTTGGCTTGTTAGAAAGGTAAAAATCGAGGTTTGGCTCCGAAACCTATCATGGTATGAGTTTTAAAAAGGGAAATAGATTTACAAATGGTTAACCTGAGAGATGGGTTCGGTATATCGCGTGCTTCAGCTGCCGTGGGCAGGATATGGAGGCGTTGGAATAAGACTCTATCTATTGAAAGAGGTTTCAGCTAGTATTTGGTTATTTTGGCCTGTTGTTGTGATTAGGGACTATCGTCTCGAGTGATGGGGTTGCCGATACATCATATGATCTCATCCGAAGTAGTGAATGTGGGTTATTGCAGTGGATTCGAGTGTATCCTGAGTATAGGCATGGGATTTGCATTTGGCATATGATTTCAGAAAGTGCAATGTGATTTATGGTCCAGATGGTATGTGAAATTTTGACTATATGGTGTTTTCGTACTTATGTGAGATAGGGTGACGTATGATCGCCCGAATATATGCTTGGTAAGGTCATTCAGCTATGTGGTTGCTTCTAGTACAACTCTAAGTACGTTCGAGGACGAGCGATTGTTTAAGTTAGGGAGAATGTAACGACCCGGCCTGTTGTTACAGGAATTTACCACCCCGTCATGTTGCAATTACCTGTTTTATGCTTTTATATCAGTGTTAGAGCCTATCGGGTGAGTTAGGAGTGAATTGAATTGAAAATGAAGCAAATAGCATGTTTGAAGGAAGTTTGAATATAGAAAGTCAACCTAGAGTTGACTATAGAGTTAGAGTGCTCGGAATCAGATTCTGATGATTCGACTAGTTTCGGGGGATCATTTATGACTTAGGAGAGCAATCGGAATTGAATTTGGAGGCCCGATGTAGAAATAGGCTTGAATTGGCTAAGGTTGAATTTTGGCAAAAATCGGATGGGAGGTGAGATTTTGATCCGGGGGTCGGAATGGAATTCCGACAATTCTTGTAGCTTCGTTATGGGATTTTGGATATGTCCGCAAAATTTCAGGACATTCGGACGTCGTTTGATCGGGTTTTGGATTGAATGTTAGTTTTGAAAGTTTTGAAGAAACTTAGGCTTGAATCCGTGTGTAATTGGTAATTTTGATGTTTAGGATGGTGTTTTTATGATTGGAACAAGTTCGTATCGTGTTTTGGAGTATGTTGGTGGTTTTCGTTGGGGTCCCGGGGCCTCGGGAGGATTTCGGACCATCAATCGGCCATTTTGAACTTGGAAAAGGCATGCTGTAAATTGCAGGTTACTGCCCAGGCATTAAGCCTTCGCGTTCGCGTGGCATGGGCCGCGTTCGCGAAGGCCAGGCAGATCAAAGCATCGCGTTCGTGAGCAGGAATATCGCGTTCGCGTAGGCAAGGTAAGGTGGAGCTTCGCGTTCGCGTGACTGGGAGTCGCGATCGCGTAGAAGGAAAGGGGAGAGCATCGCGTTCGCGTGGGAGTGTACGCGTTCGCGTAGAAGAAGAACTCGGCGGCTGGGAGATTGTACATCGCGAACGCGTGGTGGAGCGTCGCGTTCGCGAAGGGTAAACTGGAGCTGAGTATCGCGAACGCGTGAAGACCATCGCGAACGCGTAGAACAAATTGGTCTGGCAGTGAAATTAAAATCACAGAACAGAGGGCTCACGGGTTCATATACCCAAAACATAATTTTTGAGCCCTAGAGAGAAGAAATCACGGGAAAACGCTGGGAAATCATCGGGTATTCATCGGAGGTAAGTTTCTTGACTCAAAAACATTATTTTATGGTAGAATTAACATCAATCTTCATGAATTTGGGTAGAAATTGTGAAGGATTGTGGCCTAGATATTGAAAACGAAAATTTGGGTTTTGAAAGGCCAATCGAACTCCGATTTTGGTAAACTTTATATGTATGGACTCGTGGCGAGACGAAGGTTCTGGAAATATGAGTTTTGAAGTTTTTCGAGATGTGGGCCCGAGGCTCGAGTTTTGCAAATTTCGTGATTTTTGATATTTTTCGAGTTCTTTCGATTGGGTGATGTTCCATTAGCCTATTTTGATATATTTGTGCTGATTTGTGCTAGTTTTGACGTGCGTGGATGCCGGTTCGAGGAACTAAGGCGTCGCGGGCACGAGCTTTCGTCGGTTCGAGGTGGGTAATTCTTGTAAATGATGTCCTCAGGGTTAGTAAACCCCGGACTTGCATATCTTAGTGCTGTGTTGAGGTGACTTGCATACCGAATAACGGGCGTGGGGTAGAGCACCATTGGGGATCGTGACTTGGTCCGTCCCGCGTAATAAATAATAACACCTAATTGTTAAAATGAATTGGACTAATTATCACGTTTGGGCTTCGTGCCAATTATTTGAATCCTTCAAGGATTGGTATCACTATTTTGATAACACTGAGCATATTTTATTCTAAATTTAAGGTTTAAAATGGAATTATTGCTATTCAGCATTTTTATAAGGTTATGAAAAACTTGAACAAGGTCTTAATAATATTTTTTGTTGTGAGCTAATATGATATTGTTGCCGTAAGGCTTTCTTGATTATTTGTTAGACTGATTGGGGCCGAGGGCCATATGTTAGGGCATGACATTCATGTGACCATGTGCATACACATGCATGGATTGGACTGCACGCCGCAGTGGTATATGGATCGGGCTGCACGCCGCAGCAGGTGTGATACTGATATTGTGCTTGGGCTGTAGGAGCCCCTCCGGAGTCTGGACACCCCCAGTGAGTACGGGTACCCAAAAGGATCGGGCTACACGCCGTAGCAGTCATATGCATTGCATGCTATACATACATTGGTTTACGTGTACTACGTGGCATAACATTTTAGCACTCATACTTTACTGGCACATGTGCATTTGTTGCTTTATTGACCAGATCTCCTGGTATAAATTGTTAAGGAGTGCTGAGCTCGAGAGGCTAATTTGAGTGCTGACTTGCACTGCTTGAGATTCTCCCAAGTATTGGTATGTTATAATGAAAGAAAGTAGCTAAAAATTGAGATTTCTAAATAATCTACTCACATATGCTGAAAAGGAATAAAATGATAGTGTTTTGAAGTTTTATGATAGTTCTGTATTGTGTAGCAAGAGATAGTGCCTTGCGTGGTTTTCTTCCCTTCAGCATTATTAAATTTTATTACCGCTGAGTTGGAAGTACTCACACCCGACTCCCTGCACCTTGTGTGCAGATCCAGGTACATTACAGCAGAGCTGATTCCATTGCGGCTCGGGAGTGCTTTTGGACAGTTGAGGTAGCTGCCAGCGTTCGCAGGACCTGATTCTCCAGTTTGTCTATATTTTGTTCTGATCATCCCACACTTGTGCACAATTATATTCACTATTTACACTTGTATATTCCGTAGAGGCTCATGACTCTTGACCCTTCGGTCTATGGGAGTTGGCACGTGTTGGGACTTGGCTCCCTGTTTTTAATATGTATCTATCACTGTTGAATTATTTACGTATGCTTAAATTGGATAAAGTGAGCTTATGGCTCCGTGATTGTTGTTAATTGGTCAGGCTGGCCTAGCAGTGTGCTGGGCGCCATCACGACCGGATTCGGGGTCGTGACAGATAAGAAGAAAAAGAAGAAAAGAAGAAAAGAAAGAAGAAAAGAAAAAGAAATGAAAAGGAAAAGTCTAAAGCTAAGTACCCTACCCCCCATTTTAGTTGTTCATCTTCTCTGAAACATGATTCTTTTTGTCTTTTTTGTTTTTGAACTTTGTTCTGTTAACTGCTTCACATGTCTATCATGCTCAGAACTTGAAACTTATCTTACGCATGTTTTTTATCTCTGTCTTTGTATCCTGATTCATAATTTCCCTAAATTTTATGCATGCCTTAAGTCATCTGAGTATTTCTAGGTTTTGACAGTAACTACTCATGAATCATTTGTTAATTATGCTATGTGAATGCTCATTATTCTATCTCGATTAGGTTTTAATTGATTGGAATTCAACCATTATCAAATTTCTCCTATGAGTTCTGATTGTATTGGAAGTTAATTCGTGATTAGGTTTATTTGTGCAAAATAACATGAAATTGGTTATATTTGCAACTTGACTCGTGTGTTAGTTTCTTCCGAACTTCTGAGTGCTTAAGTGTATTTAGGTTATATGTGTAAGTGCTTTTGTGGCTATGTTTGCTAACACAGTATGAGTTTTTTTATTAGTGGCTATCTTTGTAAAAGGAGCTAACATTGAAATAGTCTATAGTGTGAGATTGGTTAATTGTTAAAACAAGTCTTAGGGTGCTATATGTTAAATACATTCAAATTACCCAAGTCTTCACAGACCTAATGTAGGTCGGCTAAATAGGACTAAATGTAAAGGGTAAAAAGGGAAAGGCAAATGGTATTTTTGTAGATTACATAGAGCCTGTGGGGATATAAATGACTTTAGTGCTTGGTTTTTCTGAAAATACTTGAATAATAACGGGTAGACTAGGTAGAGTTAAAAGGCATTAATGAAATAAACCTTAGCAAGTGGGGACAATTGAGTAAAACCCACCGAATAGTATCTAATAGAACTTCCCAGAACCTTCTAGCAGGTGTCTGAAGGCAGTTCGATATATATTTAGTAGACCATTATGTAATTAATTGAAATAATAGGAGGAGGGAAATACAATTATTTTATTTGAAATTCCCCCAAAAATACCTCTATAAATAGGCTTCTAATATGCTTGAAAAAAGGGGTTCCACACATTAGAAGGCTGGATTTTGGAAATTCAAAAATTAGTCAAGATTTCCAAGTTCGAAAAAATCATAATTCTAATTCAGAAATAGGAAGTTTGAAGTATTAACTCTGAGTTAGACGTTGGTTGCTTTTTGAACTTCCGCTCTTTGTGCTTCACTTTTGGTTGAATTCATTGGTTCTCCTACTTATTTGGATTGAATTTGCTGGGTCTTAGGCTTTGATATATCAATTGTTGTTGTGTTGATTCATCCTCATTGTTGTTGATACTTGATTGTTGTTACCATTGCTGATTGTTCCTGCTATTCATCTCCCCTAGAACTCATTGTTTCATTTTCATTGATCAGGTACACATCTGATTTTCTGAAGATGTAATTGAGATTTCTTATGAAGAAATGAAGTCTTAATTGATTCATGATGAAACTGTCTTCTGCTTCTTCTTTTAGCTGTATTTATAACTCGTAGATCCTCTGTAATTCATTAGGAATGGTTGTAATAAATACAGACTATATGAATTCGATTAGAGTAAAATAATAGTAGATAAAAGCATAGTTAAACATAGTTAGTAGTTTAACACCTAATTTTAAAACTAAAACAGGCTAATACACAGTTAATACACTTATATATATATATATATATATATATATATATATATATATATATATATAGGTATGTTCTGAAACTAGACATATAAACTAGTACTTAGCCATTTTGAATTCTGAATCAGAGTCATTTAATCCAAAAGTATAAGTAGTTCTGCTTGTATTACTGTTTATATACACTGAATATGAGTTATCTACAAATCCGCTTTTAAACTTTGTGATTTCCAGTAGTTCAAGCATGTTTAGCTAATTCAGAACACTGTTTTTCTTTAGTTGAAATAAATTGACATAATAATCCTACAAACTAGTACCATGATAACTACTTGAATATCTAAACATACTATGTAGAATAATAATACTGATACAAATTATTGTTTTAGAATGTCTAATTAGTTGCTAAAATTATAAATTAGTAGTGGTCAAAAAATGTAACTTGGAAATATTTGAAATGATTAATTAGTAGTACTAAATAATACCTACTCAAATACTGATATTGAAATATTAGCTTTGCTTTAATTTCGTTCGTATAGTCTGGGCCTAGTCATGAACACAGGCCCAAATCTGGACAAGGTAGCATTCCTGCCTTCAAATAGGAATAGTGGTATCCATTGGGCTCCAGAGGCCCAATTGTCTTTAATAATAGACTGCTAAGCAGTCTAAAGTCTAGGCCCAATAACGAATAATGGCATGAACTCCAATATTATAGTTTGAAATAGTAACACAAAAACAGTATAGGAAGGAAAAACAAAAATAGAAAATATAGTGTATGAATAGGATTGAGCCTTAAAAATAAGGGACAAGCCTCGCTCCGAATAAAAAACATGCGGGGCCCCCAAACGAATTCTAATGTAAAATGTTAGACTCGAAAGGACCGTTTAGAAAATTTCACGGTCTTTCCCAAAGTTATATGACATAGACATTATAGGCACGATAAACGAAAGTACATTCCTAAATATGGGTGCACATCTTATGTGACCCAAATCTGTAATCCCGGCGAAGCTGAAATATATTAAAGTCGCAGGCGTACTGGTTGCATTGTGACTTGAAATGCGTGTTCGCAACGTCGAAAATCCTAAAACTAATAAAATAGAAATACCAATAACATTTGAAACTGAAGCATATAAGGAAATCAAATATAATAAATACGGCAGTTGAGCGACCGTGCTAGAACCCAGAATTCTGAAGTTTCTAACACCTTCTCCCGGGTTAACAGAATTCCTTATCCAGATTTCTAGTTTCACGGACTGTTAAATAGAGTCATAATTTCCTCGGTTCAGGATTAAACCGGTGACTTTGGACACCATTATTTTTCCAAGTGGCGACTCTGAAAATTAATTAAATCTCGTTCTGAATGTCCTTTAATTGGAGAAACTCCTTCCCCACTACTATTGTTATATCCCTTCCCGGGGTGTAATAGTAAATAGTTGGGACTTCGTAAAAGAGAGAAATGGAGGTGTGACACCATTCATGATTTAGAGTTGGCTACCATAGTTCATGCATTGAATATTTGGAGGCATTACTTGTATGTCGTATCTTGTGAGGTATTCATATATCATCGCAATGTTTAGCATCTGTTCAAGCAAAAGGATATTAATTTGAGTCAGCGGAGATAGTTGGAGTTGCTTCATTATTATGATATCAATATATTGTATCATCCGAGAGAGGCCAATATTGTGGCTGACGTTTTGAGTCGAAAGGCAATGAGTATGGGGAGATTGGCATATATTCCAGTTGGGGAGAGACCTCTTGCAGTTGATGTTCAGGACTTGGCCAATGAGTTCGTGAGGTTGGATATTTAGGAGCCTAGTCGGGTATTGGATTGGGAAGTTTCTCGATCTTCTTTTTATTGACTCATCACATAGTGCCAACATGATCATCCGCATTTGCTTGTCCTTAGGGATAGAGTTCAACATGATGATGCTAGAGATGTGACCATTAGTGATGACGGGGTGTTGAGGATACAGAGCTGGATTTGTGTGCCCAATGTAGATGGCCTTCTGGAGTTTATTCTGGAGGAGGCCCATAGCTTGCAGTATTTTCTAGGTGCCGCGAAGATGTATTGGTATTTCAGGTAGCACTATTGGTAGAGGAGAATAAAGAAAGACATTATTGGATTTGTAGCTCGGTGTCTCAATTGTCAGCAGGTGGAATATGAGCATCAGAAACCGAGTGGTTTACTCCACTGGATAGATATTCTAGAGCGGAAGTGGGAAAGTATCACTATGGACTTTGTTGTTGGACTTCCACGGACTTTGAAGAAGTTCGATGCTATTATGGCAATTGTGGATCGGCTGACCAAGTCTGTGCACTTCATTCCTATTCGTACTACTTATTCTTCAGAGCTTTTAGCAGAGATATATATCCAAGAGATTGTTCGGTTTCTTGGTGTCCCAATTTTCATCATTTTAGATAGGGGCGCTTAGTTTACTTCCCAGTTTTGGGAGTTTGTTCAATGGGAGTTAGATACTCAGATGGAGTTGAGAAAAACTTTTCACCCTCATACTATGACGACCCGACCCATCATCTCATGCGTTACTGCTCCATTTTCCCCCATTTTTATGCTTCTTCATGTTTTTTTATTGGTATGTGGCGTGTTAGAGTTGATTTGGAATTGTTTTAATAAGAAATGAGGCACTTAGTCTCTTTAAGGAAGGCTTAAGTTGGAAATGTCAACCGGGCATTTACTTATGAGTTAGAAGGCTCGGATGTGATTTTTGGTGATTTAGTTAGCTTCGGGAAGTGATTTATGACTTAGGTGTGTGATCAGAATTGATTTTGGAGTTCCGGTGTAGGAATAGGCTTGAATTGGCGAAGTTAGTATTTTGGCGAAATCCGGTTGATGGGCGAGATTTTGATCCGAGGGTCGGAATAGAATTCCGAGAGTTATTGTAGCTTCATTATGTGATTTGTGATGTGTGTGCAAGTTTTAAGGTCATTCAAACGTCGTTTGGTTAGGTTTTTGATCGAAAGTGCATATTGAAAGTTTTGAGAAACTTAAGCTTGAATTCGATGAGTTTTGAGTAATTTGATATTGTTTGAGGTGTCTTTACGATTGGAGCAAGTTTGGATGATGTTTTAAGATATGATGGTGTTTTGGTTGAGGTCCCAGGGACCTCGGGGTGATTTCAAATGGCTATCAAGAAGTTTGAAGTTGAAAAATGTAGCAGAAATTTGCAGAGAAATTTTGTGTTATGCGACCGCAGAGGGAGTCCTGCGATCGCATAGAAGAAATTAGAAGACTGTTGGGATTGTGCTATGCGAACACAATGAGTGTTATGCGACGGCACAGGGTAAGGACCTTGTGCTATGAGATCGTGTATATGCGATCGCATAGGGTTAATTTTGGGGATGCAATGTTGTGCTATGCTGTGACGACCCGGCCCGTCGTCACGGGAATTACCACCCCGTTGTGTTGTAATTACATAATTCATGCTTTTATATAAGTGTTAGATTCTATCGGGGGAGTTAGGAGTGAATTAAATTGGGAATGAGGCATATAGCCTTTGTGAAGGAAACTTGAATAAGAAAAGTCAACCCGGAGTTGACTATTTAGCTAGAGGGCTCGGAATCGGATTCTGATGATTCGGTTAGTTCCGGAAGGTGATTTGTGACTTAGGGGAGCGATCGGAATTGAATTTGGAGGCCCGGTGTAGAAATAGGCTTGAATTGGCTAAGGTTGAATTTTGGCGAAATCCGAACGGTAGGTGAGATTTTGATCCGTGAGTCGGAATGGAATTCCGACAATTCCTGTAGCTTCGTTATGTGATTTTGGATATGCTCGCAAAATTTCAGGTCATTCGGACGTCGTTTGGTCGGGTTTTTGATCGAATGTTAGTTTCGGAAGTTTTGAAGAAACTTAGGCTTGAATCCGTGTGTAATTGGTGATTTTGAAGTTTAGGATGGTGTTTTGAGGATTGGAGCAAGTTCGAATAAGGTATTAAGATGTGTTGGTATGTTTGGATGAGGTCCCGGGGGCCTCGGGGTGCTTTCGGATGGTTAAACGGGAGAAAAATCATGGAAATTTCAGGTTGAGAGTTCCGGTTCTGTCATTTTCGCTCCTGCGGAAATGTGGTCGCAGGAGCGAGTCCGCAGAA
The DNA here is from genome assembly GCA_032618575.1 of Nicotiana noctiflora. NCBI lineage: Eukaryota > Viridiplantae > Streptophyta > Magnoliopsida > Solanales > Solanaceae > Nicotiana > Nicotiana noctiflora. The sequence goes on from JASVEL010000129.1 coordinate 67,010, forward strand.
GCGGATATTGGAGCGCAGAAGCGCATGTGATCGCGGAAGCGGAAAGGAGCCCGCAGGTGCGGCACCGCTGAAGCGGGTGTTGAGCCGCAGAAGCGGCCAAGGGCTATGGGGGAAATATCGCAGAAGCGGAAGGCCAGCCGCTTAGGCGAGTCCGCAGAAGCGGACGCCTAGCCGCAGAAGCGGAAATTTCCGCAGGAGCGGTCGAGTCTTCGCAGAGGCGGATGCGCAGAGGCGGTCCGTATATCGCAGAAGCGGAAATGGCCGGCTAGGCCTGGATCCGCAGGAGCGATCGAGTCTCCGCAGAAGCGGACGCGTAGAAGCGGAAAATATTCCGCAGAAGCGAAAATCGCTGTAAGTAAGTGTATCAGAAGTTAGAAAATTTCAGAAACATTTTAACATTTGGGGGTCTCGGCTTAAGGGCGATTTTGGGCGATTTTGAGGAGGAAATCAAAGGAAATCATCAGGTAATCAACTATGAACTCATATTATGATTAGTATTGATAATATCATGCAATTATATCATGAAAATGGAGGAATTTGGGGTAATTATGGAGGATTTAGCCCTAGTCTTGGATTTTGGAAAATCAAGGTTTTGAATGGACAAATGGAGTCCGAATTTGGTAAATTTTATATGCCTAGACTCGTATCGAGATGAGGATTCCGAATATGTAATTTTTGTAATTTTTCGACAAGTGTACCAAAAGTCGGGATTTGACAACTTGTGGGTTTTGATATAAATTGGGTTATTTCGAATGAATTTCGTGAAATTAGCGTATATTGATGCATTCTCTATGACTTTGAGCAGATTTGGCATCCGAGGAGATTGATTTGCGAGGCAAGCGCAAGGCGGATTGAAGCTTCTACCGGTTCGAGGTGAGTGGTAGTAGTAAACAATACACTGAGGGTTTGAAACCCCGTACTAGCACTTTACAGTGCTATATTGAGATGAGACACGCGTTCTATGACGGGCGTGGTAACATTGTGATAAGGGGTTCGGACTTAGTCCTTCCCGGCTAATAGAATACTGTGTTGTACAACTGTTAATGAGGTTATAACTGTACCATTGGGCTAATAGCCATGTTTGGGGCCTCGTGCCGATCTGTAGAGCATTAGGGAACCTATAGAGCTAGGTGACCTTACATTGTGTTGGAAATATACACTCAGCCATGGCTCTAGCTGCATAGCATAATATGAGCCTGTACTAGATGTGTACATTGAGAGAGATTATCTAGGGTGGAATTCCCTGTTCTAGCTGAGTGGGCCTGAAAGGCCAAGTTTATACCGATTGAGATGAGATAGGGTCGAGGACCCACTATGAGATGTTATATTGGGCCTGAAAGGCCAAGTCTATATTAACTGAGACAGGGTCAAGGACCCATTGTGATATATTATATTGGGCCTGAGAGGCCAAGTACATACTGACCGGGATAGGGTCGAGGACCCATTATGAGGTATTATGTATATAGATACCTATATTGGATCGGACTGCACGCCGCAGTAATATACATGTAATATACATGTGGGACCGACTGCACGCCGCAGTATTATTGCGCTTGGGCTGTAGGAGCCCCTTCGGAGTCTGAGTCTGCACACATTCTCAGTGAGCACTGGTGTATATTATGGGATCGGGCTGCGCGCCATATATATATATATATTGGATCGGACTGCATGCCACAGTAATATATGTGTGGATCGGGCTGCACGCCGCAGTATCATAGCGTTTGGGCCGAGGAGCCCCTCCGAAGTCCGTATACACCCCCAGTGAGGGCCGTTGACATTAAATAGAGCGGGTTGCACGCCGCAGCGTTATATGTATTCGAGCGGGCTACACGCCGCAACATTATAAATTAATCATATCCTACTATTTACTTAGATACTTATACATTATAGACATAAGTATGTGCCTTTATATGTTGAGATGGCCGTACACCGTAGGGGTACGAGTGAGGGTTTGTTCAGTGTGGAGATCTTGTAGAGATAAACGTAGATTGGAGGTTAAAGTACTACTATAGTGATGACGTACTTGTGAAGATTGCCTTAGAACTGCTAAGTGATAGCACAGGAGTTCTTACTTTCGGTTATTATTTATTATTGTTACTCACTGAGTTGAAATATACTCACCCCACTCCCCTGCACTGTTTTGGTGCAGATCCGCAGGTGCCCGAGAGCAGTTGAGACATTTTAGCTGCTGATCCATGTCTACTTTTGCGGAGATTACGAGGTAGCTGCCAGCGTCCGCAGAGCTTGTTTTTCTCCTTCTTTATCATCTTGTTGATTTCCTATTTGTCTAGACTTGGTTGTATTAGGATGCTATTCTGTAGAGGCTCAGTCTCGTGACACCACGATATGTTTGGGACCGTATTTTGTATGTTTTGACGTTTCGGTTATTACTTGTTATGACTAACTACTGTTTAAGTTTAATTTATTTAATAATTGGCTGGTTAAGAGGATATTATGGTCGGGCTTGCCTAGCATTGTGTTGGGCGCCATCACGACCAGGGTTTGGGTCGTGACAAGTTGGTATCAGAGCCTAGGTTAATAGGTCTCGCGAGTCATGAGCCGATTGGTAGAGTCTCGTGGATCGGTGCGGGGACGCCTGTACTTATCCTCGGGAGGCTGCAAACCTTTTTAGGAAAAGTTTCAATTCTTGGAATTCTTGTCGTGCGATTACTTTTGACTTGAACCGAACTTTGACATTCTATTCTCTCGCAGATGGCGAGAACCCGATCATCCGGACGTGGAGGACGACCACCACTACCACCTACTAGAGGCCGTGGACGCGGTCGTGGTCGAGGTGGAGTTGGGGCAGCTGAGGCAGCGCCAGCTGACCCACAGCCCCCAGTTGCAGAGGTGCCAGCAGCACCAGATCAGGCACCAGCTGTGCCCATTGCTATTCCGGTTCTACAGGAGACCCTGGCTCAGATACTAGCAGTCTGCACTGGCCTAGCACAGGCGGTTTCAGTTACTACTGCAGCAGCTGCATCGGGGATCGGGGGTGGTCATCAGACCCCCGCAGTACGCACTCCAGAGCCGGCAGTGCAGGGCATACAGACACCAGAGGCTCCTCCAGTTCAGCCTGTGGTTCTGGTTCAGCCAGCAGATCAGATTCAGGGGGACAGGGTCCCAACTATGACAGACGATGAGCAACGTCGTCTCGAGAGGTTCACCAGGTTATCTCCTCCAGTGTTCACTGGTGCTCCGGGCGAGGACGCCCAAGGTTTTCTGGATAAGTGCCGTCGGATGCTTCGTACGGCAGGGATATTGGAGTCCAGTGGGGTATCTTTTACTACCTTTCAGTTTCAGGGACCAGCCTTTGCTTGGTGGGAGGCTTATGAGCGCCGCAGGCCAGCCGGGGCAGCACCACTATCATGGCCGGAGTTCTCCACTATGTTCTTGGAGAAATGGGTGCCTCGATCTCAGAGAGAGGAGATGCGTAGGCAGTTTGAGGGTCTCCGTCAGGGGGACATGTCAGTGTCAGAGTATGAGATCAGATTTACAGAGTTGTCCAGATATGCACCGTGGTTGGTTCATTCCGACAGAGAGAGGATTGGGCGCTTCGTGGACGGCCTCATTTACCCCATTCGTATTCTGATGACTCGGGAGAGGGTTTTGAGTCGTACATTTGAGGATGCTGTGGATATTGCTCGCGACATTGAGACAGATCGTCGCAGGGAGCGGGATGAGAGGGAGGCCAAGAGGCCTCGAGGAGCAGCTAGTTCCAGTGGCACACAGACCAGAGGCCAGAGTCAGCAGAGCCGAGGTCGCTCTTTCGGGTCTTCGCAGTCGAGACGCTCAGATCGTCGCAGATGGTCTCTTAGACAGGATTATCAGGGTTCGCACCAGAGCCAGCCAGCTCTCAGTGCCATGCCAGCTCAGAGTTCTTCACAGGCCCCATCCGCTCAGGGTTCATCTCGGCCTAGTTCATCAGCTGGCCATTCCAGCGCCAGAGGTCCTTATCAGTCTCAGTACCCAGCACCGGGGAGTTGCTACGAGTGCGGAGAGTTTGGGCATCACCGTAGGGAGTGTCCCCGTCTTGTTTCCAGATCTTATCAGCAGAGGGGCCGCCCTCGTCATCTGGTCCTTCTACTTCAGCACCCGCCCCGCCGCCTAGGGGTGAGGGTCGACAGTGCAGGGTCGCCTCGAGGGGAGGCCGATCAAGCGGTCAGGCTAGATGCTATGCTTTTCAGGGCCGATCCGAGGCTGTTGCTTCTGATGATGTCATTACAGGTATTATTTCAGTCTGCCACAGAGATGCCTCAGTATTGTTTGATCCCGGTTCTACTTATTCTTATGTGTCTACATATTTTGCTCCTCATTTGGGCACGACCCGAGGGAGTCTTGAGCTGCCAGCGCATGTATCTACCCCGGTAGGGGATACTATTGTTGTGGACCACGTATACCGGTCCTGTTTGGTCACTATTGGAGGTCCGGAGACCCGAGTAGACCTGTTGCTTCTCAGCATGATTGATTTTGATGTTATATTGGGCATGGACTGGCTATCTCCATGTCATGCTATTCTGGACTGTCATGCTAAGAAGATCACTTTGGCTATGCCGGGCATTCAGAGGATCGAGTGGCGAGGCACGACTGAGTATGTACTTAGCAGGGTAATATCTTTCCTCAAGGCCCAACGAATGGTTGGGAAGGGATGTCTCTCTTATTTAGCATTTGTGCGGGAGGTCGAAGCCCAGACTCCCAGTATTGATTCTGTTCCCATTGTGCGAGACTTTCCTGATGTGTTTCCCTCAGACCTGCCGGGCATGCCGCCGGACAGGGATATTGATTTTGGTATCGATTTGGTGCCAGGCACTCAGCCTATTTCTATTCCTCCGTATCGTATGGCACCAGCTGAGTTGAAGGAATTGAAGGAGCAGCTCCAGGAACTCCTAGATAAGGGGTTCATTCGGCCGAGTGTGTCGCCGTGGGGTGCACCGGTCCTGTTTGTTAAGAAGAAGGACGGATCTATGAGGATGTGTATTGACTATAGGCAGCTAAACAAAGTAACAGTGAAGAATAAGTATCCTCTTCCTCGTATTGATGATTTATTTGATCAGCTCCGGGGAGCTAGGGTGTTCTCGAAGATTGATCTTCGTTCAGGCTACCATCAGCTGAAGATTAGAGAGTCTGACATTATGAAGACCGCATTCCGGACCAGATATGGTCACTATGAGTTCCTTGTGATGTCTTTTGGGCGGACCAACGCCCCAGCAGCATTTATGCATCTGATGAACACTGTATTCAGGCCGTATCTTGATTCATTTGTGATCGTATTCATTGATGACATACTTGTCTACTCTCGTAGCCGGGAGGAGCATGCTCGGCACTTGAGTATTGTGTTGCAGAGATTGAGAGAGGAGAAGTCGTATGCCAAGTTCTCCAAATGTGAGTTCGGCTTGAGTCCGTGGCATTCTTAGGGCACGTGGTGTCCCGTGATGGTATTCGAGTAGATCCGAGGAAGGTCGAGGCGAGTGCAGAAGTTGCCTGCACCGACCTCGACTCATCGAGATCCGTAGCTTTCGGTATTGGCGAGGTATTATCGCCGATTCGTTCGGGGTTCTCTTCTATTGCTTCACCCTGACTAGATTGACTCGAAGGGTGTTCCTTTCTTATGGTCCGAGGAGTGCGAGGAGATCTTTCAGAAGCTCAAGACAGCACTGACCACAGGCACCAGTCTTGATTCTACCGACAGCTTCAGATTCTTATACTGTATATTGTGATGCCTCCGGAGTGGGCATTGGTTGTGTGTTGATGCGGGAGGGTAGGGTCATTGCTTATGCCTCTCGTCAGTTGAAGCCCCACGAGAAGAACTACCCTGTTCATGATTTGGAGCTAGCAACCATAGTTCATGCCTTGAAGATTTGGAGGCATTACCTGTATGGTGTCTCATGTGAGGTGTTCACGGATCATCGCAGCCTTCAGCACTTATTTAGACAGAAGGACCTTAATTTGAGACAACGGAGGTGGTTGGAGTTGCTTAAGGACTATGATATCACTATTTTGTATCATCCGGGGAAGGCCAATATTGTGGCCGATGCTTTGAGTTGGAAGGCGGTTAGTATGGGTAGCCTAGCTTTCATCCTAGTTGGGGAGAGGCCATTTGCTTATGATGTTCATGCCCTAGCCAATCGGCTAGTGAGATTAGATATTTCGGAGCCGAGTCGAGTGTTGGATTGTGTTGTTTCTCGATCTTCCTTATATGATCGCATCAGAGAGCGACAGTATGATGACCCACATTTGCTTGTCCTTAAGGACAGAGTGCAGCATAATGATGTCAGAGATGTGACTATCGACAGTGATGGTGTTTTGAGGATGCAGGGTCGTATATGTGTGCCCAATGTTGATGGTTTGCGGGAGTTGATACTTGAGGAGGCACACAGCTCGCGGTACTCTATTCACCCAGGTGCCGCAAAGATGTACCAAGACTTGAGACAGCACTACTGGTGGAGGAGAATGAAGATGGATATTGTTAGGCATGTAGCTAAGTGCCTCAATTGCCAGCAGATCAAATATGAGCATCAGAGACCGGGCGGTGTTCTTCAGCGTATGGTTATTCCCGAGTGGAAATGGGAGAGGATCACCATGGATTTTGTTACTGGACTCCCTCGGACAGCGAGGAAGTTTGATTCTGTATGGGTGATTGTTGATCGGTTGACTAAGTCCGCACATTTCATCCCAGTTAGTACTACTTACTCATCGGAGCGGTTGGCAGTGATCTTTATTCGGGAGATTGTCAGGTTGCATGGGGTCCCGGTGTCTATTATATCTGACAGAGGCACTCAGTTCACTTCCCAGTTTTGGAGAGCATTTCAGCGAGAGATGGGTATGAGGGTTGAGTTGAGTACAACATTTCACCCCCAGACAGACGGGCAGTCTGAGCGTACTATTCAGATCCCGGAGGATATGTTGCGGGCATGTGTGATTGATTTTGGTGGTTCGTGGGATGAATTCTTACCACTTGCTGAGTTTGCCTACAACAACAGCTACCAGTCGAGTATTCAGATGGCCCCGTACGAGGCATTCTATGGCAGACGGTGTAGATCTCCCGTGGGATGGTTTGAGCCTGGTGAGGTTAGATTGATAGGGACTGAGTTAGTCCAGGATGCTCTGGATAGAGCAAAGTTAATCCAGGAGAGGCTTCGTACAACACAGTCTCGTCAGAAGAGTTATGCGGACCGTAGAGTTCGAGAGTTGTCGTTCATGGTTGGTGACAGAGTATTGTTGAAGATTTCACCTATGAAGGGTGTCATGAGGTTCGGGAGGAAAGGGAAGTTGAGTCCCAGGTATATTGGCCCTTTTGAGATACTCAGGAGAGTTGGAGAGGTGGCATATGAGTTAGCCTTGCCACCCAGTTTATCCGGCGTTCATCCGGTATTCCATGTGTCTATGCTCCGGAAGTACATTGGAGATCCGTCTCATGTATTAGACTTCAGTACCATCCAGCTTGATGGTGATCTGTCCTATGATGTGGAGCCTATTGCTATTTTGGGTCGTCGGGTGAGAAAATTGAGGTCCAAGGAGATTGCATCGGTTAAGGTTCAGTGGAGAGGTCGACCCGTGGAGGAGGCTACTTGGGAGGTCGAGCAGGAGATGCGGAGCAGATACCCTCAGCTATTTGAGACTTCAGGTATGTTTCTTGACCCGCTCGAGGACGAGCGTTTGCTTAAGAGGGGAGAATGTGACGACCCGGCCCGTCGTCACGGGAATTACCACCCCGTTATGTTGTAATTACATAATTCATGCTTTTATATAAGTGTTAGAGTCTATCGGGGGAGTTAGGAGTGAATTGGATTGAAAATGAGGCATATAGCCTTTTTGAAGGAAACTTGAATAAGGAAAGTCAACCCGGAGTTGACTATTTAGCTAGAGGGCTCTGAATCGGATTCTGATGATTCGGTTAGTTCCGGAAGGTGATTTGTGACTTAGGGGAGCGATCGGAATTGAATTTGGAGGCCCCGTGTAGAAATAGGCTTGAATTGGCTAAGGTTGAATTTTGGCGAAATCCGGACGATAGGTGAGATTTAGATCCGGGGGTCGGAATGGAGTTCCGACAATTGCAGTAGCTTCGTTAGGTGATTTTGGATGTGCCTGCAAAATTTCAGGTCATTCGGACGTCGTTTGGTCGGGTTTTTGATCGAATGTGTAATTTGGAATGTTTTAAGGAATTTAGGCTTGAATTCGATGCGAATTATGAGTTTTGACGTTGTTAGACGTGTTTTGAGGATTTGAGCAAGTTCGAATAAGGTATTAAGATGTGTTGGTATGTTTGGATGAGGTCCCGGGGGCCTCGGGGTGCTTTCGGATGGTTAAACGGGAGAAAAATCATGGAAATTTCAGGTAATCAACTATGAACTCATATTATGATTAGTATTGATAATATCATGCAATTATATCATGAAAATGGAGGAATTTGGGGTAATTATGGAGGATTTAGCCCTAGTCTTGGATTTTGGAAAATCAAGGTTTTGAATGGACAAATGGAGTCCGAATTTGGTAAATTTTATATGCCTAGACTCGTATCGAGATGAGGATTCCGAATATGTAATTTTTGTAATTTTTCGACAAGTGTACCAAAAGTCGGGATTTGACAACTTGTGGGTTTTGATATAAATTGGGTTATTTCGAATGAATTTCGTGAAATTAGCGTATATTGATGCATTCTCTATGACTTTGAGCAGATTTGGCATCCGAGGAGATTGATTTGCGAGGCAAGCGCAAGGCGGATTGAAGCTTCTACCGGTTCGAGGTGAGTGGTAGTAGTAAACAATACACTGAGGGTTTGAAACCCCGTACTAGCACTTTACAGTGCTATATTGAGATGAGACACGCGTTCTATGACGGGCGTGGTAACATTGTGATAAGGGGTTCGGACTTAGTCCTTCCCGGCTAATAGAATACTGTGTTGTACAACTGTTAATGAGGTTATAACTGTACCATTGGGCTAATAGCCATGTTTGGGGCCTCGTGCCGATCCGTAGAGCATTAGGGAACCTATAGAGCTAGGTGACCTTTACATTGTGTTGGAAATATACACTCAGCCATGGCTCTAGCTGCATAGCATAATATGAGCCTGTACTAGATGTGTACATTGAGAGAGATTATCTAGGGTGGAATTCCCTCTTCTAGCTGAGTGGGCCTGAAAGGCCAAGTTTATACCGATTGAGATGAGATAGGGTCGAGGACCCACTAGGAGATGTTATATTGGGCCTGAAAGGCCAAGTCTATATTGACTAAGACAGGGTCAAGGAACCACTGTGATATATTATATTGGGCCTGAGAGGCCAAGTATATACTGATCGGGATAGGGTCGAGGACCCATTATGAGGTATTATATATATATACCTATATTGGATCGGGCTGCACGCCGCAGCAGTACATATATTGGATCGGACTGCATGCCGCAGGACTGCACGCCGCAGTATTATTGCGCTTGGGCTGTAGGAGCCCCTTCGGAGTCTGAGTCTGCACACATTCCAGTGAGCGCTTGTATATTATGGGATCGGGCTGCACGCCGCAGCAGTATATATGTTGGATCGGACTGCACGCCGCAGTGATATATGGTGGACCTGGCTGCAAGCCATAACACCATAGCGCTTGGGCCTAGGGAGCCCCTCCGAAGTCTGTATACACCCCCAGTGAGCGCCGTCGACGTTAAATGGAGCGGGCTGCGCGCCGCAGCAGTATATGTATTGGAGCGGGCTGCACGCCGCAACATTATACTTAATCATATCCTACTATTTACTTAGATACTTATACATTATAGACATAAGTATGTGCCTTTATATGTTGAGATGGCCGTACACCGTAGGGGTACGAGCGAGGGTTTGTTCAGTGTGGAGATCTTGTAGAGATAAACGTAGATTGGAGGTTAAAGTACTACTATAGTGATGACGTACTTGTGAAGATTGCCTTAGAACTGCTAAGTGATAGCACAGGAGTTCTTACTTTCAGTTATTATTTATTATTGTTACTCACTGAGTTGAAATATACTCACCCCACTCCCCTGCACTGTTTTGGTGCAGATCCACAGGTGCCCGAGAGCAGTTGAGACATTTTAGCTGCTGATCCATATCTACTTTTGCGGAGATTACGAGGTAGCTGCCAGCGTCCGCAGAGCTTGTTTTTCTCCTTCTTTATCATCTTGTTGATTTCCTATTTGTCTAGACTTGGTTGTATTAGGATGCTATTCTGTAGAGGCTCAGTCTCGTGACACCACGATATGTTTGGGACCGTATCTTTGTATGTTTTGACGTTTCGGTTTTCACCTGATATGACTAACTACCGTTTAAGTTTAATTTATTTAATAATTGGCTGGTTAAGAGGATATTATGGTCGGGCTTGCCTAGCATTGTGTTGGGCGCCATCACGACCAGGGTTTGGGTCGTGACATATGCGATCGCGTGGGCTCTTACGCGATTGCATAAAAGGAGCTTCAGACCTCGGCACAATGTTCTAAAAGCTCATTTCCGCGATTTTGGGTAATTTTTCCTCCATGGTTGACCATTTTGAGAGCTTCTTGGTGGATATTAATGATGGATTGAAGGGGAATCGATTGGAGGTAATATTTTTGAACTTAAAACACGAATATATTGTGAAATTTGTCTAGAAATTCATGAAAATTAAGCCTAAAATTGATGAATTAGGGCTTGAGTTTTTGATATTTCAAATTGGGATTTGATAGGTCATTTGAGCTCAGATTTGGGAGTTCTTGGTATGTATCATGGCTAGACAAGGAATCTGGTAATGTGAGTTTTGTAATTTTTTGAGAAGTAGGCCTGGGGCTCGGGTTTTGCTAGTTTCGAGATTTTTCCCATATTATTATTGTTTTTGAATGGGTATTGTTCCCTTGGCATACTATGATGTATTCGCTCTGATTTTTGGTTAGATTTGGTGCATGTGGATGTCGGTTTGAGCGGCGAAGGCGTCGTGAGCTAAAGATTTTACCGGTTCGAGGTGAGTAATGATTATAAATGATATCATGAGGGTTTGAACCCCCGGATTTGCACATCATAGTGCTATATTGAGATGGTTTGCATGCCAGTTAGTGGGCGTGGGGGTAGAGCACCGCTGGGGATTGTGACTTGGTCCGTCCCGATTGATTAATTACTGCGTATTTGACTGGAAACTATTCGTTAGCACAGTTATTTGGGCTAATTTGCATATTTGGGCTTCATGCCAACTATTTGAACCCATCATGGATTATTTTCATTGTTTCCTTATTGTTTTTACTTATTACTTGAACTCAGTCATATTGTTTCTCCATTATTTTATAACTCAGCCGCTTTTACTATAATTGAGCCTTAAATGATAATTTGATTTGAGAACTACTATTTTACTAACGCCCACGGGGCTTGTGATTGATATTCTGACTGAGTGTGGCCGAGGGCCAAATATCAGGATACATTGAAGGATGGGAGGCTGAGGGCCTGGATGTAAGGATTATATATCAATCAGACTGCATGCCGTAGTAATATATTATATAGATTGGACTGCACGCCGCAGTAGTATGTATGTATATATATATATATATATATATATATATATATATATATATATATATATATATATATATATATATATATATATATATATATATATATATATATATATATATATATATATATATTGGATCGGACTACATGCCGCAGTGATATAGTGTCATGACCCAAAATCCACTAGGGGTCGTGATGGCGCTGGACACCACTGTTAGGCAAGCCAATTAAATTACCGATTTAAAATGGTCTTTTAAAATACATTAGATTTCAGAAAATTTCCTTCCATTTCATAAATAAGAGGTTTTTACTTCAATTCAAATCGACAATAACCATTAAATCAAATCTTTCAAAAACCATCCTAGAACCCGGTGTCACAAGTGCATGTACGACTACTGATAAGTGAAATAAAATGCAACCTATATCTGGAAGATAGTGGGCAAGAAATAAATAATTAAAGTATAGAAGGGAACTACACTAGCTACGGGTCGTCTCACAAGTTGTGGCTCACCTAGTCCCAGAGTTATCAATGCTGCTACGCCTGTAGGTTGCTAGAAGTGTAGATGTACCCGTGCAACAAAAATGCACAGAAGTGTAGTGTGAGTACGTAATTAACGTGTACTCAGTGAGTATCCCGCCTAATCCCGAAGGGGTATAGACGACATGGCCAATGTCGACACTCACTAGAGGTCAATTATCAATATTCTATAATTGTGAGAAAAATTATGGATTTGTATAAAAGTCCAAATTGTGAAACCCGGAATATAAGTAATCACCCTTAAATAATAAATCAAGGGCTTCCAAAGTCTATCATTTATTACCTTATCAGTTTATATCAAGCCACATAGGGCCAATCCCAGATTTGGAGTTGTTAAATAACAAATAAACATGCGCACATCACGCCGAGGTCGACGGCTCGCTCCAACAGAATGTAAATTGTGCACTGTCGGGGGTCGAGCGGCACGAACCATAGATACATCAATTATTACCGAGACATCCGGCCCGTTCCATATATAAACACATATGTCCTGCTCGCGAAACATCCATGTGACGCAGGCACACATAAAATACATGCTCAAGTAGGAAATTAAGTGCTCGTCGAGGATAATACTCCAAATAAACACTTTCTCTTTTTAACACTTCAGGGAAATTACTATTAAATCTCTTTCTAAATTCCTTTAGTAGTTAAACTTGATCTAAACAGTTCAAACCATCAATGAGTTCACAGTAATCCAAGTATAACATGCTTTCGAGTCCTAGACTACCTGGACAATAGCATAATAGTAGCTACGCACGGACTCTCATCACCTCGTGCATGCGTAGCCCCCATAAATAGGAGCACATAACCATTTACTCACCTATGGGGTATATTCCCCCTCACAGAATTAGAAAGAAACTCACCTCGCTTCGAAGACTCGCAACCGTCATTCTACATTCTTACGAAGGCTTGAACCAACGCACAATGCACCAAAACTAGCCAATTAATGACAAACTAATAAGAATATACTCAAATACTTGTTGAAAATTCATATTATATGAATTCCCAACTTTGCTTATTGAAATGACCAAAATTCCCTCGGGCCCATGTGCCCGAAATCCAATATTTCTAGAAGATAAAGGTTACCCATGTCCTTAGAAAGTCAAATATATAATTTTCTCAGAATTCCATGCTAAAAATCGTGGCTAAAATTCAAGATTATAATTTTCTAGGTTTTCAACCAAAACCTCAATATTTACTCTAATTTCCATGATTAATTTCATGTATAAACTTGTATTTAACACAAAATTGGTAGAAATCGCTTACCCCACGCTTGATGATGAAAAGGACGTTCCAAGGTTGCTCCAAAAATCGTGATAATAGGTGAATTATACTATATTCATGCCCTAAATAATCACCTTCTCAAGTTGTTTTGATAATATATATGATGACAAAATGCTCTTATTACTGTTTTCATGAATTATAGGTACAAAATGGTTAAGGAAGGCTAAGGAGCAATTTTAGAGTCAAAAGTAGAAGAAAAAAGCCATATATGCAAAATTCCATTGAAGCCACACCTGCACAGCCCTGAAGATTCAGAGAACCTGTTTTGCAGCGGTTCTACCGCGACCGCGGCAGAAGCGCGGTGGATGTATGATGCTGAAGTTTGAAGATTTAGAGGGGTATTTTGGCTGCGGTTATACCGCGATTACGGCAGAACTGTGGCAGAACCGCGGCGGAAGGCATAAACTTAAAGGGCCAAAGTGTAAAAATGGGATTTTTAAGATTTAATCCCTATATAAGACCTTAGGATTCGCCCAAAGGAGGCAAGCATTGTATTTTAGAGTACTTTTGCAAGGAAATCTAGTGTGAGAGATTTCTCCAAACATCTTTATTCTTTTCTTTTGAATTTTAATTATAAATTCTATTCTAGCTTTTGTCTCTACAGTTATGAGTAGCTAAATTCTTATCTAATGTTTTGATGGAACCTATTGGTTGATGAATTTTTTATTTATGTGAATACAAATTGTTAGTTAATCTCTATTTGTTAAACTTCATTCTTGTTGTAGTTAATTGACATGATCCTCAATTAGTTGTGCCGATTTAGTGTGCATAACTTGGAAAAGAATGCATATTTAGGTTATTGTTGAACAACATCACTCCTAAATTATTAGAGGAATCTATAATTGTGGGTTTAAAGGCAGGATTAGGAATAACGAAGCCTTGGGTGTAATCTAAAGTGAATTGTGATAATTAAAACAAGGTAGTATAACTCAGAAGAGTGCAATAGTAGATTACTATGATTACTCGGTAGAGATCTACTATAGGATTAGTGTTCATGATTGATAGAGAGATATTGATAACTTTGTATTAGCATAAAAAGAAGAGATTCCATCAATAGGGAAAATCATTACCTTATTCTTTCTCATTATTGTCTACAACATATTTAGTTATTGTATAGTTATTTAGTTCATTACAAAAGTAGTTGATAAGAAGCAATCAAAGGATGTTTGAATATTTGGGAAGTTGATTATGAAGATTATTGGTTTTGAAGATAGTAGTTGATAGGTTAACTCTCTGAGGATTCGATCCCATGTATAATACTTGGGTTATACTTGCTGCGACCGCATTGTCCTTTTATAAGGCATAGTTGAGAGTGATCAAATTTCGACGACATTGCTTGTAACGGAATTATCAATTGCCATTAACAGAAATAGAAGATTCTTATTGTAGTCAGCTTTCTCTCTACCCAACGTTTGATTGAAAATTTTGACGGTTGTTGACTTGGTTGCTCAGGTGCATGCCTAGAAAATCTACAAGGGCTGGAGAATTACTTGAAGGACTCTCAAACCCAGAGCAATATTTCGGGCATTGAACCGTGCAAACAAAATAATTCAACAATCCCAACAGACACTAAAGTTCGAAATTGACATGGGAGACATGAATATTCCCAATGGAAACGGTATGAATCAGCAAGCTGGGTTAAATTCTAGGGAAGAGGCACTTCCTGTGCTTCAGGGTGCACTCTATGATTGGGCACGACCAACTGCTGACAATTTGGGTAATACCATTGTTGTGCCTGCAATACAAGCTGAATCATTCCAGATCACATATAATATGCTACACTTGTTGCAAAACAAGGGACTTTTTTCTAGGACATAAGTAGAAGACCCTCAGC
Organism: Nicotiana noctiflora; assembly: GCA_032618575.1. NCBI lineage: Eukaryota > Viridiplantae > Streptophyta > Magnoliopsida > Solanales > Solanaceae > Nicotiana > Nicotiana noctiflora. The sequence goes on from JASVEL010000129.1 coordinate 82,155, forward strand.
AGCATCTGAAAAATTTTCTATCTATATGCAAAATGCAAAGGCAACCCAATGTGACTCCAAAAACAATCAGGCTATTATTATTTTCTTTCTCGGTGAGAGAAGCTGCACATGTATGGCTTAACTCACTCCCTATCAACTATATAGAAACTTGGGATAAGTTATTCAAACAATTCCACAACAAGTTTCACCCGCCCAACAAAATAGCTCAACAAATTCATGAGATCGTGAGCTTCAAGCAAAAACCAATGTAGACTTTACATGAGACACGGGGTAGGTCAAAGGAAATGTTGGTCATGTGTCCTTACCACGGTGTTCCAGAACAGATGTTGGGACAAAGGTTTTATATGGGTCTTTCTGATATCACAAAGAATATTGTTGATGCCTCAGCAGGTGGGGCATTCCTGAGCAAGACCTGGAGAGAAGGACATAATTTGGTGGACAAAACGACATAAAATTCAGGGTGGACAACCAGGAATTCACCTATCACTCTGGTGGTGCACTCAGTACTTCCAGAACCTTCCAACACTATGGCGAAAAATATGGCTACTCTCTTGATACAAGATGAGCATCCTCACCAAAAAGGTGGAGGAATCAGGAGTTAAGCAGCAGGTGCATATTATAGACACTACCAATGGGGGATTATGCACATCTTGCATTAGCCAACCAATTGGTAATCCATGGACTGCAGGACATGAACACCATCATCAGCATGAAGACATGAATTACGTGGATAACTATGGCGGTCAGCAACAAGTAAATCAGAATTGCGGCCAACAGGCTCCACAACAGTACATGCCACCTCAACCATAATACAATGTAGGAAATATGGGAGGTTTGAGACCACCCAAAAATATGATACCATATCCTAGACTGCATGCTTTCAACAATCAGCAGCAAGGGTATCACCCACCTCAACAACAGCATGGGGGTAGACAAGAAGATGGGTTCGCAAGACTGGAAGCTATGATGCAGCAGGTTATTGGGTCCAACGCAAAGATTAATGAAAGAGTTGATGCACATGATGCAACCATTAAAAACATTAAAGTGCAAGTGGGCTAGATTGCTATGACATTGAACAATCGTCCCTAAGGGACATTACCTGCAGATACACAAACCAACCCAAAAGATCATGTCCCAAAGCAGCTGATGGCGGCAAGTCTTAGAAATGACAGAGATTGGGATGCTGAACAAGAGAGAGCTAGAGGTAATTTGCAGACTGAGACACTTATCCCAGTACCCATTGTACTAGATGAGTTTACAGGATTGACAGAAGTTACAGTCCAGCCATCACCTGAAAATAATAATGTGCAGCAGCAAACTGAGAATGTAGCTGAGCCGGTGGAAGAGCCAATCATCGAAGAAGTAGTTGAGAAAGAAAAGTCCCAAGTGTTTAGGAAGAAGAGACCTCCTTCTCCATTCCCACAATGGTTGGCCAAACCAAAAGAAAGAGCAATATAAGATGTTCTTTGAAATGCTCAAGCAAATCCAGGTAAATATTTCTTTGATTGAGCTTTGAAAGAGATGCTCGGGTATGCTAAAATGATGAAAGCTTTGATGTCTTAGAAGTTCGACTGTCAAGACATGGCCATAATGGCACTTACTCAAACTTGCAGTGCAGTGGCATCCAGACCCATAGCAGAAAAGTTATCTGATCCAGGTAGCTTTACTATTCCTTGCACTATATGGAACTTCAGCTTTACTAAGGCAATTTGTGATTTGGGGGATAATATCAATCTTATGTCCTTGGTGATTTATAAGAGGCTGGGCATTGGGAGAGCTAGACCCACTTCGATGTTGCTACAGCTAGCTGACAGGACCGTGAAATATCCATTTTTGGAGCTTAGATGATGTGCTCATTCAGGTGTGGAAGTTTGTGTTCCCCGCTGATTTTGTGATCTTAGACTACAAAGTGGATGAGTAGATTCCTATAATTTTAGTAAGACCATTCTTGTCCATTGGGAGAGCGTTGATTGATTGTGAAACTGGGGAGCTCAAGATGAGGCTAAATGATGAAGAAATCATATTTAATGTGCAGAAATCTATGAGGTGCCCGAGTGAGGTCGCAAATTTCTCCCTTATCGATGTAGTAGATGCTATAGTTGAGACAAACGATGAGGTGTTGACGGCTGAGGATCCCCTAGCAGCATGTTTAATGAACTTAGATGAAGTAAATGGGGAAAATTTAGCGGAATGGATGTTAGAACTGAAAGGTAGAGTGTCTTGGGATAAATATTTTGAGTTTGAACCACTATATCTAGAAAAGAGAGAGACCGCTCCAGCAAAACCATCCATTGAAGAACCACCTAAGCTAGAACTCAAGCCATTACTAACCCACCTCAAGTATGAATTTCTGGGTCCCAACTCCACTTTACCTATTATTATCTCATCCAGTTTATTAGATGCGCAGGCTTACATCTTATACAGGTACTCAAGGGGTGCAAGACTACCATTGGATGAACCATGACAAACATTAAGGGGATCAGCTCTGCATATTGCATGCATAAGATTCTGCTAGAAGAAGGGCACAAACATTCTTAGGAACATTAGAGGAGGCTAAATCCAAACATGAAGGGAGTGGTAAAGAAGGAGGTAATAAAGTTGTTGGATGCGGGAATTATTTTCTCAATTTTTGACAGTAGTTGGGTTAGCCAAGTTCAGTGTGTACCTAAAAAGGGTCGCATAACGGTGGTGAAAAATGACAATAATGAGCTCATCTCAACAAGAATCGTCACAAGCTGGAGGATTTGCATGGACTACAGGAAGTTCAATCTTTCCACCCGTAAAGACCGCTTCTCACTTCCGTTTATTGATCAAATGCTTGATAGGTTGGCAGGGAAGTCACACTTTTGTTTCTTAGATGGGTACTAGGGGTATAATTAGATCTCCATTGTCCCCGAGGATAGAGAAAAGACCTCCTTCACATGCCCATACGACATTTATGCCTTTAGGAGGATGCCATTTGGCCTATGCAATGCACATGCCACATTCCAACAGTGAATTATGGCCATATTTAACGACATGTTGGAGGATATTATGGAGGTGGTCATGGATAACTTCTCGGTGGTAGGGAATTCATTTGAGGAATGCCTGGTCAATCTGACGCGTGTGCTGAAATAGTGCATCGAAACTAACTTAGTTCTTAACTGGGAAAAGTAACATTTCATGGTACAAGAAGGAATAGTCTTGGGGCACCGGGTGTCAAGTAAAGGAATAGAGGTTGATCGAGCAAGATTTGATGTCATAGAAAAGCTGCCTCCACCAACTTCAGTCAAAGCCATTAGAAGCTTTCTTAGATATGTCGGTTTCTATCGGAGGTTCATTAAAGACTTCTCAAAAATCGCCAACCCCTTATGTAAGTTATTAGAAAAAGATCACTCTTTTGTATTTTCTGATGATTGTAGGAAAGTGGTTGAGGAGTTGAAGAAAAGGCTTGTTGCAACACCAATCATTGTTTCCCCCAACTAGGAGCAACCATTTGAGCTAATGTGTGATGCTAATTACTATGCGGTGGGAGCAATGTTGGGCCAGTGGAAGGACAAATTGATGCATCCAATCTACTATGCTAGTAGAATACTGAGCTGAGCCCAGCTAAATTACACAGTGACGGAGAAGGAGATGATTGTTGTAGTTTATTCTTTTGACAAGTTCCGGTCCTATCTGATAGGATCCAAGGTAATCATATACACTAACCATGCAGAACCTAGATATCTAATAGAAAACAAAGAGTCTAAGCCACGCTTCATTCTTTGGGTGTTGCTAATGCAAGAGTTCGATCTTGAAATTCGTGACCACAAGGGCACTAAAAATCAGGTCGCTGAAGATTTATCACAACTTGAAGGTGCTGAAAATGTTATAGAAAATGAAGAATTTTTGGAAAACTTTCCATAAAAGTAGCTGCTCGTTACCACTCTTCTTGAAGCGCCATGGTATGCAGATTATGCTAACTACCTGGCTAGTGGTATTGTTCCTCACGACCTATCATCGATCCAGAGGAAAAGATTCTTTCATGAAAGCCAACTGTACTATTGGGATGACCCCTATTTGTTTAGAATTTGTCTTGATAACGTGATCCGGAGATGCGTCCCCGAGATCGAGCAATATTCTGTCTTGCAGGCTTGTCACACTTCAGCGTATGGTGGTCATTTTGGAGGAATCAGGACAGCAGGTAAGGTGTTTGAGGCCGGATTTTTCTAGCCAATGGTGTTTAAAGATGCTCATGTATGGGTCAAGGGGTGTAATGAATTTCAATGCACCAAGAATATCTCCCAGCATCACGAAATGCCTATGAACCGAATCCTAGAGGTAGAAGTATTTGATGTCTGGGGGAAAGATTTCATGTGTCCCTTCGTCAGCTCCTACGGTAATAAGTACATTCTTGTTGCTGTAGATTATGTGTCTAAATGGGTGAAAGTTGTAGCATTACCCACCAATGATGCTAAGGTGGTGATTGGGTTTCTCAAGAAAAACATATTCACTCGCTTTGGGACACCACGTGCAATTATAAGCGACACGGGCACCCACTTTTGTATTAGGGCCTTTGAGAAGTTGTTGGTGAAATATGATGTGCTCCATAAGGTGGCTACTCCATACCACCCGCAGACTAGTAGACAGGTTGAAGTGTCCAACAAAGAAATTAATAGCGTATTAACAAAAACAGTGAACGCTACAAGGACTGACTGGTCAAGGAAGCTTGATGATGCACTATGGGTTTACAAGACATCTTTCAAAACACCAATTGGCATGTCACCATATAAGTTGGTGTTTGGAAAGGCTTGTCACTTACTAGTTAAACTGAAACATAAAGTGCGGTGGGCACTGAAACAACTGAATCTCAACTTGGAAGTTGCGGGCACAACAAGATTTAATGAATTACATGAATTGGAGGAGTTCTGATATTTGGATTTTGAAAGTACAAGGTTATATAAGGAGAGAATGAAGTGTTTGCACGACCAAAACATCATTGAGCGAAGTTTCAAGTTCGGGGACAACGTATTACTTTATAACTCAAGATTACGATTATTCCCGGGTAAGCTAAAGTCAAGGTGGTCTGGACCATTTCGTGTGGTTGAAGTACTTCCATCCGGAGCTGTAAATGTTGCTACGGAAGATGGGTCTCGCACATTTAGAGTCAATGGTCAGCGGTTAAAATTGTACGTGGGTACGGACAAACCCAAGGAGAAGTCTTAGCTATATTTAAATGATCCACAAAGGTCGAGCGAACCTTAAATAAGCTAAGATGAGTCGTGTCATGACGTTAAATAAGGCGCTATGTGTGAGGCAACCCATAAATTGTTGTAAGTGTAACATTGTAGTTTAGTTAATCTTTAAAAAAAAAATGGGCGTTAGAATCAGAGAATAATGTCTACCGCGGTTCCACCGCGACCGCGGTGAAATCGTGGTCAAACACACTCTCTGAAGTCAGTCCACCGCGGTCAAACCGTGGTGGATGACCCTCCCTGAACCTCACTACTCGTGGTTCTACCGCGACTGCGGCAGAATCGTGGCAGATCGCGACAGGGACCTAGTAAGTCGGTTAAATTGTTTTTTAATTATTTTTCTTGCCCCCTATAACCTAACCTAAAATAACCCCCCCCCCCCATTCTCTAATAACAACAGTCGCCCCTCCTCCTTATTTCCTCCTCCTTCTATCTAAAAACACATTCTCTCTTCTTCCTCTTCTTCCTCTTTCACCACCATCTCACTACCCTCCATTAAAGCACCTTGCAACCTTCATCTTCTTCACATCAGTAAGTATTTCTTCTCTTCTCTCTATTTCTTTCTAGTTTTATGTAGTGTATTTTAGTTTAGTTGTAGTTCTAAACTAAACCCTAGTTAGTCTTAGAGTAAAATTTGTATTTTTACTTTATTTGGAAGTTGCCATTGTTGTATATATTGTTCTTGAAGTTATTGGTGCTACAATTAGTTGGGTCTCCATGATTGTTTAATTGTTATATTGTTTTGATGGCTTGGAGGCCCAAAGATATGTTTATGTGGTATAATGGGATAATTGTGCCATGTGTGGCATTACGTTGTATATGTGTGGGGTATTATATGCCCAACTTAGGTTAGAATTTTTTTACTTGTGGAGGTTATGTTAATTGTGTGGTGGTGTATTGTAATGGATGGGTGATGTTTATACGGTGGCTATGTAAAGTATGATTAACATTGAAAGATGTAAGTGTGGGGTGAACTATGCCAGAAGTGGTGGAAAAGTAGAAAATAATTGTGGGAGTTTAAGTGGACATGGTATGATTGCATTGGGGGAATGTATTTGTGGTCATCAGGTGGTAAAGTCTGAGTTACCCATCCGAGTGGCTATTGTTATGGACATATTTTGATATAGTTTACTTCTTATTTGCAGGACTATGGCTCCCAAAAGGTCAAGACAAGAAGCTGGGCCCTCTAGGCAACCAACTTATGAAGAATCCCGATTTTTCTCAGAACTGGCTGAGGATGATTTTGATGCAAAGGCCACACAGAGTTTTCTGCAAGAAATTCCATATCTGATGGCTCTTCGTGCTGAAAAAGAGGACATGTATGAGGAGATAAGGCACCAGGAGTTGGAATTCTTGTTCCAGGACCCAACCTCTTTCAATAAAATGTTGGTACGTGAGTTTTATGCCAATTCCAACTTTCACATGTGCAGGGAGGTGTTTGTTCGTGGAAAGTGGGTCAATGCCAAGGTTCCCACGATTCGGAAGGTGTTGAGGTTTCCACCATATAGTAGTGACGTGAACTATTATCATGATAGACTCAATGTCACGTGGGAGATTATTATTGAGGCATTGTGCGCAGGTGGGCATCCTCTATGGATAAGGGACCAAATAAACCTCCACTCCACCTCCTTCACGCACTTGGCTAAATGTTGGCTCACAATTATTTGCAATAGGTTCCTCCATTAAAGTAACACCACGGATGTCAATTTCAACAGGTATTAGCTTGGTGTTTTGTCACTCAAAAGGAGTTTGATGCCGCCCGGATAATTGGTGATGATATGATACTTCGGGGCCCTCAGAAGACAAAGGGATTCTATTTCCCTTCCTTAGTTACCACATTCTGCTTGATGATTCATACACCCACCTTACCAACTGATGAAGAATTGCAACAAAAAGCTCCATTCAGGGCCTTAAGTATTAGGGTAGGGATGAGGTATCACTGGAACAGATATTGATGATGAAGATGATGACCTTGTCCCAGTTGCCCCATCTAGGAGGTCCACAGACAGTGCTAGTCTGTCTAGGCGCACACACTCTGGGGCCAGTCTTTCTCGATCGCAGTCCACGAGACCTATGTAAAGGTCTTTGGAAGAAGAAGTGTCGGATCACTGCTCTTCAGTGGATAGCTTGCACACACACATGGATGCAATGTCCTAGCGGCAGTCTAGGTTTGAGAACTGATTTATGGCTTGGTTTTGAGCATTGGTGCCATTTCGAGCCCGACACTGTCTCCAACTCTGATGAGTCTCAAGGAAGTCTTCTTACCCCTCTATTCTTTATTCTGTTTATATGACATGGGGACATGCCATAATATTAAGTGTGGGGTGGGAGACTTACTTTACCTGTATGTTGTATTTCGTATAATTGTGTATACTGTAACATGGTCTATATATATTAGAGTAAGTTTATTTTAGTATTAGCTGACTTGGCCCAACGAAGGACACTTGTCAACGTGTTTCTTGAGGGTCAAAGTCGGAATTAAAAAAAAATGAAAAATTATAAAATCCAAAAACAAACGTAGAGGACTCTTCCTGATGACGGACTACTTGGACAATACTCTTGAGGGAAGTAGTCCATGTAGGTTTTTGTTTTTACTTTGTTTGTTTTCTTATTAGGTAGCGTATTATCTCCCCCTTGGTTTTTCTTTTCACCATGGTTCTTTTCCAAGGGTTTCTCTTGAACCGAGTTAGGTAGATTTTTCTTTTTCTAGTTTTAGGTTTAGATGGGTGAAGGTCAATATGCAACCCCAAATATGCACACTTGCAAATAGCTAAAAAGGGACTTGAGAGTGTGATATCTAGGCTTGATTGTAGACTCTAAGATATACCTTAATTTTGCACGATTTGGCTTGCTTGAACACTTGTATGATTTTGTTGATGAACTAATTCAGAATGAGTTACATGCTAAGTGTGTATGAGGTTTTTACTTGCATTATGTGTTTACATATGATACCTAGAACTTGTCCTGTATGTTTGCAAAGCGAAATAGAAGTTGTTTAGTATTAGAGATGATAGATGCATTTCTTTGTGCAACCCCATAACAAAAATTGTGAATCCACATGTACATAATATCATAGTTAACTCATTTGAGCCTTAAGCATGTTCTTTGATAAGCCTATAATGTCCTCAATATCTATGTTGAATAAACTAAATGTTGAACCTTACCTCCTAGAAGCACTTGATTTGTCAAAGAATATGCAAAAGTAAAAGTGTAGGGTTAGGGAGTTAGTGAAAAAGGGGAATCAAGAATGAATGGTTTAATTGGTGAACTGGCATTTGTATAGTAAATGTCCTAAAAAAAGAAGAAAAAAAAGAAGCCAGTTGCACCTAAAAGAAAAGTGGGGATTACAAGTAAATAAAAATATGGAATAATGGTTGGGTTGAGCATAAAGGTGAAACAAAAAGGAAGTTTTGTATTAAAAGGTGCTTAGCGAGGTTAGACACTATATCCAAAAATATCCTACTTGTCTCGTAGCCTACATTATAACCTTTAAAGGCCTCTTGATCTTTGACTGAACGGCTCGATTAGTAGAGTATTACACTATGGGCAAGCTTATGATGTGTCTGTGTGGCATGTGAATGTTATTTGCTGAGAGTGAGTGAATTCTTTTTATATATAGTTCCTTGTTGTTAAATTTTATATGTGTGAAACTTCTCTCAGATTTTGTATTGTGAGGTCATGTGACTCGGGATGAAGAAGTAAGTCTTTAAGCCTGTTAGAGTAATTAGAGTGAGCAATAATGTGTCTTGGCATGAGAGTCTGCAGTTGAGTAAGGATTGTGCACTGCTTAGGTTAATCATTAATAATAGCTAGTGTGATATATTTTTGGGTAATACATTGAAAAGTTAGGCCTAGAAGTGTGATTAAATTTCCTCGAGAACAAGAAAAGGTTTAAGTGTGGGGTGTTGATAATAGGTGAATTTTTCTATATTCATGTCCTAAATAATCATCTTCTCAAGTTCTTTGGTAATATATATGATGATAAAATACTCTTATTAGTGTTTTCATGAATTGTGGGTTCAAAATGGTTAATGAAGGCTTAGGAGCAATTTCGGAGTCAAAAGTAGAAGAAAAAGGCCATATATGCAAAATTCCATTGAAGCCACGCCTACACAACCCTGAAGATTCACAGAACATGTTTGGCCGCGGCAGAACCGCGGTGGATATATACTGCTGATGTTTGAAGATTCAGAGGGCTATTTTGGCCGTGGTTATACCGCGACCACGGCAGAACCGTAGTGGAAGGCGTAAACTTAAAGGGCCAAAGTGTAAAGATAGGATTTTTAAGACCTAAATCCTATATAAGACCTTAGGATTCGCCCAAATGAGGAAAGCATTGTATTTTAGAGTACTTTTGCAAGGAAAACTAGTGTGAGAGATTTCTCCAAACATCTTTATTCTTTTCTTTTGAATTTTCATTATGAATTCTATTCTAGCTTTTGTTCCATAATTATGAGTAGCTAAATTTTTATCTAAGGTTTTGATGGAACCTATTGATTGATGAACTTCTGATTTATGTGATTGTTAGTTAATCTCTATCTGTTCAACTTAGTTCTTGTTGTAGTTAATTGACAGGATCCTCAATTAGTTGTACCTATTTAATGTGCATAACTTTGGAAAGAATGCATATTTAGGTTATTTTTAAACAACACCACTCCTAGATTATTAGAAAAATCTATAATTGTGGGTTTAAAGGAAGGATTAGGAATAATGAAGCCTTGGATGTAATCTAAAGTGAATAGTGATAATTAAAGCAAGCTTGTGTAACTCGGAAGAGTGTAATAGTAGATTACTGTGATTACTCGGGAGAGATTTACGGTAGGATTAGTGTTCCTTATTGGCAGAGAGATATTGATAAATTTGTATGAGCATAAACAGAAGGGATTCCAATCAATAGGGGAAATCATTACCTTAGTCTTTCTCATTATTGTCTGCAACATATTTAGTTATTTTACACTTATTTAGTTCTTTGCAAAAGTAGTTGTTAAGAAGCACTCAAAGAATATTTGAATATTTGGGAAGTTAATTCTGAAGATTATTGATTTTGAATATAGTAGTTGACAGGTTAGCTCTTTGAGGATTCGACCCCGTGTGTAATACTTGGGTTATATTTAATACGACTGCATTGTCCTTTTATAAGGAATAGTTGGGAGTGAGCAAATCGCTCCCACAGAAGAAAAATGAAATGAAATAAACTCAACCCGCGCTTTAAAATGACCACTGCCTCTAGGAATTTTCGCTTCTGTGATACATTTCCCGCTTCCGGGTCCCGCTTCCGCAGTCCCGCTTCTGCGACCCATTTTCCGCTTTTGCGATTTAAAACGACCCAGACTTTTCCGCTTCTACAGTCATCCTTACCGCTTCTGCGGTTCTGCATCAACGGATCAAGTGTCGCTTCTGGTCCTTCCTGCCCATCGACCTCATCCGCTTCTGCCGTTTTCTCTTCGCTTCTGCGAGGCCACTTCTGCTGTCCCATTTCTGCAAATGCGGAAATATCTGATACTAGCAAACTCAGCCCTTCCAAAAATCCAATTTTTGATCTGTTAACCACCCAGAGTCCACCATAGGCCCCCGAGCCCCAACCAAACATACCAAACAATCTCAAAACATGTTACGGACTTGCTCAAGGCTTCAAATCATATTGAACAATGCTAAATTTCTGAATAACACCTCAATTCAAGCTTTACGTACTTTGAAATTTCCAACTTCTATTTCCGATGTCTAAACCCATCAAAACACGTCCGATTGACCTCAAATTTTTCACGCAAATCATATTTGATATTACGAACCAACTCCAACTTCCGGAATTTTATTCGGACCCCGATATCAAAAGGTCAACCCCCCAGTCAAACTCTCAAAATGTTCAACTTTTTATCTTTAGCCAAATGGCTTCAAAATAGTCTATGGACCTCCGAATTCACTTCCGATCGTGGCCTAACTCCAGAATCACTATACGGAGCTATTCACTATCTTGAAATTCCAAACAAACATTGATAACACCAAAATGTAATTCAAACCAAACTTAGAAAATTTCTTCAAAAATACTAACTTCCACAATAGGCGCCAAAATGCTGCAGGGTTATCCAAAATCCAATCTGGGCATACGCCCACATCCAGAATCATCATATGAACCTACTGGAACTTTCAGATCCCAATTCCGAGTTTGTTTACTCAAAATTCTGATCCTAGCTTATTCTTTCAACTTTAAGCTTCTGAAATAAGAATTATCTTCCCAAATCAGCTCTGGACTTATCGAAATTCAATTACGACCATGCATACACATTATAGTACCTTAAATGGAGTTGTTCATGGCCTTAAACTACTGAATGGAGCACCATTACTCAAAATGACTAGTCGGGTCGTTACATATAGTGCTTGGGCTGTAGGAGCCCCTCCGGAGTCTGTACCCCCACAATGAGCACGGATACACATATGGATTGGGCTGCATGTGGCAGTGAGCTATGGATTGGGCTGCATGTCGCAGCGATATGCAGATCAAGCCGCACGCCGCAGCGATTATTATGTGATATTATTTCTAAAAGTGACCTGAGAATAAGAGCCCGATGGGCCGAGAGTGTTGATGAGAGTAAGCCCGAGGGGCTGGTACAGTTTGAGATATTACCCGAGAGGCAAGCTTTATGTGCTCATTTTGCATACTTCTTGCCTTTTTCCTATTATACTATGGTATTTGTGCTCGAGGGGCAGATTTTATGTGCTAGTCAGCAGTAACTATTTGGAAATAGTTTTTGAAATCAATGAAAAGACCATTTTCAAAAGATATTTGAACTGTGCCGAAACATTTCTAAAGATTTTATTGATTTCACTATTTTCCTCAGAAATTGTACCCGATTTCTATATAGCATATTGGTTGCTTTATGTGATTTCTTGCTGCTAAGTTATTATTTACTCTTACTACTCATTGTGTTGGAGTACTCATTTTAATCCCTACACCTTGCGTGCAGTTGCAGGTATTTATGCACCAGGTAGCGGGTTTGAGCTAGTTATAGGTGTTGCTATTGTAGTTGAGCAAGGTGATTGCCAGCGTTCGCGGCACCGGATCACTTCCTTTGGTTTTAAACTTCATTCTATATATTGATGGCCATGTACTGGTATTTAGACTTTTCTAGATGCTCGTGACTTGTGACACCCCAGTCGGGCTATGTTGGGTTGTAAATATTGTTAACTAATATCATTTAGGCATATTTTGATATTCATTGTGTTTAATTATTTTGAAGAGGTTAATTGGGTTAGTTGGCTGGCCTTGTCTTCACTAGTGGCGCCATCACGACCAATAAGGGTTTCGAGTGATGGCACATACGGATGGGCATTCAGAGCGTACTATCCACATATTAGAGGATATGCTACACGCTTGCATTTTTTATTTTGAAGCGTCATGGGATCTATTTTTGCCTCTTACAAAGTTTGATTATAACAACAGCTATCAGTCGACTATTCAGATGGCTCAATATGAGGATTTGTATGATAGGCAGTGTAGATCTCTAGTTGGTTGGTTTGAGCCCGGTGAGGCTAGGCTATTGGGGACATAATTGTTTAAGGTTGCATTAGATAAGGTGAAGGTGATTCAGGAGAGGCTCTATCGAGGCAAAAGAGTTATGCTGACTAGAAGGTTCGTGTCACGACCCTAGTTCACCAATTGTGAACATGTCGTGATGGCACCCAGCCCCCACGACTAGGTAAGCCTAACACGTTGCGGAATATACAAGTTATAAACACTTAATAAGAAACAGCGGAAAAATAGCATAAAAAAATATGTAATCCGTGCCGCTTGGCACATACATCCGTCACACAATAAATAAAACACTACCAAGATCCGGAACCCCACGGTAACATAGACTAAAAGAGAGTATACAACTGTGGCTCTATGTGTAAAGAGTATCTAACAACGAAATGAAGAAAAATGTCAACTAGTACTACTAGAGTAGAAGGGAAGCCCCCGGATCCGCAGACGTAGCAGATCATACCTCGAAGTCTCCCAGAAAGCTGCGGAATCACCTAGCACGAGCCTGCTCTGATGTACCTGGATCTGCACAACAAAAGTGTGCAGAAGAGTAGCATGAGTACACCACGACGGTACTCAGTAAGTGCCAAGCCTAACCTCGATGGAGTAGTGACGAGGAAGGTCAGGGCCCTACTGAGAAGCAATAATATAGTGATAATAACAATAATAAACAATTTAAATGATAATAATTTCCGCAATAACAACAATAAAATAATTACTGCAACCGTCTACAATTTAGCTAACACAAATAACCAACTCAATAAAAACAAGTCCAGAACCTGTGGGAATTGAACCCACAGTTCCATTAACAGCACCCCTGGGTCTTCGGGAATCGAACCCGCAGCCCATGTCTCAATAATATCTCAATAACTCAGGATCTCCGGGAATCGAACCCGCAGTCCCTACCAATAACTCGGGATCTCGGGAATCAAACCCGTAGTCCCTACCAATAACTCGGGATCTCGGGAATCAAACCCGTAGTCCACATCTCAATAAATCTCGGGATCTCCGGGAATCGAACCCGCAGTCCACATTTCAATAAATCTCGGGATCTCCGGGAATCGAACCCGCAGTCCACATTTCAATAAATCTCAGGATCTCCGAGAATCGAACCCTCAGTCCACATTTCAATAAATCTCAGGATCTCCGGGAATCGAACCCGCAGTCCATAACCACAGCAAGTAAAGGAATACACAGAGAGAAGTATAATATGCTTAACGATAACTTCGCCGATAAACAGCGCCAGCGATTACCAAGAAAACTCAATTAAGTCAATTAGGCAACTAGACAGTTAAATACTATTTAATCATGCTTTTCTAACTACTACAGGGTAGGAATATCGAATTTAACAGCTAAAAATAGGAATATCACTCTTTGAACATTTTGAGTAAAGTATGTGTTCAACAACCAGCGCATGTACACGCCCGTCACCTCGCGTACAAGGCATTTAAAGTATCACAATAATATCCTAGGGGTGGAAGTCCCCCACACGAGGTTAGACAAGCCACTTACCTCAATTCCGGTACAAAATCGCTAAGCAATAACCCTCTTGCCGTGAATGTCGGCCTCCACAAGTGTAGTATCTGATAAAAATCAATAGAATCACATCAAAATAGGCCAATTGGGCATTACCCAATCAAAATAACTCAAAATGCACCAAAACCCACAAGTTGGCAAAATCCGACTTTCGGTACACTTATAGAAAAATCATGAAAATTATGTTTTCGGGTTCCTTATCTCAATACGAGTCTAGGCATATAAAATTTACCAAAATCGGACTCCGTTTGCCCATTCAAATCATAGATTTTCTAACATTTAGGCCTAGGGCTCAAACCCACCTTTAATCTTCCAATTTCAGTGAAATAATCACGGATTTCATGATAAACCAACGAATTAAGGTCAAGAAACTTACCCCCGATGATTTCCCGATGATATCCCAGCGTTTCCCCTTCAAAATCCTCTCTTGGAGCTCAAAAATGGCATTTTTGTGTATGGGGGTCGCGGGTGTTATGTTCTGAACTTAAGCTCACTGCCAGACATTTTCCTTCATCGCGTTCGCGTTGCCTGGCACGCGTTCGCGATGCTCTAACCCATTTACCCTTCGCGTTCGCGTGAGACCACTCGCGTCCGCGATGCCCAGCCGGCTAACCCTTCGCGAACGCGGCGCTGCTCCACGCGTTCACGATGACCTTATTCCTCATCCAACCCACTTTGCTCTTCGCGAACGCGACCCTGGGATCGCGAACGCGGTGCCTCTCCTTCCTCCACTACGCGAACGCGACGCTATTGGATGCGAACGCGATGCTCTGCAGCACCCAGCCTACGTGAACGCGAACAAGGACCTCACGAACGCGATGGCTTAAATCTTGCCCAGTGATCTGCAGTTTTTCTGCAGACTTTTCATGTTTCAAAATGCCGGATGATGGTCCGAATTCATCCCGAGGCCCCCGGGGCCCCAACAAAAACCACCAACATACCCCAAAACACGATACGAACTTGTTCCAATCATAAAAACACCATCCTAAACATCAAAATCACCAATTACACACGGATTCAAGCCTAAGTTTCTTAAAACTTTCCGAATTGCACATTCGATCAAAAACCCGACCAAACGACGTCCGACTGACCTAAAAATTTGCGGACATATCCAAAATCACATAACGAAGCTACAGAAATTGTCGGAATTCCATTCCGACCCCCGGATCAAAATCTCACCTATCGTTCGGATTCGCCAAAATTTCAACCTTCGGCATTTCAAGCCTAATTGAGCTACGGACCTCCAAAATACATTCCGAACGCGCTCCTAACCCCGAAATCACCCAACGGAGCTAATGGAACCATCGGATTTCCGTTCCGAGATCGTCTTAATATTGTTCCGGCTACGGACCATTTTCTAGCTTTAAAGCTCTCATTTAGGGACTAAGTGTCCCAAAATGCTCCAAATTTCAGAACCGACTCTCTCGGCAACCACAATAGCAGAAATGAACTTAGGGGAACAGTTAAATTGGGGATTGGGGCGTAATTTTCTAAAACGACCGGTCGGGTCATTACATCTTCCCACACTTAAAAGATTTGTTCGTCCTCGGACGAGCATAGAGAACATACCTGGAGTAGAACCGATGGCAATCGACAACTTAGTAAGCTTCTCTCCATGCACTTCGCCCCTTGCGGTGCTACTAGCACGATACTTTGCCGTTCCATTGCTAAAAGCCATCAGCCGCCATGAGTGTTGTCGCCTCCCAATGTTGCCCGCAATAACTGATGGCAATCGACAACTACTGAGCTTCGCCCCATGCGCATGGCGCCTTGCGGCACTACTTGCACGACGCTTCATCGTTTATTGTCTAAAGCCATCAACTGCCACGAGCGATGCTAGACACAACCAGCAACAACCGATGGCAATCGGCAACTTAGTAAGCTTCGCCCCATGCACATCTCCCCTTTCGGTGCTACTTGCACGATGCTTTGCCATTCGATTGCTAAAAGCCATAAGTCGTTACGAGCGATGTCTCCATCGGTTGTTCCGCCCGCAACAACCGATGGCAATTGGCAACTTAGTAAACTTCGCCCCATGCACATCACCCCTTTCGTTGCTACTTGCACGATGCTTTGCCGTTCCATTGCCAAAAGCCATCAGCCGTCACGGGCGGGGGGGCGGTGGACTTACATACATAACCCACAACAACCGATGGCAATTGGCAACTTAGTAAGCTTAGCCCCATACACTTCGCCCCTTGCGGTGCTACTAGTATGTTGCTTTGCCGTTCCATTGCTAAAGGCCATCAACCGCCATGAGTGATGTAATGCCACACAACCCGCAACAACCGATAGCAATTGGCAACTTAGTAAGCTTCGCCCCATGCACATCGCCCCTTTCGGTGCTACTTGCACGATGCTTTGCCGTTCCTTTGCCAAAAGCCATCAGCGTCACGGGTGGAGGGTAGACTTACATACATAACCCACAACAACCGATGGCAATTAGCAACTTAGTAAGCTTCGCCCCATACACTTTGCCCCTTGTGGTGCTACTAGCATGTTGCTTTGTCGTTCCATTGCTAAAGGCCATCAACCGCCATGAATGATGTAATGCCACACAACCTGCAACAATAAATGGCAATCGGCAACTTAATAAGCTTCGCCCCTTACGGTGCTACTCGCATGTTGCTTTGCAGTTTCATTGCTGAAAGCCATTTGCCGCCACGAGCATTGTCGCCTCCCAATTTTGCCCGCAACATCCATTGGCAATCGGCACTTACTAAGCTTTGCCCCATGCGCACGACACCTTGAGGTGCTACTTGCATGATGCTCCACCTTTTGTTGCCAAAGGTCAATGTTTTCCGCAGGGTACTGGCTGCGCATATCTTGCTCAGTCTCCCAAGTCGCCTCCTCGAACGGCTGGCCCCGCCACTGAACCTTTACCGAAACGATGTTCTTTGACCTTAGCTTTTTGACCTGCCTGTCTAGAATGGCTACTGGCTCCTCAACATAAGACAGATCATTGTCTAGCTGAACATAAGTGAAATCCAACACATGCGACGGGTCACCATGGTATCTCCGGAGCATGGAGACATGAAATACGGGATGAACTCCGGCTAGGCCGGGAGGTAAGGCCAACTCATAAGCAACCTCCCCAACACGCCTCAAAATCTCAAAAGGGCCAATAAATCTAGGACTCAGCTTTCCTTTCTTCCCAAACCTCATAACGCCCTTCATGGGCGAGACTCGAAGTAGAACCCGCTCGCCAACCATAAAAGCCACATCGCGAACCTTCTTGTCCGCATAACTCTTCTCTCTAGACTAGGCTGCACGAAGTCTGTCCTAAATCACCTTGACTTTGTCCATAGCATCCTGAACCATATCAGTACCTAGCAACCTGGCCTCGCCCGGCTCAAACCAACCCACGGGAGACCTGCACCTCCTACCATATAGGGCCTCATACGGTGCCATCTGAATACTAGACTGGTAGCTGTTGTTATAAGCAAACTCCGCCAGTGGAAAGAAGTGATCCCATGAACCTCCAAACTCAATCACGCACGCACGGAGCATATCCTCCGAAATCTGAATAGTGCGCTCGGACTGCCCATCAGTCTGGGGGTGAAAGGCTGTGCTCAGCTCTACCCGAGTACCTAACTCCAGCTGTACGGCTATCCATAACCGTGAAATTAACTGAGTGCCTCTATCTGAAATGATGGAAACTGGAATACCATGCAGCCGAACTACCTCCCTGATATAGATCTCCGCCAGTCGCTCCGATGAATATGTAGTGCTCACCGGTATAAAATGGACGGACTTGGTCAGCCGATCCACAATGACCCAAATGGAATCAAACTTCCTAACCGTCCATGGAAGTCCAGTTACAAAGTCCATGGTAATGCGCTCCCATTTCCACTCGGGAATCTCAATCTGCTGCATCAATCCACCCGGACGCTGATGCTCATACTTCACCTGCTGGCAGCTGAGGCATCTAGAAACATAATCAACTATATCCCTCTTCATCCGCCTCCACTAGTAATGCTGTTTCAAGTCCTGATACATCTTCGCGGCTCCCGGATGGATGGAATACCGCGAGCTATGGGCCTTTGCTAGAATCAGCTCTTGAAGATCATCCACATTAAGCACACAGATACGCCCCTGCATCCTCATAACTCCATCATCCCCGATGGTAACATCTCGAGCATCACCACGCCGAACTTTATCCTGAAGGACAAGCAAATGAGGGTCGTCGAACTGACACTCCCTGATGCGGTCAAATAGAGAAGACCGAGAAATCATACAAGCCAGAACCCGGCTGGGTTCTGAAAGATCCAGTCTAACAAACTGTCTGGCTAAAGCCTGAACATCCATCGCCATAGGCCTCTCTGAAGCTGGTAGATACGCCAAACTTCCCAAACTCTCTGCCCGACAACTCAAGGCATCGGCAACCACATTAGCCTTACCCGGATGATAGAGAATAGTAATATCATAGTCCTTCAGTAGCTCCAACCATCTCCTCTGACGCATATTCAGGTTCTTCTGCTTAAGCAAGTGCTGCAAGCTCCGGTGATCAGTGTAGATCTCACAAGGAACCCCCTATAAATAATGACGCCAAATTTTCAAGGCGTGAACAATGGCAGCTAGCTCCAAATCATGAACAAGGTAATTTTTCTCATGCACCTTCAGCTGTCTCGACGCGTAGGCAATCACCCTCCGTCCTGCATCAATAGCGCACCGAGTCCAACTCGTGAGGCATCACAATATACAATATAGGACCCCGAACCTGTAGGCAACATCAATATAGGGGCTGAAGTCAAAGATGTCTTGAGCTTCTGAAAGCTCGCCTCACACTCGTCTGTCCACTAGAAAGGGGCACCCTTTTGGGTCAATCTAGTCATAGGTGCTGCAATCGAAGAGAACCCCTCTACGAAACGACGGTAATAGCCCGCCAAACCAAGGAAACCGCGAATCTCAGTAGCGGAGGAGGGTCTGGGCCAACTCTGCACGGCCTCCACCTTCCTCGAATCTACTCGAATACCATTACTCGACACCACGTGGCCCAAAAATGCCACTGAACTCAACCAGAATTCACATTTAGAGAACTTGGCATAAAGCTGCTTCTCCTTCAGAATCTGAAGCACTATCCTCAAATGATGCTTGTGCTCTTCCCGGCTTCGAGAATATACTAGAATATCATCAATGAAGACAATCACGAATGAGTCCAGATAAGGCCTGAACATACTGTGCAGCAAATGCATAAAGGCTGCTGGGGTATTAGTCAGCCCAAAAGACATCACGAGGAACTCATAGTGACCATACGGGGTCTTGAAGGCAGTCTTCGGGATATCTGCCTCCCGAATCTTCAGCTGGTGATACCCAGAGCGCAAATCAATCTTAGAAAACACTTGTGCTCCCTGTAGCTGGTCAAATAAATCATCAATATGGGGCAAAGGATACCGGTTCTTCACTGTAACCTTGTTCTGCTGACGATAGTCAATACACATACGCATAGAACCGTCCTTTTTCTTCACAAACAATACAGGAACACCCCAAGGCGAAACATTGGGTCGAATAAAACCCTTGCCCAATAACTCCTGTAACTGATCCTTCAACTCCTTCAACTCAGGAGGAGCCATACGGTACGGTGGAATAGAAATGGGCCGAGTGCCCGGCAACAAGTCAATAGCAAAGTCAATATCTCTGTCGGGCGGCATGCCCGGAAGATCAGCTGGAAATACATCAGCAAAGTCACGTACCACATGAACAGAATCAATAGAGGGAGTGTCAATACTGACGTCCCGCACATAGGCTAGATAAGCAGCACATCCCTTCTCAACCATACGCTGAGCTCTGAGAAAAGAAATAACACGGCTAGGGGTGTGATCTAGAGTACCACTCCACTCAATACGTGGAATGCCTGGCATAGCCAGCGTCACGGTCTTGGCGTGACAATCAAGAATAGCATAATAGGGCAACAACCAGTCCATGCCCAAAATAATATCAAAATCGACCATCCCAAGCAGCAATAGATCCGCTCTGGTCTCAAAATCACAAATGGTAATCAAACACAACCGATATACGCGGTCCACAGCCAAAGAATCACCCACCGGAGTGGAAACATAGATGGGGGCACTCAAAGAATCCCGAGGCACACCCAGATAAGAAGCAAAGTAAGAAGACACATATGAAAAAGTGGAACCAGGGTCGAATAGAACCGATGCCTCCTTGTGACTAACCAGAATAATACCTGTGATAATAGAGTCTGATGCAACAGCCGCAGCGCGATCAGGAATAGCATAGAATCTGGCCTGTCCCCCCTCTCGAAGGCGGCCTCTGGAACCCTGACCCCCGCCCCTGGCTCGCTGGGCAGGTGGAGTGGCAGCTGGGGCTGGAATGATAGCCTGCTGGCCCTGAGAACCATGCGGATGCTGTGATGACTTATGATGGGCTCCTCTTCTGCGCCTGGGGAACTCCCTAACCAGGTGGCGAGTATCCCCACACTCAAAACAAGCTCTGGGAGGACGCGGTGGCTATGACTGACCGGCCTCACCCCCACTAGTCTGACCCCTAGGAGGACCCCGCGCAGGAGGTGCACTGGAAACTGGGGGAGCATAATAAGGCTCCTGAGGTGCTGGAAGACCTGGAGTACTACTGGCTGCGGGCAATGTTGAGTGAACTGGTCGGCCGGAATAACCTCTGCCAAAACGACCGGCTGATGAAGTTCGGGCACCAGAGAAATGGCCCGACTCACGAGACCTCTTGGCCTCTCTCTCTCTCCGCTCTCTAGGGAGCATACTCTCGATCCTCTTGGCAATACTAACTGCCTGCTGATAAGATATATCTATCTCAAGCTCTCTGGCCATGCTGGATCGGATAGGCGGAACAAGGCCCTCAATAAATCTCCGCACTCTCTCCCGAACCGTGGCTACCAACGCCGGTGCATGCCTGGCTAGGCGGGTGAAACTGATAGCATACTCCGATACTGACATGGAGCCCTGTCGCAATCTCTCAAACTCCGAGCGCCAAGAATCCCTAAGGCTCTGGGGAACAAACTCCGTCAAAAACAGATTTGAAAACTGCGTCCAGGTCAACGAAGCGGACTCCTCCGGACTATCCAACTCATACGTGCGCCACCAATCATAAGCGGTCCCACGAAACTGAAACGTAGTGAAGGAAACCCCGCTGGTCTCCACAATCCCCATGGTAGAAAGAATACGATGACACTCCTCCAGAAAACCCAATGCATCATCTGAAGCCAAACCACTGAACACTGGAGGGTCATATTTCTTGAACCTCTCCAATCTACGCTGCTCGTCCTCAGAGGCAGCTGGCCTACCTCCGGGCTGTGCTGGGCGGTAGGAGTCATGACAATAATCTCTGGAACCTGTCCCACTGGCGCTCGTGGCTCAAGTGTACCGACTGCGGGGGTCTGGGCCCCTCCCCTGGCCTGAGATGTAGCTGCAGTGAGAGAAAGCAACCATGCCGGAGCTAAAGTAGTATACATGCTCATGAACTGGGACAGGGTCTCCTGGAGTGCTGGAGTTGTAGCAGCTATAGTCGGTGTACCGGGTGCCTGCGCTCCAACCTGATCCACCGGTGGCACCTCAACGGCAGCGCGCGCGGGTGCTGTGACTGCACCTCAGGCGCGTCCTCATCCTCTACCTCGGCCCCGGCCTCTGACGGCGGCAACATGGGGCGGCGGGTACCTGATCATCGCAAGTAGCTCCTGTCCTCACCATCTGTGAGAGAATAGAAAACAGTAGTTTAGATTTTTTATGCCAAGAATATCGTACGTCAAGGAATCCAAAAGAAATGAAGAGTTTCCTAAACAGTTACATAGCCCCTCGTAGATAAATACAGGACGTCTCCGTATCGATCAGCGAGACTCTAAGTAACTGGTCTGTGTCCCGTGACTCCTATGAACCTAGAGCTTTGATACCAACTTGTCACGACCCTAGTTCACCAATTGTGAACATGTCGTGATGGCACCCAGTCCCCACGACTAGGTAAGCCTAACACATTGCGGAATATACAAGTTATAAACACTTAATGAGAAACAGCGGAAAAATAGCATAAAAAGATATGTAATTCGTGCCGCTTGGCACATACATCCGTCACACAATAAATAAAACACTACCAAGATCCGGAACCCCACGATAACACAGACTAAAAGAGAGTATACAACTGTGGCTCAATGTGTAAAGAGTATCTAACAACGAAATGAAGAAAAATGTCAACTAGTACTACTAGAGTAGAAGGGAAGCCTCCGGATCCGCGGACGTAACAGATCATACCTCGAAGTCTCCCAGAAAGCTGCGGAATCACCTAGCACAAGCCTACTCTGATGTACCTGGATCTACACAACAAAAGTGTGCAGAAGAGTAGCATGAGTATACCACGGCGGTACTCAGTAAGTGCCAAGCCTAACCTCGATGGAGTAGTGACGAGGAAGGTCATGGCCCTACTGAGAAGCAATAATATAGTGATAATAACAATAATAAACAGTTTAAATGATAATAATTTCCGCAATAATAATAATAAAATGATTACTGCAACCGTCTACAATTTAAGCTAACAACAAATAACCAACTCAATAAAACAAGTCCAGGACCTGTGGGAATCGAACCCACAGTCCCATTGACGGTACTTCTGGGTCTCCGGGAATCGAACCCGCAGCCCATATCTCAAATAATAATCAATAACTCAGGATCTCCGGGAATCGAACCCGCAGTCCCTACCAATAACTCAGGATCTCGGGAATCGAACTCGTAGTCCCTACCAATAACTCGGGATCTCGGGAATCGAACCCGTAGTCCCTTCCAATAACTCAGGATCTCGGGAATCAAACCCGTAGTCCACATTTCAATAAATCTCAGGATCTCCGGGAATCGAACCTGCAGTCCACATTTCAATAAATCTCGGGATCTCCGGGAATCGAACCCGCAGTCCATATTTCAATAAATCTCAGGATCTCCGGGAATCGAACCCGCAGTCCATATTTCAATAAATCTCAAGATCTCCGGGAATCGAACCCGCAGTCCACAACCACAGCAAGTAAAGGAATACACAGAGAGAAGTATAATATGCTTAACGATAACTTCGCCGATAAACAACGCCAGCGATTACCAAGAAAACTCAAGTAAGTCAATTAGGCAACTAGACAGTTAAATACTATTTAATCATGCTTTTCTAACTACTACCGGGTAGGAATATCGAATTTAACAGCTAAAAACAGGAATATCACTCTTTGAACATTTTGAGTAAAGTATGTGTTCAACAACCAGCGCATGTACACGCCCGTCACCTCGCGTACAAGGCATTTAAAGTATCACAATAATATCCTAGGGGTGGAAGTCCCCCACACAAGGTTAGACAAGTCACTAACCTCAATTTCGGTACAAAACCGCTAAGCAATAACCCTCTTGCCGTGAATGTCGGCCTCCACAAGTGTAGTATCCTGATAAAAATCAATAGAATCACATCAAAATAGGCCAATTGGGCATTACCCAATCAAAATAACTCAAAATGCACCAAAACCCACAAGTTGCCAAAACCCGACTTTCGGTACACAAATCAAAAAATCACGAAAATTATATTTTCGGGTTCCTTATCTCAATACGAGTCTAGGCATATAAAATTTACCAAAATCGGACTCCATTTGCCCACTCAAATCAGAGATTTTCTAACATTTAGGCCTAGGGCTCAAACCCACCTTTAATCTTCCAATTTCAGTTAAATAATCACGGATTGCATGATAAACCAACGAATTAAGGTCAAGAAACTTACCCCCGATGATTTCCCGATGATATCCCAGCGTTTCCCCTTCAAAATCCTCTCTTGGAGCTCAAATATGGCGTTTTTGTGTATGGGGGTCGCGGGTGTTATGTTCTGAAATTAAGCTCACTGCCAGACATTTTCCTTCATCGCGTTCGCGTTGCCTGGCACGCGTTCACGATGCTCTAACACATTTACCCTTCGCGTTCGCGTGACACCACTCGCGTCCGCGATGCACAGCCGGCTAACCCTTCGCGAACGCGGCGCTGCTCCACGCATTCGCGATGACCTTATTCCTCATCCAACCCACTTTGCTCTTCGCGAACGCGACCCTGGGATCACGAATGCGGTGCCTCTCCTTCCTCCACTACGCGAACGCGATGCTATTGGATGCGAACGCGATGCTCTGCAGCACCCAGCCTATGCGAACGCGAACAAGGCCCTCGCGAACGCGATGTCTTAAATCTTGCCCAGTGATCTGCAGTTTTTCTGCAGACTTTTCATGTTTCAAAATGCCGGATGATGGTCCGAATTCATCCCTGAGGCCCCCGGGGCCCCAACAAAAACCACCAACATACCCCAAAACACGATACAAACTTGTTCCAATCATAAAAACACCATCCTAAACATCAAAATCACCAATTACAGACGGATTCAAGCCTAAGTTTCTTAAAACTTTCCGAATTGCACATTCGATCAAAAACCCGACCAAACGACATCCGAATGACCTGAAAATTTGCGGACATATCCAAAATCACATAATGAAGCTAAATAAATTGTCGAAATTCCATTCTGACCACCGGATCAAAATCTCACCTATCATTCGGATTCGTCAAAATTTCAACCTTCTGCATTTCAAGCCTAATTGAGCTACGGACCTCCAAAATACATTCCGAACGTGCTCCTAACCCCGAAATCACCCAACGGAGCTAATGGAACCATCGGATTTCCATTCCGAGATTGTCTTAACACTGTTCTGGCTACAGACCATTTTCTAGCTTTAAAGCTCTCATTTAGGGACTAAGTGTCCCAAAATGCTCCAAATTTCAGAACCGACTCTCCCGGAAAACCACAATAGCAGAAATGAACATAGGGGAACAATTAAATTAGGGATTGGGGCGTAATTTTCTAAAACGACCGGTCGGGTCGTTACAGTTTGAGATGCGTCCGACATCGTTAGCGAGAAGGTTATGTTGAAGGTTTCGCTCATGAAGGGTGTTATGGGATTTGGGAAGAAATGGAAGTTTAGTTCGCGGTTCATTGGACCTTCTAAGGTACTTCACAGAATTGGGGGGTGGCTTATGAGCTTGCTTTGCCACCCAGCTTGTCGATTGTGCATCCGGTATTTTATGTCTCTATGCTCCAGAAGTATAATGGGGATTTGTCTTATGTTCTGGATTTCAGTACGGTTCAGTTAGAGGGTAATTTGACTTATGATGTAGAGCTAGCAGCTATTTTAGAGCGTCAAATTTGGAAGTTGAGATCAAAGGATATAGCTTCAGTGAAGGTGCAGTGGAGAGGTCGGCCCGTGGAGGAGGCTACTTGGGAGACCAAGCTGAAGATTTGGAGCCGATATACTCACCTGTTTGATGCTTCAGATATGTTTTTTGACTCGTTCAAGAATGAACATTTGCTTAGGTTTGTAGGTAATAAAACATACTATTCCTCTATGAGGGAAAGGACTTAAAGGCTATGTGAAGTCAAAGAGAAGTTAAGAAAAGTCTTGTTTATTAACATTTAATATTAATAAAAGTACTTATTTTTCATTTTTTTAATTCGCATTTGATATAAATTGAAAATTATTAGGGAGGCTCTGACGATCCAGCCAGTCGTCTTATGAGTTACTACTCTGTATCCCCCATTTCTAATTTTTTGTGCTTTGCTATCGGTATTTTGTAGTATCGGGTTTGTCGGTTTGAGTCCGAAAATATTTTGGTGAAGTTTGAGACACTTAGTCTCTTTCAAGGAAGTTTAAGTTGGAAAAGTCAATTGGATGTTGACTTATGTGTTAGAGTGCTCAGATGTGAGTTCTGATGGTTCAGTTTGTTTCGGGAGGTGATTTATGACTTAGGAGTGTGATCGGAATAGGTTTTGGAGTTTTGGAGTAAGTTAAGGCTTGAATTGGCAAAGCTGATATTTTGTCAATTTTCGGTTGATAGGAAAGATTTTGATATAGGGGTCCGAATGGAATACCGAGAGTCGTAGTAGCTTTGTTATGTCATTTGGGATCTGTGTGCAAAATTCAGGTCATTCGGACGTGATTTGATTAGGTTTTTATCAAAAGCAAAATTCGGAAGACTTTTAGAAACTTAGGCTTGAATCCGATGTGCTTTGATAATGTGATGTTGTTTGAAGTATTTTGATGATTGGAAAGTGTTTGAATAAGATACTAGGATATGTTGGTGCCTTTGGTTAAGGTCCCGAGGGCCTCGTGTGACTTTTAGATGATCAATCAGACAATTTCATGCATTGAAAAATTGTAGAAGTTGTAGGTTCAGCTCTTGAAAGTTTCTAGCCTTAACGTTCGCGAGTGGATTCTTGCGTTTGCAAGAAGCCAGTAGTCGTTAGTGAAATTTTGGCCTTCGCGTTCGCAAAAAAATCTAAAATCTTTGCGTTCGCGGAGGGCTGGGAAGTAATGCATAATGTTTGCGAGAAGGGATTTGCAATTGCGTAGAGGAATTGAGAGGTCGAGTTTCAGTGGGCATTTAACACATCGCGTTAGCTGTCACACCTCCTTTTTTACACACCACCCCGAAAGGATAGTATATAAAGGAGTTTTTTCACTTTAAATGATATTATTCGAAATGAGATTATTTATTCAATTTAGAGTCGCCACTTGGGATAGTTTATTTGGTGTCCCTAGTCATCAATTTATTTTAAATCCCCCATCGAGTAAATTTTGGCTTTCCTTTTGAAGTCTGCGAATAAAAATTATGAATAAGGAACTTTGTTAACCCGAGGGAAGGTATTAGGCCCCCCGAATTCTGTGGTTCTAGCACGGTCGCTTAAATTATTATAGTTGGTCCATTATCTGATTTTAATACATGTTCTAGCCTACGGTGTAATTTTAAACTTTAACTGCTTTATTTCATCATTTTTTAAGGAAAATTACAATGTTATTTAAAATACGTCTCGAACTACGTCACATAAATGCACCCGCAACTCTTGACATATTTTATCTAATATTGTTTGAATTTGGATTTGGGTCACATAAATGTGCACCCAAGTTTAGGAAGGTAAATTATTAAACAGCGCGCCTAAAGAAACTACGCACTTTCAAGTTTGCAAGGGCCATGGAAATTCAACTAAATGGCGCGCCTCAATTTTTAACGATTTGAATATTAATCAAATATGGGCCTTAGGTTATGGGATACATTTGTGGATGGCACGCCTCAATTTATTTCAAAGGGGTATACTTAATTGAAAAAGGCCTAAAGATGTTCGGGTCACTTCTAAATTAAGGTTCAATTCACCCTTACTAGTTAGAAAACCAGGTATTTAATTACTCGAAAGAATCATGGGCCTACGGTAGGCCCAAAATGCACACGTAAATGGCAGAAGTAAATGGGGACAAAAGGGATTGGGCTTGAAATCATTTCACCTTATTAGTTCAATTTGTCTAATTACTAATCTCGACCCCAAAATTATGTATAGCTCCGAATCTTCTGTCTTTCTATTCTCAATTCTCAATAACAAAAGTGACTCATTATTTAGAAGGTTATATTGGATCTAAATACATGAAAAGAGATTTTTTTTTTACTTTCTTTAACATTGAACTTATATTGAATAAAGGCAATAAATAATGAAAATAACATTAGACTAGCCATAACATACTTCCAACGACAACAAACACAAACAAAAAAAATGAATTAAACACGTAAGAAGAATAGAACAATGAATAAGAAGAAGAAGTACTGGGCCTTTTTATAACTCTTTAAATTGCTATATTCAGCTAAAACACAGTGAATATAGTAGACATACAGATGAGAAGTGTGAAGAAGAAGGAGATGAGTTAAAGAGAAATATATGAAATTAGAGAGAGAGAGGATAGGCGGAGGTTTCTATGTATTCATTAACTGATAATCAGAAAACAAACTTAACTTCTAATACATACATGTTAGTTTAAATATACTAACAAACTTAACCACTAATTATGAAAAGACTAAACTACCCTTTTATATTTTAACACACCCCTCAAGCTAGGTGGTGTGAAAATGTTTAAAATACTTAGCTTGGAGTTCTGATATTCATGTTGAACTTTACTCAGCCCTTTTGTGAGTATGTCATCTGGTTGATCCTTTGTTGCAATGTACTTGATGATTACAAGTCCTTGTTGAGCCTTCTCTCTTATGAAGTGACAGTCTATTTCTATGCGTTTTGTCCTCTCATGATATACAAGATTGGTAGCTATTTGAATAGCTGCTTTGATGTCACAGTATGTCTCAATTGATAATTTGATATCTGCATCCACCTCCTTTAATAATCCACTGAGCCAAATCAGCTCTGTCACATTTGTTGCTAGGCTTCTATATTCAGCTTTAGCAGAACTCCTAGACAATGTAGTTTATTTCTTAGATTTTCTTGAAATTAAGGAATCTCCAAGTTTAATAAGAAATCATGTTACAGCTCTTCTTATAAAAGGGTAAGAAGCCCAATCTGCATCACAATATGCAGTAATAGTGTTGCTAGGTTTGTGGATAGAAGTAGTCCTTGACCTGGCTGATTTTTTATGTATCTTACAATTCTCAAGGCTGCATCCATGTGGGATTGTTTCGGCTATTTAAGAAATTGACTTAATATTTGAACACCAAACGATATGTCTGGCCTTGTTACTGTTAGGTATGATAGTTTTCCAGTAAGCCTTTGATAGGCTTGCTGATCAGTGAGGGGATCTTCTTCAGATTTGATATGTTTTCAAACTTGATCATCATATGTTTTTTATGTGAGCTTTATGTTAATATCCATAGGAGTTACATCAGGCTTTGCGGTTGATAATCCTGCTTCAGATATATGTTCTACAGCATATTTTCTTTGATGCATTATAATTCCATCCTTTGACCATGCAAATTCAATGCCCAAACAATAAATTAACTCCCAAATCTTTCATCGTGAACGCTTTATGCAGAGACTGTTTATTTTCTTCAATTAACTTTATGTTGTCTAATGTGATTAACATATCATCAACATAGACTAGTACCGTTACACTTCTCTCATTTGTCCTTTTTATAAATAGAGAATGATCAAAGTGACTTTGTTCGAACTGAAATTTTAATAAGGCTTCTGATAGCTTTGCATTCCATTGCCTTGGTGCATAGGTCCGCGACTGACTCTAGTGGTCTTAGAGGTGTATATGGTGTAGTCTATATTTTAGGTGTAGGTCATATTATATAGGGATACAGATTATGATTATATTTTATGTATTTTGTCAATTAGTCCTTAGGTCTTTTTGTGTTAAGTCTTTAGGGTCTTTTTATTTATTTTTTATTTCAAAGAATAGTCTACAAGGATCTCTAGGATTAGTTTAATGGGTATTGGGTATTGATCTTAAGAAATGGGCTAGAAACTTGGGCCATTATAACTAGCTATGTTAAAAATTAGCTTAATTAACTAAAAGTATTATAAAAAATATTAATTAGACCTACCTTAGTAAAAATATTTATTAAAGAAAAAGGACTAACCATTAAAAAAACATATTTTTTTGTATTTTCAAAATATCATACTAAAAGATACAAAAATAGAAAATTATTATAAAATTAAGATAACATTCCTGGAATTATTTTTCTACATTTTTTTAATTTTATTAAAAAAGATAAAAGTATTTAGATAAACTATTAATTAGTCAAATAAGATAAAAATCTTTTTCTTAGATTTTTTTTTTTTGATAAAATAAAGCAAAAAGAGTCAAAATTAATTAAAATTACTATATTAGGCTTAAACTAATTATTTACGTGCTAAAATATGAAAATTCTCGGGGAGGGTAAAAAATCACATGTCTAGAGCTACCCTTCTTTGACTGGAAACGCGAAGAGTTTTTAGATAAAGAACGACTAGACAAGTTTTTCACCCGGCCCTTATTTAGAAAGGCCAGAAGCTAAAAGAAATAAGAATTTGATCGAGCTCTGGTATCTGAGCTGCGTATATATCCTTGGCTATAAAGGAGTCAGGCCATGTATAGTTCAGAATTAAACGAGGTGATCTCCATGATCCTGTTATTACATCAAAATCAAAAATGAAAAAGACTAACTAAGCCTATTAGCTACGAGTTACAAGATTCCTATCTATATATCTTCTGAAGCTTGATCTTGAGTCTTGGCTGGTTCTTGTTGCAGACTCCTATATGAATCTAGATGCTCGTAAGTTGTAGGTGCCGGTTCTTTCTTCAACATGTAACGACCCGGCCGATCATTTTTTGGAATTCATGCCCCAATTCCACATTAACTATTTTTTCTAGGTTCATTTCTACTATTTTGATTTACCGGGACATTCGATGTTACGTTTCGGAGTGCCTTGGGACACTTAGTCCCTAAATGAGAGCTTAAGAGTCGAAAAATAGTCTGTATTCGGAACAGTGCGAAGACGACCTCAGAATAGAAATCCAATGGTTCCGTTAGCTCTATTAGGTAATTTTGCGGTTGGAAGCGTGTTCAGAATTTAATTTGGAGGTATGTAGCTCATTAAGGCTTGAAATGCCGAAGTTTGAAATTTTGAAGTTTCTGATCCAATAGTGAATTTTTGATCCGAGGGTCGTATTGGAATTCTGAATGTTTTTGTAGCTCCGTCATGTCATTTGGGATGTGTGTGCAAAATTTTAGGTCATGCGGATGAAGTTTGGTTAGGTTTTTTATCGAAAGTGTATATTGATAGAATTTGAAGTTCTTAGGCTTGAATCCTTGATTTAATTGTGTTTCTAGTGTTGTTTGAGGTGTTTTGAGGATTAGTACAAGTTCGAATAAGGTATGAGGTGGTATTGGTAGTTTTGGTTGTCGTCCCGGGGGATCCCGGGATGATTTTGGATGCTTAACGGGCAAAGTTTGGAGTTAGAAGGAAAACTTTCAGGAGGGTTCTGGTATTTTCGCGTATGTGGTTTTGGAGCCACAGAAGCGGAGCCGCATAAGCGGCCATCTCACCATAGAGCAGAGACGTATAAGTGACTATTTCACTGCATAAGCATATTTTCACCATCTCAGGAGAACCGCAGAAACGGTCTGCTTCCCGCGTAAGCGGAACCGCAAATGCGGTTATTAGTCAGCAAAAGCGGACCTTGCCCCTTTAAGTCTCACCGCAAAATCGGTTAGTCTCACCGCAAAAGTAGGATCGCAAAATCGGTCCCTGGGCCGCAAAAGCGGAAATAACAGGTCTGAAAAAAGGAAAATCCGAGGGTTTATTTTCAAAGTTAGAAAAATCAATTGAGAGCTCGGGAGAAGGCGATTTTCTGGGGATTTTGAAGAGAAGATCATTTGGTAACATTGCTTTGATCCTTTCTAGTTATATTCCATCATTTCCTAGCTAAATCAACCACTAGAATTCAAATGCAAGGTCTAAAATTGAGAAAAATGAGTGAAACTTCATAGGCTTAATTTTGTGATTTTAAGTGGGCATTTGACCTCCGATTTGGAAGACTCGTGAGAGTACGGAAATTCTAAAAATGTTAAAATTATTTGATTTCGAAATATTGGCTAGAGGGACATTTTGGTTATTTTACCTATTTTCGTGCCCTAGCTTTAATTTCAATAGTGGAATTAGTTGTTTACAATATTATTTATGATTTGTAATTGAATTGAATAAATTTGGGCCATTTGAAGTGCGATACTCGTAGCATGGGCATCGTTCCCTAGTTAATTTCAAAACCGGTTCGAGGTAAGTGGCTTGCCTAACCTTGTGTGGGGGACTTCGTCCTTTAGGATGTGATAATTGGTAACTGAATGTCTTGTTCGTGAGGTAACAAGTGCATACTTGAGCTAATTGTTGAAACCCGAATATTTACTGAAATACTTGATTTGGATTTTCTTTCATATTTGTCTTACTTTACTTGCCATTATAGCATGTGCTAGTGTAGAAGAGCATGTTTAATTGATCAAAGTTGACTATTTATTTAAATTCTCTTAACTGTGATTACGTGGAGCATGTTAGGCCAGTATTATTTGTTGTCTTGTATTGTTGCACTTCAATTCCTGAATATTTTTCTGATGTTGGTTGCGCATTTACATTGGGACTACGGATGTGGGATTCTAGGAGGTACCCCTTGTTTGTTTACTTTGGGACTATGGGTTTGATTCCCGGCAGATCCCCTTGTATTTTTACTTTGGGACTACAGGGTGGTATTCAGAGAGATCCCCCTGGATTTTTACTTTAGGACTACGGGAATGTATCCCGAGAGATCCCCATGCACTTTTATTTTGGGAGTACGGGACGATATCTCGGGATATCCCTTGCATACAGATGATTGGACTACGGGACGGTATCCCGAGAAATCCTTTGATATTGATATGAGAAATGGACTACGAGATAGTATCCTGGGAGATCCATTGGACAATTGAGAAAAGGGCTACAGGAGGGTATCTTGGGAGACCCTCGTCGGTATTCTTGTAATGTAGCTGTATTTACAATGTGTTTTTGTTTTTGTCTTGTAGTATTATATTTCATTGAACTTGTCACACTTCCCTTTTTACTACCCCAAGAAGGCTTTGTACCGATCCGTTTGGAAAGATACATAGGGTATACCTCAGTGTTCAAATACCCGAGACGGGTATAACAACAAAGAGGAAGGAGTTTTTCCACATAAAGGACAATCGGTTTGGGATTTTTATTTAATTTTCAGAGTCTTCACTTGGGAAGATAATGGTGTCCCAAGTCACCGGTTAATCCTAAATCCGAGGAAGTTGACTCTGTTATTATAGTCCGCGAAACAAAGATCTGGATAAGGAACTCTGTTAACCCGGGAGAAGGTGTTAGGCACTCCCGGATTCCATGGTTTTAGCACGGTCGCTCAACCATCATTCTCAATTTTATTTGACTTGTTATAAATTTAAAACAATGTGTATATGCTTTTACTTTTAATATTTTTAAAGAATTGCGACATTGCGAAAACGCACCTCGAGTCACACCGCAACCAGTACGCCTGTGACCCTTAGTACATTTTGGCTTTGCCGGGATTTGGGATTTGAGTCGCACCAAGTGCACACTCGTATTTAAGGAAAGTGTATTAAACGTGCCTAATAATGTCTAGCGGCTTTTAAATCTTTTGGGAGAAGCTATGGAATTCACTATTAGCTTTCCCGAATCTATTTACACTTCATTTTATTACTAAAAGGGGGCCCCACTATTTGGTGTCATGTGAGGCTCGTCCCGATTAAATTTTAATAGTCCAACCCTATTGTTTCACTATATTTTCTATACTGTTTTTTCCTTAATTATTTATTATCCACTATCATTTCAGCATTTGGGCCCAGGCCACTGTCATTGCCTTTATTGGGCCTAGGCCTCTGCACCTATCTTAATAAATCACTGACTTTGTTCGGGTCATAGTGACCCAGGCTGCCTTCAAGCTTTTGTTCAACAGCCCATTCAACTTCGTATTATAGTTCAGGCCCACATATATATTAGGCCCAAACCGAATGAGATAATGATAACAAAACAAAAATGCAGAATTCGTAGTAATACAGACATACAAAACTAAGAGTGAAACCAAATTGCTTTTATTTATCAGAAGAGAAAAATCACTGTACAAGAAGATCAATATTAACCTTAAACCAAAACAACTTGATGCATATGAAAACATACTACTTTTATATTTCTATTTTTTTTTAAGAGCTGATTTGCACTAACATTGAAGTTATTTAACTAGAAAATTAAAAGCAAACAGTTAAACTATGTGAAGCATGATTAAAACAGCTCAATACTTACTAATGATAACCTGATTATCTATGGCCAAGTGATCTAATGATATGTACACAATTATATTACTGATTCTAATACGACTTTAGCCCATTCAGTGTCACAGACCCAGTTGTGAATGCATTGTGGTTTCTTCTAACTGTTCTTACATTTTTGAACTTATTTGTATCTATATGCTGATTCACAAATCTAATTACTACGTGAGCATGACTTATATTACTATTGTGAGAGAGCTGTTAGCGGTTTAGGCTACAGTTGATTAGCTCATTTTTTAAGAGTTTCACCTACTTTAACTAAGTGATATGCCATCTACGATTACACTACTACTATCATACTTAGCCATTACATCGTTGTTGTTTGGTTTTTCTACTTATACATGCCATACTACATTTAAAAAAATTACAGATCTAAGCTACACTAAACTCTTAATGAAAAGAATAAATTAAAAATACAGAATAACAAATGATTTTAACACTTGAACTTCATTTCATTGAGTACTTCAGCATTACATCTTCAGTCGAACAGGGTATGTACCTGGTTCAGCAAAAGAAGTCGATGAGTTCTAAGGGGTTAGGAGCAAGCAACAGTAAAAGACTCAACAAGGCACAAGCAACAATGTAGGATTGAATCTCAAACGAGCAGGAAACCACAACAATCAACGAACAATAAACCCAGCAACAAACAAGCAGAAAAACCCCACAAACAGACCACTTGCACAGTGATTCTCACTAGAAATATGCAGAAAGCTATTTGCTATTGCTATTGTATTACCCTCTGAATTTTCTATTGAAAAACCAGCCCTTAATCAGCCTTTTTAGGGGGTATTTATAGGTATAGATTGGCAGATTTCTTGTAATCAGCCATTTTATGTTAATTAAAGACTTTTATTTCATTTTTAAGCTAATTGCAGGACTAGCCTGCTTTGTTGTTATGTTTAAACTATTTAAAACTTAGCCGGTCTAAACTTTGGGCTTGTCTTTGCAATTGAAGCCCAGTACTGAACACAGGCTGGGCTAAGGCCTTTGTAGGCCTAGCCACCTGTGATTCAGGGCTCAACTTAAGCTTTGGTAAGTCTGAACTTTCAAACTTAGACTAATTATTACACAACTAGCCCATTTAAGGGTGGGCCAGTGTGTGAAAAACCTAACAGAGTAGGTCAATTGCAAAATTGACCACTCTTGGTCACTTATTTAATTTATAACCTATTTTTTTGTGATTTTCAATTTTAACCTATTTCAAAACTAACCACTTATGAGACTTAGTACTATTGCAGCTATAACCAATTTCCCAAAGATTGATGGGCATTAACACTGCTCATACTAACATAACACTATTGCAAACTTAACCATTTCAACATACAATTGTACACATAACCAAATGAAACCAAACTTGTTCATCCATCAATCAAAATTCAAAAAAGAAGTTTGATAATGTTGAATCTTAATTAATCAGACTCACATAACTTAGTTTCATGTAGCAAAGTGCCAATTAAACATCAATCAGGCTTAGTTACAACCATTTTATGTTGAATGATTCACTGAAAGACCCAGAACACACTTAATGTTCATGGACATAGACTCATAGAGACTAGCTCTCACAAAGCAGTCAAGAGAAATGAAATATGGCCTATATCAGACACAAGCATAATGGTTCTAACAGAGTAACATAAGAATGATATCAACCCACTTTCCAAATACTAACCCTAGCTTGATACATGCATGTGATAGATAAAATGAAGATTAAGAACAGAAGAGCATGGAGAATAACTGAGAAAATCCCCAATCTAACTCAAGAGACAAACATGCTAAGCTAAAACGAAAGTGAGGAAGAACAACTCTTAAACAGAGAAACATAGAGGATAACTAAGAAAATACCTAATCTAGATCAAGAAACAAACAATCGAGGAAAACCAGAAGTGAGGAAGAACAACTCTTAAACAGAGAAACATAGAGGATAACTGAGAAAATCCCTAATCTAGATCAAGGAACAAACAATCGAAAAAATCCAGAAGTGAGGAAGAACAACTCTTAAACAGACAAACATAGAGAATAACTGAGAAAAATCCCTAATCTAAAACATGCAATCTAATAACATAAACAACAATCATTTGAAAGTAAAGAAGAATAGATCTTTAAACAGACAAACTAAAAACCCTAGTTTTGTTCGGTTATCTATATCAAAAAAATATATATCAAACACACAGAAGAAGAGAAGAAAACCTAAAACAGAACAAAATAAAGAAAAATAAATACAAAGCAAGTAAAAGGGGGAGGGAACACTTAGCTTGCAGGGCCGGTCCTTTGAGCTTCCCATTTTCCCTCTCTTATTCACTCTTTTCTTCAGATTTCTCTTTCTCTTTTCTTTTATTTCCTTATTTGTTTATTTCTTTTTTTCTTGTTTTCTTGTTAGACTTCAAGACGAAGTCTTTTGAGGTTTTGGTTTAGAGGGGGGTGTTCAGAGGAGGGAAAGGTGAGATTTTGGGAGGAAACTTGGTTTGAGTCGCCGGAGTTAGGGTTCCGGCGACTTTCTTTCGAATGTTCGAGGAGATGGGGGAAGATTCGAAGGGAATCAAGGGTATGGGGTGATAGATCAGGCCATGGGGATTCTATGGTGTTGATTTGGGAAGGGTTCTCGTTGTTTGGGTCACCGGAGATGAACTCCGATGACCGAAGTTTCAAGAACATGGGAGGTTTCAAGGGGTTTCAGGGTTTTTGGGGTGAGGCTTGTGAGGGAGAAGAAGAAGATGAGAAGGGTGGGGGTAAGAATGGCCGGAGACCACCATGGAAGGCGGTGGCCTCCATGGCCGGCGAGGGTGAGAAGAAGAAGATGAAGAAGAAGCCAAGGCGGCTAGGGTTTGGAGAATACTAGAATGACCGGTCTCAATTGAGACAAAGGCCTTTTATACTTGTAACCACTAAGGAGATCTTGGCCGTTGGATCTCTGATGATCAACAGTCAAGGTTAAGCATTACTTAAACGATGCCGTCTCCTTGATAATGAGACTAATGGTCTCTTCCGTCAGATCATCTGGATTTGGACGGCTGAGATCAAATCTCTCATATCAATTATCCGTTATAAAATCATTAATATTCTCAGCCGTTGGATTAATGAGATTGAACGGCTGAGATCACTGCTATCCAATGTACTGGACCGGAACCCTTGGGCCAAAGCATTGGGCCAACCTATTTGGACTGTATTTGGCCCAATCTGATTATACCTATATATATATATATATATATATATATATATATATATATATATATATATATATATATATATATATATATATATATATATATATATATATATTTGAATTGCACAGGTATTTTAATTATTTTGAGGTAATTTTTTTTTTGTATTTTCTTTTTTTCTTTTTGTACTATCTAAGTTAATTAATTTCCTACCTTCACTAATTTTTGGCATTTTTTGGCAATTTTCTACTATATTTTTTTTTTTATTTTTCCGCTATTAAAGCCATATACTTTTTTTTTATTTTCATATCTTTTAAAACTAATTAATTAAAAATTCAAGTACTTCTACTATTTTTTTTTATTTTCTAATTTTTATATTATTCAAACACACAAAATGTATCTAACTTCAAACAATACATGCAATTGCATTCAAAAATATTATTTTATTTTAATTTTGGAATTTATTTGCTTAGTGCAAAAATAACGTGCTCACAGAACTGTCTTACCACACTGTTGTGTTCATTAGTTTTCATCAGACTTCAACACATTCAATATTTTGTTATTTTATTATTTCTGTCTCAGTAAGGCCCTAACATTTCCTCGTCACTACCCAACCGAGGTTAGGCTTGACACTTACTGAGTACCGCTGTGGTGTTCTCACGCCTCTTCTGAGCATGTTTTTCATGTGCAGATCCAGGTACCTCTACGCAGGCACACAACCAGTAGCTGCAGGAGCATTTTCGAAGACTTGAGGTATATCTGCCGGGTTTGCAGACCAAAGAGTCTCCCTCTCACTCTACCTTCTAGTTAGCTAGATAATATTCTGTTTTTCCTTGTTATAGACATTTCCAAATGATTAGAGCAGTATTATGTTTCATTCTTAGTCTGTGTTGCCCGTGGGTTTCTAGATCTTTGGGGATATTGTCATATCATTAAAGTGTTTGTGCCAGGCGGCAACTGGATACATTATTCAAGTTATTTAGTTTTTATTTTGTGCCAGGCTGCAACTGGATACATTATTCAAGTTATTTAGTTTTTATTATGAATTCTGCAAATGTTGTTACTTCTGGAATGTGTTAGGCTTACCTGGTCGTGGAGACTAGGTGTCGTTATGGCGTGTTCACAATTGGTGAACTAGGGTCGTGACTAGTTGGTATCAGAGCTCTAGGTTCATAGGAGTCACGGGACACAGGCCAGTTTATTAGAGTCTCGCTGATTGGTACGGAGACGTCCATATTTATCTACTAGAGGCTATGTAACTCTTTTGGAAAAATATTCATTTCTTTTAAATTCCTTGTCGTGCGATTTTTTGACACCAATTCTAAACTCATGTCTTCTATTCTCGCACAGATGGTGAGGACATGTGCTAGACAAGATGACTAGGCACCCGCACCCCTTGCTACTGCTGTTAGATGTCGGGGCCGTGGTAGAGGTCGAGGTGGCGCCCGAGGTGCAGCCACATTGAGATACCACCAGTAGATCCAATTAGAGCACATGCACCTGGTACACTTACTACTACTCCAGCACTCCAGGAGACCTTGGCTCAGTTCATGAGCATGTACACTACTTTGGCTCAGGCGGGGTTGCTTCCCCTCGCTGCAGCCACATCTCAGGTCAGGGGAGGGCCCCAGACTCCCACAGCCCTCACTCTTGAGAAGAGAGTACCAATGGAGCAAGTTCCAGAGATTATTCCTATACTGCCTGCAACACCAATACAACCCAGAATTGGGTCTACTATCTCAAAACGAGCAGTGTAGGCTAGAGAGGTTCAAGAAATATGATCCCCCAGTGTTCACTGGCCTAGCTTCAGATGACGCCTTGGGGTTCTTAGAGGAGTGTCTTCGCATTCTTCATACTATGTGCATAGTGGAGTCTACTGGGGTTTCTTTCACCACCTTTCACCTTCGGGGAGCTACCTTTGATTGGTGGCATACTTATGAGTTGGATAGTCAAGTAGAGTCTGTCTCATTGACTTGGACCCAGTTCTCTGACATGTTTATGAGGGAGTTTGTTTACCAGAGCCTTAGGGATTCATGGCGCATGGAGTTTGAGCATTTGAACCAGGGTGCTATGACAGTCTCACAGTATGCCTTGAAATGGAAACCAGGTTGGCGAGACATGCATCGGCTTTGGTCACCACAGTTGCGGAGAGAGTGTGGAGGTTTATCGAGGGTCTTATTCCGCCCATCCGGTCCAACATGGCCCGAGAGTTAGAGATGGATATTCCTACCAGCAGGTGTCACACCTCCCTTTTTACTACCCCTAAACATAGTATGTATATATGTAGGGTATAGCTCGATGTTCAAATACCCGAGACGGATATAATAGCATAGAGGAAGGAGTTTTTCCACTTAAAGGACAATCGGTTCGGGATTTTTGTTTAATTATCAGAGTCGCCACTTGGAAAAATAATGGTGTCCCAAGTCACCTGGTTAATCCCGAATCCGAGGAAATTGACTCTTTTATTGATGTCCGCGAAACAAAGATCTGGATAAGGAACTCTGTTAACCCGAGAGAAGGTGTTAGGAACTCCCGGATTCCGTGGTTTCAGCACGGTCGCTCAATCATCATTCTTGACTCTTGTTTGACTTATTATAGATTTTAACAATATGTATGTGCTTCTACTTTGATATTTTACAGAATTTGCGACATCGCGAAAACGCGCCTCGAGTCACACCGCAACCAGTACGCCTGTGACCTTTGGTACATTTCAGCTTTGCCGGGATTTAAGATTGAGTCGCACCAAGTGCACACTCGTTTATAGGAAAGTATATTAAATCATGCCCTAAAAGGTCTATCGGCTTTTAATTGTTTTGGGTGAGGCTATGGAATTTGCTAATAGCCTTCCCGGGTCTATTTGTGTTATCATATCACTAAAGGGGGCCCCGCTATTTAATGTCGTGCAAGGCTCATCCCAATTATTTATTAAAGTCCAATCCTATTTGTTCAACTACATTTTTCTATACATGTTTTTTCCTTAATCTATTTAGAATTTCAATATCAAGCCCATGCCACTTTCGTTTGCTTCATTGGGCTTGGGCTCTTGTTTCCTCACTCGATTGGGCTCTGATCTGCCCGGGTCTCAAAGACCCAGACCGTTCTTTTAGTTCTGGCTCAAAGGTCCAGTTGGCTTTATACCACAGTTCAGGCCCACACCATGTATTGGGCCCAAACCAAATAAGAACAACAACAATATGAGTAAACAAATGAAGGTACATATCTGAAATCGATAAAGAATCAAATCGCATTTTTATTTCTCATTAAGGAAATTAATACACAAATCAGTAACTCTAAGTCAATTATCTATGTACATGAGAACTTAACAGACTGTCTTTACTACCAATTCATAACCAAGAGCTTACACTAACATCAAATTACTTACTGGTTGAAAGATCTAAGAACACAGCTTAATTATCTATGAGATATGATTAAATTAAAACGATTCAACTAACTACTCACATTATCTAGGAAAGCTAAATGAGTTATTCACAGATGCACAACTACATCACTGGTTTCATTATGAACTAAACCTATTAATCATCACAAATTTGGTTCTAATTAAGCTATTTCACTACCCAGTTATTTCCCTTTTAAGCTTGATCAAATTTGAACTTCTGATCCTTAAATTTAAACTAACTACACGAGCAGTGATTACAGTCTAAACATTCATTAATAGAACTTGAATACTTTCATCTAAGTGGATTAGAGACTTTATCATAATTAAACTACTGATTGTACTATAGCTTAGCTCACTACAAAGTCGTTAAACCCCAATATTATATGAATCACAGCTCGATCTAGCATTTTTCTTCAAATCTTACTTATGCCTAAATAAGGTTTCAAAATAGGTGGTTAGCCGTGTGATTTTTGTTTGCGAGACTACTATGAAGATCAATTAATGGTCCAAAACTGTGATTAATTAACTTATGTTTTAGTGTTTTACCTATTTAAACTAGGCGAGATGCTATCTACACTATTCTACCACTATTAAGCTATCTATTACAACAGTTGTCTTTGTTTTTGTGCTATTGCATACTATATTACAATCAAACTATGAATCTATGCTAATACTAAAAAAACTAATGGCAATATCAAACTACAGACTACATAATAACACAATAATTAAGCTGAAGTTTCAATTTCATTCAATCAATTCGCCATTACAGCTTCTAGTGAACAAAAGAAATACCTGGATCAACAAGAAAAAGCCAATGAGTCTAAGGGGATTCAGGAAAATAAGCAACAACAAATGATTCGAACAGCAATACAACAGTAGGAGCTTGAATATTAGCAAACAAAGACCACAACAACAACACACAGAAATCCAGACCAGGCTTGATCAGAAAATTCACACGAATATGCTTAAAACTGTGACTAGCTATTAATATGTTTTTCTCTGAACTTTTCTTCAAAAGCCAGCCCCTAATTCACTCTTTTAAGGAGTATTTAGAGGAAGGGAAGGGGCTGATGACTTTGGGAGAAAGTATGGGATTAAATCCCACTTCTCCCCCTCTTAAAATTATCAAACTTACACTTAGACCCATATTTCAGTTATCAAATCCCTTCTATCATGTGTTGGATGGTTCTAAAAGATTCCCTTTCAAAACTTTTTACTAAAGTAACCTTAAGGGTTAAAGATATTTACAGATTTCCCTTTTTAGGGAGAC
The DNA here is from genome assembly GCA_032618575.1 of Nicotiana noctiflora. Taxonomy (NCBI): domain Eukaryota; kingdom Viridiplantae; phylum Streptophyta; class Magnoliopsida; order Solanales; family Solanaceae; genus Nicotiana; species Nicotiana noctiflora. Next base: position 123,888 of record JASVEL010000129.1, read on the forward strand.
CATTATACCCTTAGACTTCTACAAAATTGCAGAAATCAGGGGTACAAATGACTCCCTTAACCCTATAGGTTCTATATAATTCACCATTTTACCTTTTTGGCTTCCCTTTATGCCCTTAATGATCTAGCTATTTTACCCGACCTACCTAGGTATGGTATTCAGCTTTTGGGCCTTAATTAACCTATGGCCAGTCCTTGCATTTGCATTTAAGGACTGGCCAATTCTATTATTTAAAACTTAGCCTTTTTTATTTTATTTTCAGTTAATTAACCCTTTTAGTTCATTTTAAAGCTAATTGCAGGACTAGCCTGCTTTTTTATTGTATTTACCCTATTTAAAACTTAGCCAGTCTCAATTTGAGACTTGGCTTGGGTGGTTGAACCCATTTACTGAACACAATTGGGCCCAAAGCCTTTGCAGGCTTGGCCACTTGTGGTTCAGGGCTCAAAAGGAACCCGGGCAAGTCTAGTATTGCAGACTTAGCCCATTTTTGCATATTCTAGTCTTTTAACTGATCAACAGGATGGGCTAAGGTCTTTGCAGACCTAGCCACCTAAAACTCAGTGCTCAAGTGAGCCTTGGTAAGCCTGCATTTGCAGACTTAACCAGTTTTGCACAACTAGCCTCTTTTGAGATGGACTAGTGTGTTTGGACCTTGTAGAGTTGGTCAACTTGCAAAATTAACCACTCTTTTGGTCACTTATTACCTAATATCCTATGTTTGTTCAGTTTTCAGTCTTAAGCTTATTTAAAAACTAGCCATTTTCATGGAATCTAGCACTAACAGCTGTAACCAATCCCCTAAGGTTGATCAGTGTTAATCAAATATTCACACTTAACAAGAACTACTAAAACTCAGTCATTTTCAACTTGTATTACATACAGAGGCACATAAGATCAAACAGGATGCATTAATCAACCAAAACTCAGAAAAGACAATTTGATATGGTTTAATCTTAGTTAATCAATTCATATTATCCAATTTCAATGTGACAAAGTATGAACCCATGTCAATTTAGACATAGTTACTACTAGCTCAAATCAGATGACAGTTGAAAATTTTCAAAACCTTAAGGTTTATGGCACAAACAATCAAAGAAGGATTTAAGCATGGCTCACAAGAGTCTATGGATCTTATGATATTAGTCAGACCAAGCCACTTTCCATACAAGTCAGGACAAATAAGATAAAAAATAAAAAATATGGAACAGAAGGATATGGAGAAGATAATGAAGAAAGAGTCTTGAATCTATCATGCCGCAAGACCGGAGAAAGATCATGGACATTTAAAATGCATGTGAAAGATCTCTGAGGGTGTTCTTAGGGTAGTAGTCCTTATGTAGACATGAGAGTCTAATGGCTAATCCTAGACTCATGCTAAAAGGGGAAAACACTGAAAGCACAGAACAACTGAAGCATGACTGAAAACAAACAGATATATCTACTTTTAAAGATGAGATATTAAACACCAGACAAACAGGGAAACTTATAGACAAGGGTGAAGAATACACAAAGGTAACTTAATACGAAGATGAAAAGAGAACATAGCATGCATGACAATAGAAGATGAGTTATGCTATAAGAGTCAAAACAGATCAAAAACTATATGATTTAACAAATCAAAGTAACTTTTGAAATATCAGAAATAAAGCATGACTTTAAATAGACAAACAGAGGAATAAACATATAAGAGATGAGAGATAAAACAAAAATCAACAGTCATGCTTTTTTGGAATGAATCAGAAACTACAAGTCAAGACGACAAAGAAAAGACATGATCTTTGAACTTAGAAGAAGAAAGAATCACGATCGATAGAATAGAGGAAACAAGTCAAAACAAGAAAACCAATGATGAACAAAACCCTAATACTAACAAGCTCTGTCGAGGCAAACAAACAAGTAACACAGAGATAGATATAGAAGATGAACAGGTTAAGAAACCTTATTACTAAACAAATGTAGTCATGGGGTTTTGAGATTTAAAGAAAACAGAAGAACATACAAGAATAAACAAAAGAATATGAACAGACAAACAGGAAGAAGAGATGAAAGACGAGTAAGTCAAACCCTGAAACTAACATGTGAAGCACGAGATATAGAAAAATGCTGATAAAAACATGCAAGACAAGAAAAACATAGATCAAACAGAAAAAGCAAAGAAAAACGAAAAACTGGGGAAGGTACTTAGCTTAGCGGGGTCTGTCCCCCAAGCTTTCCCCTTTTACTTCTTTCATATCTTTTTCCCCAGACTTTTGTTCTTCTTTTTTTCTTCTTTTTCTTTCCACTTTTCTTTCTGGTTTTTGTCTTAGACTTCAAGGTGAAGTCTGTAGGGGTTTTCGGTTATAGTGGGGTGTTTGGGAGGGTAAAAAGACTGGATCTTGAAGGGTTTGAGTTTTTGAGTCGCTGGAGTTAGGGTTCCAGCGACTTCTTTTGGGATATTCGAAGGGTTCTGGATAGATTCGAAGGGAATGAGTGGTAGGGTTGGGTAGATCGGACCAAGGCGGTCCGATTGGCATTGGTTTGGAAGGGAGATTCATTGTTTGGTGGTCACCGGAGGTATGTTCCAGTGATAGGCTATCAAGAAAAGGGGTCTGTTTCTAGGGTTTTCTAGGGTTTGATGGACAAGAAGAAGAAGAAGAAGAAGAAAGAGAAGAGGAGAAGAAGGGTTGGAGGGTGGCCGGAGACCACCGTGAGAGGTGGTGCCTCCATGGCCGGCTAGGGTTGATGAGGGATGATGAAGATGAAGTGGGAGAATAAGGAGGATTCTAGAGGCGGCTAGGGTTAGGGTAGTGTGCAAATGGCCGTCTCCTCTCAGACAAGAGCCTTTTATAGGCGGGGAGTATAAGGAAATCTAGACCGTTGATCTAATAAAGATCAACGGTCATCAATAGCGTTACTTAAACGACATCGTTTGGCTACCCAGGAGACCAAAGGTCTCAACCATCAGATCATCTAAGCGGACGGCTCAGATCAATCCTATTTATTTAATTAATCCATTAATTTCGGCCCTTATTTCCACCGTTGGATTCAGCCTGTTTGAACGGTGGAGATTGAATCTCACCTTCATTTTTTAAATTAATTCCGGATTACTTCTTGGCCATTGGATTTGGCCTGATGGATGGCTGAGATCAATTCTCCTTAATGAGCTTGGACCGGTTACCTTGGGCCAATGCATTTGGGCCTTTTAATTCAGGTCTTTTTGGCCCAAAATACTTAAACCCACATGTATTTTTGTATTTTCTAATTGTTTTAAATTATTTTATGTACCTTCTTTTTGTATTTTTGCTTTCTTTTCTTTTGTAGTATTTAAATTACTTAATTTCCTACTTACTCTAATTTTCTAATATTTTTTGGCAATTTTCTACTATTTTTCCTTTAATTTCCGCTAATTAAAGCTATTTGTTTTGATGATTTTCCTTTTTTAACTAATCAATTCAACAATGCAAGTACTTAGCCTATTTTTTCTTTTTTCTAATTTTAATTTCTAATTATTCAATCACACAAATGCTTCTTATTTCAAACAAAACATGTAATTGCAACCAAAAGTATTTATTTTAATTTTGGAACTTGTTTGCCCAGTGCAAAAATCATGTGCTCACAGCTGCCCCTCTTTGCTCGAGAACACGAAGGGTTTCAGTGCAAAGACAAGTGAGCAGTAATGAGAGATTTTTGCACATTGGCATATTCCGTGAAAGCATTTTGGAAAACCTTTTGACCGCACTGTACTTTGGAGGTTGCCTACATATCCTGGGCTAAACAGGAATCAGGTCAGTGTAGTTCGGGAAGGTCTGGCAGTTTTAAAAACTACCAGACTCACTATTGCATTGACACTGTTGAGACTTGCCGACTTACTCCTTATTACACCGGGGGGGGGGGGAATGTAAAATGAAGAAGTTATTCTAAGCTACAATTCTACAATTACAATTGTTCCTATCTAGCTTCTTGTTTGCTTCTCCTTGTCTCTTTTCTTTGATTTTCTGTGATGCTGACTCTCTTTTTATTGATTTGCTTTTTCTTACCTCCCCGTGTTTTTTTGATTTTCAATGATACTTCTTGTGGGTGCCTGATGCATGAAATTTAAAAAATTTGTAGAAAAGTATTCCCTCGTTATCAAAGTGGGCGCCTAATGCAAGAAATTAAAAGATTTGCAGAAAAATATTCCCTTGTTATACAGGTGGGCGCCTGATGTATGAAATTTAAAAATTAGCAGAAAAATATTCCCTTGTTATTCAGGTAGGCACCTGATGCATGAAATTTAAAAATTTGCAGAAAAGTATTCCCTTGTTATCTAGGTGGGAGCCTGATGCATGAAATTTAAAAATTTGCGGAAAAATATTCCCTTGTTATCCAGGTGGGCGCCTGATGCAAGAAATTAAAAATTTGCGGAAAAATATTCCGTTGTTATCCAGGTGGGCGCCTGATGCAAGAAATTAAAAATTTGCGGAAAAATATTACCTTGTTATCCAGGTGGGCGCCTGATGCGTGAAATTTAAAAATTTGCAGAAAAGTATTCCCTTGTTATCCAGGTGGGCGCCTGATGCAAGAAATTAAAAAATTTGCGGAAAAGTATTCCCTCAGATTGATAACCGGGGTATGGATTTTAAAGATGCTACTTTCCTCTTGTTTTTGGTATTTTCTTTGGCTAAATGTCTTTCACCCGTGAATTCCTTCATTTATTGCCGAACTTTCTCTTTTTGATGTTTTCTATCTTTCCACATTGAGCACATTAGCTTTAAAGCGATTAGTGACAATTGTTCTTGTCTAAATCACAAACAGAAATTTATTAGATATAAACTGCTGGCAACTGGCATCTGCCGTCTCTGCCTCCTATTGCTTTCCTCTTTTTGCTTTTTCTCCCACTGTGTGGTTTTTCGGTTGATTATCTCCTGCAAGCTCTTTTCGTATTTTCTTGTTTTTTACTTTTTGTTTTTCTTTTCTTTTGGCTCTGTTTGCCAAACTTCTTTATTTCTTACCCGCCTCTTTTCTCTTCTTTTCTGACCCAGTGTTATTCAGCTCTTATCATTGGAGCTGGTAGTTAGCTCTCAAAAGGCAAACAATGAAATGCAGAAAAATGAAAGAAGGCAAGGGTATTTCGGAGGAGATGGTAGAACTTATCTGGGTATTGTTGGCTGATTTCGCTGACCATGCCATGTATTTAAACTCTGACCCAGTTCGTTCAATCCTCATTATTCTGACTCCAGATTGTTCTCACCCCAAACCGATACTATTTTTTGTTGCCTTTTCTCTTTTCATGGTAATCCTTATGATCGCCCTACGACGCCTCGAAAGGTTTTCACCAATAGGACTCGCTCATTTATTCTCTCTTGGCCTCCCTGTCACCCTGCAGTGCCATTAAAGGTTTTCACTGACAAGACTCTCTCATTTTATTTTCTCTTAACCTCACATTCGCCTCACGGTGCCAGTTAAGGTTTTCACCGATGAGACTCTCTCATTTTTTCATTTTTTTCATTTTTCCCTTTTGTCTTTGTTTTCTATACCACGGGTGTTGTCCAATGTTTCATTCTTCCTTATTTTTGTTGCATTCATTATTATCTTGAAATTGATCAGAAGGTCTTTCTTCGGACTGTAAAGCGGCTTTTGGATGGGTTAAGAAAGAAAGGTATAAAGGCTCAAAAAATTTACGAGGGTTTAAAATATTTACAACTCTCGGAATCATAAAACATAACTTCTGCCCCTGTTTCAATATGCGGGATTTGTTTTTTGGATTTTTTCTTTATTGTGACTGAACCTCAGTGAGGCTGCCTACGTACCCTTTCGGGATCAAGTCAAACGTAGTTCATTGCTACGCCATCAATTAATGAATTTCTTTTTGACTTTTTCCCAATTTCTTTGTCTCTTACTTTTCTCTTTTTTTTTCTTCTTTTTTTTTTCTCTTTTTTTTCAGTCATTTTTTCATCATTTTTATTCATTTCCTCTTCTTTTCTTTTTTCATTTTCGTCATTCATTTTTTCTTTATTGTTTCTTAAGCAATTCCGAGAGATGGGTATGAAAGAATATATCGAACATGGCTCAAAGGGGGTGTCAATGGATAAAGTGTTTGGATAGAGAATAAATGCATTCGTCATTTCAATTCCAAAATCACAACAAAATACAATCGCACAATTGAAAAGGAATCATACATAGTATCTTTTGATCGCATCTAAATTGATAGCAGTCTCTATGCACTTTCCCTCAACATCTCTCAAATATAATGCCCCATTAGACAACACCCGTGATACCACAAATTGTCCCTGCCAGTTTGGCGCAAATTTGCCCTTTGCTTCAGCTCAATGCGGTAGGATACTCCTCAATACGAGTTATCCAACTTCAAACTTCCGAGGATGCACCTTCTTATTATATGCTCTGGCCATTCTCTGTTGATACAATTGCCCAGGGAAAACTGCGGCCAACCTCTTCTCGTCGATTAGACTTAATTGTTCCAGTCGGGCTTTTACCCATTATTCGTCATATATTCCAGCTTAAGCTATAATTCACAATGACGGTATCTCTATTTCAGCGGGTATAACAGCCTTTGTCCCATACACCAATGAATAAGGTGTGGCGCCGATAGAAGTGCGCAGTGTTGTGGGACAACCCATAAGAGCAAAAGGTAACTTCTCATGCCATTGTCTGGATTCCTCCACCATTTTCCTGAGGATTTTCTCTATATTCTTATTTGCAGCTTCTACTGCCCCATTTGCCTTTGGCCTATATGGTGTGGAATTGCGATGTGTGATCTTAAATCTTTGGCAAACTTCCGCCATGAGGTGACTGTTCAGATTGGCTCTGTTATCTGTGATGATCACCTTGGGAATTCCGAACCGGCATATGATATTTTCATACACAAACTCGACCACATCTTTCTTTGTCACCGCCTTGAAAGTCTTTGCTTCAACCCACTTAGTGAAGTAGTCAATCGCAACCAAAATGAATCTATGCCCATTAGAAGCTGCTGGCTCTATTGGTCCGATAACGTCCATGCCCCAGGCAACGAATGGCCAAGGTGCAGACATCGTATGCAATTCATAAGGTGGGGAGTGAATTAGATCTCCGTGTACTTGGCATTGGTGGCTTTTCCTCACGTACCTGATATAATCCCGCTCCATGGTGAGCCAGTAATACCCGGCTCTCAGAATCTTCTTTGCTAAGATATACCCGCTCATATGGGGTCCACAGGCTCCAACATGCACCTCAATCATGATCTCGTTAGCTTGCTGCGCATCCACACACCTTAACAATCCCAGGTCTGGTGTTCTCTTATATATGATTCCTCCACTGAGGAAAAAGTCATTAGCCAAATGTCTGATAGCTCTTTTCTGATCTCCAGTGGCCTGCTCCAGGTATTTTCCTGCCTTCAAGTATTCTCTGATGTCGTGATACCACGGTTCTCCATCCAATTCTCCCTCCACAACAAAGCAGTAAGCATTATGATCACTCACCTGGATCTGGAGTAGATCTATATAGGTTTTGTCCGGATGATGTAACATGGAGGACAGTGTGGCCAGAGCATCTACAACTTCGTTGTGCATTCTTAGGATATGTTTGAATTCTATGGACTGGAATCTTTGGGACAACTCATGCAAACAATGCCGGTAATGTATCAATTTCGAATCCCTTGTTTCCCATTCTCCCTGGATTTGGTGTATTAAGAGATAAAAGTCACCCATGACCAAAATCTCTTGAACACCCATGTCTATTGCCATCCTCAATCCCAAGATACATGCTTCATATTCGGCCATATTGTTAGTGCAGAAAAAATCAAAGCTGAGCGGTGACGCGATAATGTTGACCCTTCTCTGAAATGAGTACTGCTCCAATACCAACTCCCTTACTGTTGACGGCCCCGTCAAAATACATCTTCCATCCTAGTCTTTCTCTCTGTTCTATATCTTCGACATTCATTGCCTCCTCATCCGGAAAATATGTCTTTAATGGCTCATATTCATCATCCACGGGATTCTCTACTAAGTGATCTGCGACCGCCTACGCCTTCATCGCCATACGAGTTACATAAATGATGTTAAATTCTGTGAGCAGAATCTGCCATTTAGCAAGTCTCGCTGTAGGCATGGGCTTCTGGAATATGTACTTCAGAGGATCCAACCATGATATCAAGTACGTGGTGTATGCTGACAAGTAATGTTTTAGTTTCTGAGCCACCCAGGTCAATGCACAACAAGTTCTTTCTAGCTGAGTATATTTTACTTCGTAAGATGTGAATTTCTTACTAAGGTAATATATAGCCTGCTCTTTCTTCCCTATCTCATCGTGTTGCCCTAGCACACAACCAAAAGAATTGTCAAGCATTGTCAAATATAAGATTAAAGGTCTTCCCGGCTCTGGAGGAACTAGCACTGGAGGATTTGCTAAATATTCCTTGATTTTGTCGAAGGCTTCCTGACATTCGTCGGTCCATTTCACTGCTGCATCTTTCTTTAACAAATTGAAGATCGGCTCGCACATTGATGTCAACTGAGCGATGAACCGGCTAATATAATTTAGCCTTCCCAATAAGCTCATTACTTCCTCCTTGTTCTTTGGCGGAGGTAGACTCTAGATAGCTTTGATCTTTGTTGGATCTAATTCAATACCCCGCCGAATCACTATGAATCCCAACAGCTTCCCTGAAGGCACTCCGAAAGCGCATTTTGCCGGATTGAGTTTAAGATTGTACCTCCGGAGTCTCTAGAAAAACTTCTTCAAATCCCTCACATGATCATGTTGCTTCTTGGACTTTATGATGACATCGTCCACATACACTTCGATTTCTCGATGCATCATGTCATGGAACATTGTGGTCATTACCCTTATATAAGTTGCTTCGGTATTCTTCAACCCAAACGGCATCACTCTATAGCAATACGTTCCCCAAGGTGTAATGAAAGTAGTTTTCTCCGTGTCTTCTTCGTCCATCAGAATCTGGTGATAACCGGCATAACAATCTACAAATGAACTGATCTCGTGCTTAGCGCAATTGTCGATCAATATGTGGATGTTTGGCAATGGGAAATCATCCTTTGGACTGGATTTGTTGAGGTCTCTGTAATCTACACACACCCTGGTTTTTCCATATTTCTTTGGGACTGGCACGACATTCGCCAACCAGGTGGGGTACTTAGTAACTCGCATGACCTTCGCCTCAAACTGCTTATTCACCTCTTCTGTTATCTTTACGCTGATGTCCGTTTACGCAACTTTTGCTTCACTGGCCGGCATTCACGACAGATAGGCAACTTGTGTACCACCAAGTCAGTACTAAGTCCGGGCATGTCATCATAGGACCTAGCAAATATGTCCTTGAATTCATGCAACAACCTTATCAATTCTTCTCTGAGGGAGGTTTCCAAATAAATACTGATTTTTGTTTCCCGGACATTATCTTCGCTTCCCAAATTGTTGGATTCTGTCTCACTCAAGTTCGGTTTGGGTTTTTCCTCGTATTGGTTTAGGTCCTTACTTATTTCCTCCAGGACTTCCTTATCCTCATATTCTATCTCACTATCATCCCCAATTTCTTGTATGATAATGCGATTGTCAGAACTGGGCCGGGAATTCTTCATGCATAACATGTCATCAGAATCAGCACATATGGAACTGTACAAAAGAAAAGATAAAAAATATGGCAAAAAATGAAGAAAGAAGAGAACTGCATTTCATTGATATTAAAAAGATGAACAAAGTTTTGGGTACATTTTGATTTCCATGGGGGATGGGGGAACTACAAAAAGTAAAATTGCTTTTTCGGGGAAATGATGATAAATTTCAAGAGCTAACTACCAAGACTCCTTCCTGATCGGGAACGGAGTGACTTCCCAGTTGTTGAGCATAACACCAGATCCCATGAATTGAACTTCCATCCTGCTAGTACCTTCTCCCATTTCAACCATGTTCACATCCCAAAATATCTTCTCAAACCTCATCAAGAGCTCCTCATCGGGTCGGGTCTCAATCTACCTTGATGCAGCAGATGTAAGATGTTTAGTACTAGGCTTGGCAAAGATGTCGGATAGTTTGGGGATGGGTTTAGGCAGGGTCCAGTTTTTCTTTTTGGTTTTCTGGGCTTTTTGGACGTCGGCATAGGTGGGTTTGAACCCTAAGCCAAAGGTATCTTTGTTCACTGGTAGCTGAACTGGTTGAGTGATTCCTTGCAAAGCTTTCCCTAGCCCTTTACCAGGTGCAAATCCTTTTTTGAGCATTTCCCGGGCTACCATTACAACGGCAGGTGCCACTGTAGGATTGGCAGTTTCTCACCCTCAGCAATCTTGTTCACTGTTATGGTATCCGTCACCTAGTATACCTAAGGACCTTTGTTTCCATCAGCATCATCAAATGGTATTATGACATTGCAGGTGTCTCATTCTCCATGCACTACGACTTGTTGTTGCTCCCATTCAAACTTGACCATTTGGTGCAAGGATGACGGCACGACTTTGGCTGTGTGGATCCATGGTCGACCCAGCAATAAATTGTAAGACACAGCAATGTCTAATACCTGAAACTCCATTGTAAAGTCCACGGGCCAGATGGTAACCTCCAAGACGATACCCCCCAAAGTGTTCTTACTTTCGCCATCAAATCCTCTCATATTCACATTGTTTCTTCAAATTCTGTTGGGACTGATACTCAACTTCCCAAAAGTTGACAACGGGCAAATGTTTGCACTTGAGCCATTATCAATCAACACTCTGGTAACCACTAACTCCTCACTTTTCACGGAGAGATAAAGCGCCCTATTATGTTCAGTTCCCTTAACGGGCAATTCGCTGTCTGAGAATGTAATCTTATTGGATTCGAAGATCTTGTTGGTAATCTTTTCGAGATGAAAACCCGAGATTTTCTCAGGGACATGCGCCTAATTCAATATCTTCATAAGTGCTTTTCTGTGTTCTTCCGAATGGATCAACAATGAGAGCAAAGAGATTTGTGCGGGTGTTTTCCTCAACTGTTCCACTATGGAGTAATCTTGAGATATTATCTTCTTGAGGAACTCTTCTTCTTCTTCTTCTTCTTCAGACACAGGCTTCTTCAACTGACATTCTTTCACTACCTTTATTTTCCTCAACTCTTCCAGGGCAAAACACCTCCCGGACGGAGTTAGACCGTGCGTCTCGTTGATTTCTCGGGTCACTTCTTTCCCTTTGGAAACTACTGCCACCTTGTTGTAGTTCCAAGGTACAGTCTTGGTTTCTACCACCGGCATCTGTACCACTAGTCTTATAATTATCGGTTCCATGCTTGCACCCTTCACTGTTAACACTGGTTTCACACCTGGTACCACAACTTTCAAATTTTCCACCACTGGTTACTTTTTCACTGGTTCTTCAGCTATAATTTTTCCTTTCTCAATTTCCTTCTCTACTTTGCTACTGGCCTTGATCATCATGACTGACTGGATGGCTTTCGGCTGCTCTCCTCTTGTGCCAACTCTATCATATGTGCTTCATGATGAGCCGGCAGTGGGTCTTGAGTAATGTTCGGGACCTCCAGAGCCTGTACCTCAATCCTCCGGCTATCAATGAGTTCTTGAATGGCGTTCTTCAAATGCCAACATTTCTCAGTGTCGTGTCCCGGTGCCCCAGAGCAATACTCGCACCTGACCGACTGATCGATGTTCTTTGGAGGTGGGTTCGGAAGCTTTGACTCGATTGGGCTCAACATTCCCAATTCCTTTAATCGGTGATAGAGGCTAGTATAGGATTCCCCCAGCGGGGTGAATGTTTTCTTTGCCTGATTCATATTCTTCATCTCCAGGTCGGGCCTGAAGTTGGGTTTGTTTGGGTTTCTGTAAGCTCTAGAAGAAGGGTATGTATTTTGTGTGTGGTAAAAATTCTGCGGGGCCTGGGCTCGCCATACCTGTGGTGGTGGTGGATAGGTTTGGGCTTGTGGATTATGGTAGTGTGGGGTAGTTGGTGGGTAGTATGGTGGAGGTGGGTTGTATGATGCTGGTGGTTTGTATGTGGTTGGTGGGTATAGCTGATATGGTCGTGGTGGGTGGTGGTATTGGCTGCGGTTCCAAGACTTTCTCTCCACAACTGAGATTTCTTCTTTCTTCTTCTTCCCAATGGTTCCTCCGTTCCCAGTCTGAATGGCCTAATTTGTGGTCTTGATTGCTGAAAAACTCATAATCTTGTTAGTTTTCAATCCTTCTTCCACGAAACTTCCCATTTTTACAACTTCATTAAAATTCTTCCCAATGGCTGATACTAGATGTCCATAGTAGGTAGGCTCCAAAGCCTGCAAGAAACAGTCCACCATTTCACTTTCTTTCATCAGCGGATCCACCCTCGCCGCCTGCTCTCTCAATCTAAAACCGTACCCTCTAAAGCTTTCACCATATTTTTTCTCCATCTTTGTGAGTGACAATCTATCCGGTATGATTTCCAAATTGTACTGAAAATTATTCACAAATGCTTGTGCGAGATCATCCTAGATAAACCATCTGGTGTGATCTTGGCGCGTCTACCATTCTAAAGCGGAACCACTCAAACTTTGGCTGAAGTAGGCCATCAAAAGATCATCTCTTCCCCCTGCGCCCCGATTTTGCCTACAGTATCCCCTAAGATGGGCCACCGGATCTTCGTGTCCACTGTACATGTCGAACTTTGGCAACTTGAATCCGACGGGGAGTTGTACTTCATGAAACAGACATAGGTCTTTGTATGCCACACTTGGTTGTCCCCCTAACCCTTGCATGTTTCGAAAGGACTGCTCCAGACTCCTCATTTTTCTGGCCATCTCCTCCTGTTTTGCATTCTTAACAGGTTTCTCTTCGATTGCCTCCATCAGTGGAGTGTAAGATTCATGCTGCCGGAAGGTTGGTTCAGGTGGGTAGTAGTGGGTGTCTTGTACGTGGAACAATGGTTCACTAGATGACTTATGCAAGGCGGCAGGTGGAGGTGCTACATATACCGGAGCAACCTGGGGTAGCTGGGGTGGCAATTGTTTTGACAAGGGTGGTTGCACTTGAGAGGTGGAAGCATAGTAGTGATGATAGTCGGGATATGTAGAGGACGAGTTCATAGTGGGTGGCTCGGGGTTGGGATTGGTTGGAGGGATGTATGCGGGGCAAGGGTTGACCCCTCGACCAAGCCTGGTACATCTCGGCCATCTGCTATTTCAGTTTGTACATCTCTTCCTTCATCCCCGTCACGTCCACAACTTCTTCCTCCTGGACGAGGTCCATAACTGTTGCTTCAATTTCTTGTGACACGGCCTTCGTCATTTTATTATATCTTGTGTTGTAGGGGTGAGTAGCCAGAATGCTAGTTGCCAACTAGAATCTGGATCTCATAAACAGCAACACACGTTAGTGGTTAGCACATAAAGAGATAAAATGCAACGATTTAGAATAAACATTTTTTCCTTTAATCGTCATGCATCATCCCGGCCTTCGTTTATTTTGAACCAATCTCATCATTCTTTCTTTTCTTCTTTTGTCTTTTTCTTTTTTTTCTCTTTCCTTTTTTTCTCTCTCTTTTTCTTTTCTTTCTTTTCTTTCCCTTTTTTTCTTTTCTCCTCTCACTTTTTTTTTCTTTCTTTTCCTTTATTGATTTACGTTCCTATTTATTTGCCTATCGTAAATAAAGAACTGATATAAAACAAAAAAGATTAACAACAACTCTTGATTTTCATTGATAGCTCAAAATATTGATTTACAAGATGATGTTGTAATGCTAATGCAAAGAAATATAAATACAAAATGCATGCCTTAAGAATACATCAATGCTCCTAGTGACCGCGAGACATCATTCGGTCTTCCCGCGAGCCTATATGCTAATCCCTTTTGGAGCCTATCCAGGTCGGACATGACTTGTTGTACGAAGAATTTCACTGCTGACACAAAGGTTCCCCGGGTCATATCTTTACATAGCTGGCTTTTTCGGGTGATGTACTAAGCAATACAGACAATTTTCTCTCGAATAACCCCTTTCTCTTGAAGCAATCGACTGATTTGTTCGGTGCGAGCATCTAAAGTATGTTGGTTCACTCTTTGCATTTGCTGTAGCTCAAACTCTAATCGAGCCATAGTCATATAACAATGCTCTCTTTCTTCTTCGAGATCTTTGATGATCTTGCTACTTTTGACAGTGGCTGTAACAATCTTCTTTCTTAGTCGAGCTACCTCAAACTCATGATTATCCTGTGGCGGCTGAACCAACTTGTCTCTTTCCTCGGCATCTCTGTCCATTTGCTTCCGAGCCCTGACTAACTCCTTTTCTGCTTTGTCTAAGTCCAAGCTGTAGTCATTCACCTTGCGCCGAAGAGTTTCAATCAATTTCTCATCTCGGGCTAAGCGAAGTGGGGTCTCGGATGCAATTTTCATTTTAGCAACGTGAGCCTTCAGCATTTCATTTTCTTTCTTCAGCTGCTTTTTCTCTCCTTCGTCGGATGCTGCTTGCAAACCGCTCTCAAACTGGAGATTTCTCAATTGTTCTTCCAGCAAGATGATCTTGGCCTTATATTCACTATCTTTGGTCGCCCAATTCCTGTTTTCTTTAGATTTCTCCACCAGATCTTGTAAATGGGGTCTTTTCGAAGGCCTGTCGTGTTCAACACCCCGTCGATACCACACGGAATAACCGGATGACAGTTCACCTCGAGCTCTGTTCTGCACACAAGAATCTACCTTCAAGTTTTGGCATTCGTTCCAAATCTGACGGACCTTTGCTTCCGGGAATTGCCTATCCGGACTAATCTCTATCACTTGTGAACTGAGGTGCCCGTCCTTTGGTATAACTTGACATCTACCAAGTTGTCGCAGTGCTCTGTATGGGGCATAAGGCTGGATACTCTTTAAACCCATGATCAAAAAGTATGACCCTTCTGTCGGCATATAAATTACCTCGTCAAGAGGTAGCCAATCATATGTCCAATCAATCTGGCCGTCGGTCAATGATCGTAGGTGCGAAATCCAATCCTTTACTCCCTCTGGCACTTTAACCTCTTTAGTTCTCGTGTAAAATTCTTCAAGGCATGTTCTTCCAGTCAGACCATAACTTGAAAATGAAGGATGATGGCATAGATGTTCAATCAACCAAATCTGCAAAATCAAGTTGCATCCCTCAAATAAGTTGGCTCCAGCTTTGCATGCAGTCAAGGCACGGTAAATGTTGGCTAAAATCATTGGCGCTAAAGTACAATTGTCTTGTACTACCAAAGTGCTTGCTACCCCGGCAACCTTTATATTGATGTGCCCATCTTTTCTCGGAAATATGATAACTCCGAGAAATGCCACTAAGAAAGCAAACCGTCGATGCTCCTCCCACTTTGCTCGGTTGGACTTGCTACACAGCTTGTTCGTGGAGTCGTTGAAACCCCCGACATGTTCGTATCTACTATCAATGAAGTTCAGGGAGCAAAATACATTGGCTAAATCCTCATTGTGGACATTTCTAGCAATTTTCAAAGAATCCAAAAAGCGATGCACCGTTACTGCTCTCGGGGATACCGGGTATTTTCCTTTCAAGGGGACCTCATTCTTCCCTATGTAGAAAGCAATCTCCTCCAGAGTAGGAGTGAGTTCAAAGTCCGGAAGATGTAGTACATTGTGTGCAGGATCCCAATACATGACCAGCGCTCTGATTATGTCGCCTCGGGGAACTGTGTCCAATAACCCTGTGAGATCCTTTATGTAGCCTTTGATCCAATTTTGACTTTCTGTTCCTATGTCATGCCACCATAGTCTCAGCTCCAAAGGTATTTTAGTCATTAAGGCGAAAGGTTCATTCAATATTGTGCTCATCCTGCACATTTATTAAGGCGATTTTTTTCAGAAAAGAGAAATTGTTTTTTTCAATGCAAATTTTCATTTTTGAAAGAGACATGACTCTCGTAGTGGCCATTTTTGCCAAAACAGCCTTCCGGTATCCTTTCGGAACATTCGGTTGTTTCCAAAAATAGCAATCACTCCGATTATTTGAAAAAATCTTTTTGGTATTTTTCTAAAAGGTGTGGTTGGACCCGTTCAAGGGTTGCCTACGTTTCCCGCCTAATTTGAAGAATCAAACCTGCGTAGTTCGGTCAGATTAGTTGACAAATTATTTCAACAACAAAGCCATTTTTATTTTCAAATTTTCGGATTTTCCAGACACATTCTCTTCTCTCTTTTCTTTTCAACACTTTTCTATCCTCGAGAATTTTGCCGGTCCGCATAACGATCAAGGATAATAAAATGCAACACATAATATGCTCTGTCTTTTTAAAATACCGGGTCACCTGTCCTAGACGGACCCAACCCCTGTGTTGAGCCCCCCTAAGTCAGATATGATGCAAATAATCGCCCTAGACCTATCTTCAACATCTTATAGTTTCATAGAGTGCTAGACCGTGTACCCGAGCGGACAACTCGAATCGAGGAGGGGGCTACGTACCGGTGACTCGTGGAGTCAATCGGCTTTGTAACTTATCCGGCCTCTGTTTTTTAATTTTGGGGTAACTTAATAGAAAGGAGAGTCTCAACCAGTAAGCACAACCCCGGGGGTGAAGAAGAGAAGGGTTTTCGGCACAGTTTTATATACAATCCACATAGTATCAAAGCGGTAAAACACATAACATGTTGGTCAAATCATATAATGAAGTCAAATAATATCAAGAACGGCGATTCTAAGGAGCTCGAGTTCTTAAACCCTGAAACCGAAGTTTTGGGTTGGAGTCCCCAGCAGAGTCGCCAGAGCTGTCCCACCTCCCTTTTTACTACCCCAAAACATAGTATGTATCACTACCAGAAAATGAGCCTATTGTAACAGTTATTTTGTAACGGTTATAGAACCGTTGCCATAAAGACCCTATAGCAACGGTTATAACCGTTCCTGTAGAGTATGGATGGTATAACACACTCTTTGTATAAAACTGTTACCAATGAAATACAACCGTTGCCATAAAACATTTTAACGGGGCTGTTAGAACGGAATTTTGGGAATAGTTATAACGAAACGGTTTTTGCCTATTCCCTCCTAAAATTTTGTTATACCCGCCAAACATTTTGTATTTATTTGTTTTTAATTAATTAGAAAAATAAAAATATAAACTATCTACTTTAATTTCTCTAGCTATCACGGTCGACCCTACTAACTAAAAGCCCTAATATCACTCGCTGGCTCGCTAGTTTCGCCCATCTCCGACCAAATTTCCACCTCTTTCAGCCATTAAACTTCCACAAAAGCTCCATAGAAAAGGTGACCTTCTTCTCCTATTAAACCAGCATCGATTGCTGGAAGAAATTCATATTTCAAGCTCTGCAATAAATCTTTTAGTGATATTGACTGCTTCTCGGATAAATTTTTGGTATTTGCTGAAATTTGTTGGCGTCTGAACTCCAAGTAAACAAAAAAATTAACATCATTCCAAGACTCAGGATTTGAGCGGGTGACGTTATAGGTACTTTCTATCTCTCAAGTTTTTTGCCTACTTTTTTTAATGGGTTTGTGTAAAGAGCGTTTCTAAAGGAACATTAAAAAAATTTCTTCTTTTTTTGTTGTCGGGTTTTTTTGAATTCAATATTTTTGGTGGTTGGAGGAAGAAAGATGTGTTATCAGCAGGCAGGGGCGGATCCTATCAACTACACCTAGTATTACGTTCTTGTTCAGACTCTAAGGTGGACATATGGGTGTTCAGAAAGCTTTGAAGGTTTATAATATGTAAATCCAATGTTTGAAAGGTCATATGGGTGTTTAGAGGAGGAAAATATAGTATGGAACAAATTGGGATTATTTAAGAAAAGAATGAGGAGGAAAATATAGTATGGAACACATTGGGATTATTTAAGAAAAGAAAGCGAATATTCGCATATAACCTTAATTGAACTGATCATATCTTCCAGCTTATGATAATTTGACTATCCTTAGGTAAGAGCCTGAGCGCGTATCACCTAGCATTAGATTCATGTTTTTGACTATACAGCATGTGTTGTACTGAAATCCACACAGCTTTTCATTTAAAAATGAAGCTACCAACTCATTGGCCAACAGTAATGTAGGTTAACAGTTACCTAGTTCAATTGATAGGTTATTTTTCTTTGAGCTACGAGTGATATATCAAATGAAAGCTCTCCGAGTCTACTTTCTATTATATCAAATGAAAGCTCTCTGAGTCTACTTTCTTTAAATGAGACCTATCAATTACACCTAATATTAATACATGTATTTGACATTCTTGAAGTGATAGTGAAACAGAAGAAAAAAAACATGCTTGAAATGGTATTTATCCTCACAAACAACAATCACGAAGCAATGAATTCTTTAGGCTCCTTAAATATTTGTGAGCACTTGGAACTTAGATCACCTACTCTGTGGTGGCTTTTCATTAACTGGCTTTTTCAAAATTAGATTGTATTAAGCACCATCAATTTACTCTTTGATATACCAAGTTAAATACATTCACCACTTGGACGCATCGTTTGATATGATTTATACTTTGTTAGTGTTCTGATAAAGGATTCTAGGGTCAATATTGTAATTGGCTATGCACTATTTACATCTTGGTACTTTGATGGTAGTAATGTGTTTGTTAATTGTGTTGATTTACTTTACCGTATAGGATTTTCATAGATGATGTAGATAAAAGTTGGATGCATCTCCTTAGATGGACGAATGAGTATATCCGTGGAGTGAATGATTTCCTTGACAAGGCATTTGAGCGAGCTTCCCAAGGAAATGAAACATTATGCCCTTGCACAAAATGCATTAATCCCTATTGGCATTATAGAAATGTGGTGGAGGATCACTTGGTCGTTAATGGCTTTATTGATGGTTACACCGAATGGGTTTTCCATGGTGAAGGGTTTTCCTCTAGAGTTACACCTCGTCAAAGCAATAATGATGAAGGTTTTAACATGTGTGATGATATTGATGGATTACTTCATGATACATTCAGAAATGTAGAAGGCGAGCCAGTACAACAAGAAGGGATGAGAGAGGATTTATCTGAAGATGCTAAGAGATTTTTAAATTATTAGAGGAAGGGAAACAAGAATTATATCCAGGGTGTGAAACCTTCAATAAACTGAGTTTCACCATCCGGTTATACTTGTTTAAGTCTTTGCATGGGTTGAGTAATGTAGCATTTTTAGACTTGCTAGAGTTGCTAAAAGAGGAATTTCCCTTTTCTAAGCTACCGGAGTCTTTCAACAAGGCTAAAAATATGATAAAAAGATTTGGGTCTTCATTATGATAAAATATATGCATGCCCTAATGATTGCATGCTATTTTGGAATGACAATGCAAATGCCGATAATTGCTCTGTATGTGGGTCTTCTAGATGGAAAAGTTCTAATCGTGCCTTGACTAATGCAAGTTCTAAAGTTCCTGCAATGGTTTTAAGGTACTTTCCCTTGAAGCCTAGGCTTCAGAGGATATTCATGTGTCCTGAAACAGCTATTGCAATGAGATGGCATGCTAATGAACGACCTAATGATAGAAATTTGAGGCATCATGCTGATGGAGAAGCTTGGAAGGATTTTGATTCTCTACATCCTGACTTCTTCAATGATCCACGCAATGTTAGGTTGGGTCTTTCAAGTGATGGTTTCAACCCATTTCGAACCATGAGCATTTCTCATAGCACGTGGCATGTCATGTTAATGAACTACAATTTATCACCATGGATTTGCATAAAGCCAGAATATATCATGTTGTCAATAATCATTCCAGGTCCTTCATCTCCAGGAAATGATATAGATGTGTACTTACAACCACTTATTGTAGAATTGAAGGAACTATGGGAAACTGGGATAGAAACATATGATGCTGAGACAAAGCAAACATTTCGAATGCGTGCGGCCTTATTGTGGACAGTTAGTGATTTTCCAGCATTAGCTATGCTTTCAGGATGGAGCATCAAGGGTGTCACGACCCAAACCCTGGTCGTGATGGCGCCCAACACAATGCTAGGCAAGCCCGACCATATTTTCCCTTGAACCAGCCAGTTATTAATCAAATTAAACTTAAACAGTAAATGATCATATCAGGTGATAAGCGAAATGTAAAACATACGAAATACGGTCCCAACCATATCGTGGTGTCACGAGACTGAGCCTCTACAGAATAACATCCTAATACAACCAAGTCTAGGCAAATAGGAAAACAACAAGATGATAAAGAAGGAGAAAACAAGCTCTGCGGACGCTGGCAGCTACCTCGTAATCTCCGCAAAGTAGACAGGATCGGCAGCTACAATGTTTCAACTGCTCTCGGGCACCTGTGGATCTGCACAGAAAGTGCAGGGGAGTGGGGTGAGTATATTTCAACTCAGTGAGTAACAATAATAAATAATAACTGAAGGTAAGAACTCCTGTGCTATCACTTAGCAGTTCTAAGGCAATCCTCACAGGTACGTCATCACTATGGTAGTACTCTAATCTCCAATCCACGTTTATCTCTACAAGATTCTACACCTGATCCAACCCTCACTCGTACCCCTACGGTGTATGGCCATCTCAACATATAAAGACACATACCTATGTCTATAATGTATAAGTATTTAAGTAGATAGTAGGATGTGATTAAGTATAGTGTTGCGGCGTGCAGCCCGCTCCAATACATATACCGCTGCGGCGCGCAGCCCGCTCCATTTAACGTCGACGGCGCTCACTGGGGGTGTATACGGACTTCGGAGGGGCTCCCTAGGCCCAAGCACTATAATACTGCGGCGTGCAGCACGATCCACACAAATATTACTGCGGCGTGCAGGCCCGATCCAATATATATATGTATATATCTCTATATCGCTGCGGTGTGCAGCCCGATCCCAGTCAATATATACTTGGCCTCTCATGCCCAATATAATATATCACAGTGGGTCCTTGACCCTGTCTCAGTCAATGTAGTCTTGGCCTTTCAGGCCCAATATAACATCTCATAGTGGGTCCTTGACCCTATCTCATCTCAATCGGAATAGACTTGGCCTTTCAGGCCCACTCAGCTAGAACAGGGAATTCCACCCTAGATAATCGGTCCTCGACCTTATTCCAGTCAGTATATACTTGGCCTCTCAGGCCCAATATAATATATCACAGTGGGTCCTTGACCCTGTCTCAGTCAATATAGACTTGGCCTTTCGGGCCCAATATAACATCTCATAGTGGGTCCTTGACCCTATCTCATCTCAATCGGTATAGACTTGGCCTTTCAGTCCTGCTCAGCTAGAACAGGGGATTCCACCCTAGATAATCTCTCTCAATGTACACATCTAGTACGGGCTCATATTATGCTATACGGCTAGAGCTACGGCTGAGTGTATGTTTCCAACATGATATAAGGGTCACCTAGCTCTATAGGTTCCCTAATGCTCTACAGATTGGCACAAGGCCCCAAACATGGCTATCAGCCCAATTGCACAGTTATAAACTTATTATCAGTCATAACACACAGTATACTATTAGTCGGGAAGGACCAAGTCCAAGTCCCCAATCACAATGTCACCACACTCGTCTCAAGACGCGTGTCTCATCTCAACATAGCACTGTGAAGTGCAAGTACGGGGTTTCAAACCCTCAGTACATTATTTACTACCACCACTCACCTCGAACCGGTAGAAGCTTCAATCCGCCTTGCGCTTGCCTCGCAAATCAATCTCCTCGGGTGCCAAATCTGCTCAAAATAATAGAGAATGCATCAATATATGCTAATTTCACGAAATTCATTCGAAATAACCCAAATTATATCAAAACCCACAAGTTGTCAAAATCCGACTTTTGGTGCGCTCCTCGAAAAACTATAAAAGTTATATATTCGGAACCCTCGTCTCAATACGAGTCTAGACATATCAAATTTACCAAAATCGGACTCCATTTGCCCACTCAAATCGGTGTTTTTCTTCAATTTAGGCCTAGGGCTCAAACCCACCTTTAATCTTCCATTTATAGAAATTTAACCAAGGATTTCATGTTAAAATGATGTAATTAAGCCACAAAACTTACCTCTAACGAAACCCCGAGGATTTCCCGGCAATTCCCGTCAATTTTTTCTCTTGGAACTCAAAAATGGAGGTTTTGGGTATTAAACCCGCGACTGACCAGTTCTGGTTTTAACTTCACTGCCAGCCTATTTTCTTCATCGCGTTCGCGATGGTCTTCACGCGTTCGCGATACTCAGCTCCAGTTTACCCTTCGCGAACACGATGCTCCACCACGCATTCGTGATGAACAATCTCCCAGCCGCCGGGTCCTTCTTCTACGCGAACGCGTACACTCCCACGCGAACGCGAAGCTCTCCCCTTTTCTTCTACGCGATCGCGACTCCTAGTCACGCGAACGCGAAGCTTCACCTTACCTTGCCTACGTGAATGCGACACCCCTTCTCGTGAACGCGATGCTTTAATCTGCCTGACCTTCGCGAACGCGGCCCATGCCACGCAAACGCGAAGGCTTAATGCCTGGGCTGTAACCTGTAATTTACAACAGGCCTTTTCCAAGTTCAAAATGCCCGATCGATAGTCCGAAATCCTCCCGAGGCCCCCGGGACCCCAACGAAAACTACCAACATACTCCAAAACACGATACGAACTTGTTCCAATCATAAAAACACCATCCTAAACATCAAAATCACCAATTACACACGGATTCAAGCCTAAGTTTCTTCAAAACTTTCAAAACTAACATTCAATCCAAAACCCGATCAAACGACGTCCAAATGACTTGAAATTTTGCAGGCACATCCAAAATCACCTAACGGAGCTACTGCAACTGTCGGAATTCCATTCCGACTCCCGGATCAAAATCTCACCTACCGATCGGATTTCGCCAAAATTCAACCTTATCCAATTCAAGCATATTTCTACACCGGGCCTCCAAATTCAATTCCGATTGCTCCCCTAAGTCACAAATCACCTCCCGGAACTAACCGAATCATCAGAATCCGATTCCGAGCTCTCTAACTAAATAGAACTCCGGGTTGACTTTCCTTATTCAAGTTTCCTCCAAAAAGGCTATATGCCTCATTTTCAATCCAATTCACTCCTAACTCACCCGATAGACTCTAACACTGATATAAAAGCATGAATTATGTAATTACAACATAACGGGGTGGTAATTCCCATGACGACGGGCTGGGTCGTCACATTCTCCCCCTCTTAAGCAAACGCTCGTCCTCGAGCGGGTCAAGAAACATACCTGAAGTCTCAAACAAGTGGGGATATCTGCTCCGTATCTCCCGCTCGATCTCCCAAGTGGCCTCTTCCACGGGTCGACCTCTCCACTGAACCTTAATTGGTGCAATCTCCTTAGACCTCAATTTTCTCACCTCTGACGTCCCAAAATGGCAATAGGCTCCACATCATAGGATAGATCACCATCAAGTTGAATGGTACTGAAATCTAATACATGAGACGGATCTCCAATGTACTTCCGGAGCATAGACACATGGAATACTGGATGAACGCTGGATAAGCTGGGCGGCAAGGCCAACTCATATGCCACCTCTCCAACTCTCCCTGAGT
The DNA here is from genome assembly GCA_032618575.1 of Nicotiana noctiflora. Taxonomy (NCBI): domain Eukaryota; kingdom Viridiplantae; phylum Streptophyta; class Magnoliopsida; order Solanales; family Solanaceae; genus Nicotiana; species Nicotiana noctiflora. The sequence continues at coordinate 147,318 of JASVEL010000129.1, forward strand.
ATCTCAAAAGGACCAATGTACCTGGGACTCAACTTCCCTTTCCTCCCGAACCTCATGACACCCTTCATGGGTGAAACCTTCAGCAATACTCTATCACCAACCATGAAAGACAACTCTCGAACCCTACGATCTGCATAACTCTTCTGGCGAGACTGTGTTGTGCGAAGCCTCTCCTAGATCAACTTTGCTCTATCCAGAGCATCCTGAACTAACTCAGTCCCTATCAATCTATCCTCACTAGGCTCAAACCATCCGACGGGAGATCTACACCGTCTGCCATACAATGCCTCGTACGGGGCCATCTGAATACTCGACTGGTAGTTGTTGTTGTAGGAAAACTCGGCAAGTGGCAAAAACTCATCCCACGAACCAACAAAGTCAATCACACATGCCCGCATCATATCCTCCAGGATCTGAATAGTGCGCTCAGACTATCCGTCTGTCTGGGGGTGAAATGCGGTGCTCGACTCAACCCGCGTACCCATCTCTCGCTGAAATGCTCTCCAAAACTGAGAAGTGAACTGAGTGCCTCTGTCAGATATAATAGACACCTGGGACCCCATGCAACCTGACAATCTCCCGAATAAAGATCGCTACCAACCGCTCCGATGAGTAAGTAGTACTAACTGGGATGAAATGTGCGGACTTAGTTAGCCGATCAACAATCACCCATACAGAATCAAACTTCCTCGCTGTCCGAGGGAGTCCAGTAACAAAATCCATGGTGATCCTCTCCCATTTCCACTCGGGAATAACCATACGCTGAAGAACACCGTTCGGTCTCTGATACTCATACTTGACCTGCTGGCAATTGAGTCACTTAGCTACATGCCTAACAATATCTATCTTCATTCTCCTCCACCAGTAGTGTTGTCTCAAGTCTTGGTACATCTTTGCGGCAACTGGGTGAATAGAGTACCGCGAACTGTGCGCCTCCTCAAGTATCAACTTCCGCAAACCATCAACATTGGGCATGCATATACGGCCCTGCATCCTCAGAACACCATCATTGTCGATAGTCACATCTCTAGCATCATTCTGCTGCACTCTGTCCTTAAGGACAAGCAAATGTGGGTCATCATACTGTCGCCCCCTGATGCGATCATATAAGGAAGATCGAGAAACAACACAAGCCAACACCCGACTCGTCTTCGAAATATCTAATATCACTAGCCGATTGGCTAGGGCCTGAACATCATAAGCAAATGGCCTCTCCCCAAGTGGGATGAAATCTAGGCTGCCCATGCTAACCGCCTTCCGACTCAAGGCATCGGCCACCACATTGGCCTTCCCCGGATGATACAAAATAGTGATGTCATAATCCTTAAGCAACTCCAACCACCTCCGCTGTCTCAAATTAAGGTCCTTCTGTCTGAATAAGTGCTGAAGGCTGCGATGATCCGTGAACACCTCACGGGAGACACCATACAGGTAATGCCTCCAAATCTTCAAAGCATGAACAATAGCAGCTAACTCCAAATCATGAACAGGGTAGTTCTTCTCGTGGGGCTTCAGCCGACGAGAAGCATAAGCAATGACCCTACCCTCCTGCATCAACACACAACCAATGCCAACTCCTGATGCATCACAATATACAGTATAAGGATCTGAAGCTGTCGGCAGAATTAAGACTGGTGCTGTGGTCAGTGCTGTCTTGAGCTTCTGAAAGCTCTCCTCGCACTCCTCAGGCCATAAGAAAGGAACACCCTTCCGAGTCAATCTAGTCAAGGGTGAAGCAATAGAAGAGAATCCCTGAACGAATCGGCGATAATACCCTGCCAATCCCAGAAAGCTACGGATCTCAGTAACTGAGGTCGGTCTGGGCCAACTCTGTACTACCTCGACCTTCCTCGGATCTACCTGAATACAATCACAGGACACCACGTGCCCCAAGAATGCCACAGACTCAAGCCAGAACTCACATTTGGAGAACTTGGCATACAACTTCTCCTCTCTCAATCTCTGCAACACAATACTCAAGTGCCGAGCATGCTCCTCCTGGCTACGAGAGTAGACTAGAATGTCGTCAATGAACACAATCACAAATGAATCAAGATACGGCTTGAACACACTGTTCATCAGATGCATAAATGCTGCTGGGGCGTTGGTCAGCCCACAAGACATCACAAGGAACTCTTAGTGACCATATCTGGTCCGGAATGCAGTCTTCATAATGTCAGACTCTCTGATCTTCAGCTAATGGTAGCCTGAACGAAGATCAATCTTCGAGAACACCCTAGCTCCCTGGAGCTGATCAAATAAATCATCAATACGAGGCAGAGGATACTTATTCTTCACTGTTACTTTGTTTAGTTGCCTGTAGTCAATACACATCCTCATGGATCCATCCTTCTTCTTAACAAACAGGACCGGTGCACCCCACGGCGACACACTCGGCCGAATGAACCCCGTATCCAGGAGTTCCTGGAGCTGCTCCTTCAATTCCTTCAACTTAGCTGGTGCCATCCGATACGGAGGAATAGAAATAGGGTGAGTACCTGGCACCAAATCGATACCAAAATCAATATCCCTATCCGGCGGCATGCCCGGCAGGTCTGAGGGAAACACATCAGGAAAGTCTCGCACAATGGGAACAGAATCAATACTGGGAGCCTGGGCCTCGACCTCCCACACAAATGCTAAATAAGAGAGACATCCCTTACCAACCATTCATTGGGCCTTGAGGAAAGATATTACCCTGCTAGGTACATACTCAGTCGTGCCTCGCCACTCGATCCTCTGAATGCCCGGCATAGCCAAAGTGACTGTCTTAGCATGACAGTCCATAATAGCATGACATGGAGATAGCCAGTCCATGCCCAATACAACATCAAAATCAATCATGCTGAGAAGTAACAGGTCTACTCGGGTCTCCAGACCTCCAATAGTGACCAAACAGGACCGGTATACGTGGTCCACAACAATAGTATCCCCTATCGGGGTAGATACATGGACTGGCAGCTCATGACTACCTCGGGTCGGGCCCAAATGAGGAGCAAAATATGTAGACACAAAAGAATAAGTAGAACCAGGATCAAACAATAATGAGGCATCTTTGTGGCAGACTGAAATAATACCTGTAATGACAGCATTAGAAGCAACGGCCTCAGATCGACCCTGAAAAGCATAGCATCTAGCATGTCCGCCTGATCGGCCTCCCCTTCGAGAGCGAACCCTAGCTGTCTGACCCTCACCCCTAGCTGGCGGGGCGGGTGCTGAAGTGGAAGGACCAGATGACGAGGGCTGCCCCCTCTGCTGATAAGATCTGGAAACAAGACGGGGACACTCCCTACGGTGGTGCCCAAACTCTTTGCACTCGTAGCAACTCCCCGGTGCTGGGGACTGAGACTGATAAGGACCTCTGGCGCTGGAGTGGCCAGCTGATGAACTAGGTCGAGATGAACCCTGAGCAAATGGGGCCTGTGAAGAACTCTGAGCTGGCATGGCAGTGAGAGATGGCTGGCTCTGGTGCGAACCCTGATAACCCTGTCTAGAACACCATCTGCGACGATCGGAGTGACCCGACTGGGAAGATCTGAAAGAGCGACCTCGGCTCTGCTGGCTCTGGCCTCTGGTCTGGGTGCCACTAGAACTAACCTCGAGGCCTCTTGGCCTCCCTCTCATCCCGCTGCATGCGACGATCTGTCTCTATGTCGCGAGCAATATCCACAGCATCCTCAAATGTACGACTCAAAACCCTCTCCCGAGTCATCAGAATACGAATGGGATAAATGAGGCCGTCCACGAAGCGCCCAATCCTCTCTCTGTCGGAATGAACCAACCACGGTGCATATCCGGACAACTCTGTAAACCTGATCTCATACTCTGACACTGACATGTCCCCCTGACGGAGACCCTCAAACTGCCTACGCATCTCCTCTCTCTGAGACCGAGGCACCCATTTCTCCAAGAACATATTGGAGAACTCCGGCCATGATAGTGGTGCTGCTCCGGTCGGCCTGCGGCGCTCATAAGCCTCCCACCAAGCGAAGGCCGGTCCCTGAAACTGAAAGGTAGTGAAAGATACCCCACTCTGGACTCCAATATCCCCGCCGTACGAAGCATCCGACGGTACTTATCCAGAAAACCTTAGGCGTCCTCGCCCGGAGCACCGGTGAACACGGGAGGAGATAACACGGTGAACCTCTCGAGATGACGCTCGCTCGTCGTCCGTCATGGTCGGGACCCTGTCCCCCGAATCGATCCGTCGGCCGAACCGGAACCACAGAGCTGAACCGGAGGAGCCTGCGGTGTCCGTATGCCCTACTACCGCGCTGGCTGCGGAGTGCGTACTACGGGGTCCGATGACCACCCCCGATCCACGATGCAGCTGCTGCGGTAGTAACCGAAACCGCCTGTGCTAGGCCAGTGCAGACTGCTAGTATCTGAGCCGGGGTCTCCTGTAGACCCGGAATGACAATGGGCACAGGTGGTGCCTGATCTGGTGCTGCTGGCACCTCTGCAACTCTGGGGGCTGTGGGTCAGCTGGCACTGCCTCAGCTGCCTAACTCCGCCACGACCACGGCCGCGTCCACGGCCTCTAGCGGTGGTAGTGGTGGTCTTCCTCCACGTCCGGATGATCGAGTTCTCGCCATCTGCGAGAGAATAGAATGTCAAAGTTCGGATCAAGTCAAAAGTAATCGCACGACAAGAATTCCAAGAATTGAAACTTTTCCTGAAAAGGTTTGCAGCCTCCCGAGGATAAGTACATGCGTCCCCGCACCGATCCACGAGACTCTACCAACCGGCTCATGACTTGTGGGACCTGTTAACCTAGGCTCTGATACCAACTTGTCACGACCCAAACCCTGGTCGTGATGGCGCCCAACACAATGCTAGGCAAGCACGACCATATTATCCCTTAAACCAGCCAGTTATTAATCAAATTAAACTTAAACAGTAAATGATCATATCAGGTGATAAGCGAAACGTAAAACATACAAAATACAGTCCCAACCATATCGTGGTGTCACGAGACCGAGCCTCTACAGAATAACATCCTAATACAACCAAGTCTAGGCAAATAGGAAATCAACAAGATGATAAAGAAGGAGAAAACAAGCTCTGCGGACGCTGGCAGCTACCTCGTAATCTCCGTAAAAGTAGACAAGGATCAGCAGCTACAATGTCTCAACTGCTCTCGGGCACCTGTGGATCTGCACAGAAAGTGCAGGGGAGTGGGGTGAGTATATTTCAACTCGGTGAGTAACAATAATAAATAATAACTGAAGGTAAGAACTCCTGTGCTATCACTTAGCAGTTCTAAGGCAACCCTCACAGGTACGTCATCACTGTGGTAGTACTCTAATCTCTAATCCACGTTTATCTCTACAAGATTCTACACCGATCCAACCCTCACTCGTACCCCTACGGTGTACGGCCATCTCAACATATAAAGACACATACCTATGTCTATAATGTATAAGTATTTAAGTAGATAGTAGGATGTGATTAAGTATAGTGCTGCGGCGTGCAGCCCGCTCCAATACATATACCGCTGCGGCACGCAGCCCGCTCCATTTAACGTCGACGGCGCTCACTGGGGGTGTATACGGACTTCGGAGGGGCTCCCTAGGCCCAAGCACTATAATACTGCGGCGTGCAGCACGATCCACACAAATATTACTGCGGCGTGCAGTCCGATCCAATATATATATGTATATATCTCTATACTACTGCGGCGTGCAGCCCGATCCAATATATATACTGTTGCGGCGTGCAGCCCGATCCAATATGTATACTGTTGCGGCGTGCAGCCCGATCCAATATATATAAGCTGCGGCATGCAACCCGATCCAATATATATATTGCTGCGGCGTGCGGCCCGATCCAATATAGGTATATATATATATAATACCTCATAATGGGTCCTTGACCCTGTCACAATTAGTTTAGGATTGGCCTTTCAGGCCCACTCAGCTAAATCAGGGAACTCCCACCCTAAGTAGTCTATCTCTCACAGTACACACCTAGTATTGGCTCTTAATAGGATATTCAACTGGTTTTTACGGCTGAGTATAAGTTTCCAACACGATATAAGGGTCCTTTCAGGCCCACTCAGCTAGAACAGGGAATTCCACCCTAGATAATCTCTCTCAATGTACAGATCTAGTACGGGCTCATATTATGCTATACAGCTAGAGCTACGGCTGAGTGTATGTTTCCAACATGATATAAGGGTCACCTAGCTCTATAAGTTTCCTAATGCTCTACAGATCGGCACAAGGCCCCAAACATGGCTATCAGCCCAATTGCACAGTTATAAACTTATTATCAATCATAACACACAGTATACTATTAGTCGGGAAGGACCAAGTCCAATTCCCCAATCACAATGTCACCACACTCGTCTCAAGACGCGTGTCTCATCTCAACATAGCACTGTGAAGTGCAAGTACGGGGTTTCAAACCCTCAGTACATTATTTACTACCACCACTCACCTCGAACCGGTAGAAGCTTTAATCCGCCTTGTGCTTGCCTCGCAAATCAATCTTCTCGGGTGCCAAATCTGCTCAAAATCATAGAGAATGCATTAATATAGGCTAATTTCACGAAATTCATTCGAAATAACCCAAATTATATCAAAACCCACAAGTTGTCAAAATCCGACTTTTGTTGTGCTTCTCAAAAAATTATAAAAGTTATATATTCGGAACCCTCGTCTCAATACGAGTCTAGGCATATCAAATTTACCAAAATCGGACTCCATTTGCCCACTCAAATCAGTGTTTTTCTTCAATTTAGGCCTAGGGCTCAAACCCACCTTTAATCTTCTATTTACAGAAATTTAACCAATGATTTCATGTTAAAATGATGTAATTAAGCCACAAAACTTACCTCCAATGAAACCCCGATGATTTCCCGGCAATTCCCGTCAATTTCTTCTCTTGGAACTCAAAAATGGAGGTTTTGGGTATTAAACCCGCGACTGACCAGTTCTGGTTTTAACTTCACTGCCAGCCTATTTTCTTCATCGCGTTCGCGATGGTCTTCACGCGTTCGCGATACTCATCTCCAGTTTACCCTTCACGAATGCGACGCTCCACCACGCGTTCGCAATGAACAATCTCCCAGCCGCCGGGTCCTTCTTCTACGCGAAAGCGTACACTCCCACGCGAACGCGAAGCTCTCCCCTTTTTTTCTACGCGATCGCGACTCGCAGTCACGCGAACGCGAAGCTTCACCTTACCTTTCCTACGTGAACGCGACATCCCTTCTCGCGAACACGATGATTTAATCTGCCTGACCTTCGCGAACGCGGCCCATGCCACGTGAACGCGAAGGCTTAATGCCTGGGCAGTAACCTGCAATTTACAGCAGGCCTTTTCCAAGTTCAAAATGCCCGATCGATGGTCCGAAATCCTCCCGAGGCCCCTGGGACCCCAACAAAAACCACCAACATACTCCAAAACACGATACAAACTTGTTCCAATCATAAAAACACCATCCTAAACATCAAAATCACCAATTACACACGTATTCAAGCATAAGTTTCTTCAAAACTTTCAAAACTAACATTCAATCCAAAAATCGATCAAACGACGTCCGAATGACTTGAAATTTTGCAGGCACATCCAAAATCACCTAACGGAGCTATTGCAACTGTCGGAATTCCATTCGGACTCCCGGATCAAAATCTCACCTACCGATCGTATTTCGCCAAAATTCAACCTTAGCCAATTCAAGCCTATTTCTACACCGGGCCTCCAAATTCAATTCCATTCGCTTCCCTAAGTCACAAATCACCTCCTGGAACTAACCGAATCATTAGAATCCGATTCCAAGCTCTCTAACTAAATAGTCAACTCCGAGTTGACTTTCCTTATTCAAGTTTCCTCCAAAAAGGCTATATGCCTCATTTTCAATCAAATTCACTCCTAACTCCCCCGATAGACTCTAACACTGATATAAAAGCATGAATTATGTAATTACAACATAATGGGGTGGTAATTCCCATGACGACGGGCCGGGTCATCACAAAGGGGAGGTTGGCATGCCCCACTTGTAATTATGACACATGCTCTCTATATCTCAAACACAGTCATAAGATGTGTTATATGGGCCATCGAAGATTTTTGCCTCACGATCATCCTTTGCAGAAAGATAAGAAGTCATTAAATGGTAAGGAGGAACATAGACCCGCACCTACACCTTTGTCGGGTGTAGAAGTTGTTCAAGAGTTGCTTGCATTCAATAATGTTTTTGGAAAGGGCAAAAAAGAAAAGACCTCGGGATAACAAGGGTCTGTGGAAAAAAAATCTATTTTTTTGAATTGCCATATTGGGCGCATAACAAATTAAGGCACAATCTTGATGTGATGCACATCGAGAAAAATATATGTGACAGTTTGCTTGGGACTTTATTGGAAATTGAAAAAAAGTCAAAGGATCATGTAAATGCTCGCTATGACTTATAAGAAATGGGGATACGAAAGGAGTTACAACCAAGAGAAGATGATGATGGAAAAGTGAGTTTCGCTCAAGCTTGTTTCTACATGGAACCAAAAGAGAAATGTTTGTTTTGTACCGTAAAAAAAAATGCCAAGTTACCAAAAGGTTGTGCTTCAAATATTTCAGAACGCGTGCACGTGAAGGAGATGAAAATTTCAGGGTACAAAAGTCACGATGCTCATTTTTTAAAGCATTACTTGCTCCAGATTGCTGTTAGAAAGACGTTACCCAAGAGTGTTTCATTGGCCTTGATTAGGTTGGGTAATTTATTTAGAGCTATCTATAGTAAGTTCATAAGGCGAAGAGATCTTGAAAAAATGAGCTCTGAAATTGTTGAAATAAATTGTGAGCTTGAAAAGATTTTTCATCCAACATTTTTCGATATAATGCCACATTTGCCTATTCATTTGGTGAATGAAATTAAGCTTGGAGGTCCAGCTCATCTTCATTGGATGTATCCCATTGAGAGGAATATATGTAAATACAAGGCATTTATTCATAATCGATCTTCTCCGGAAGCATCGATAGCAGAGGGATTTCTGGCAGAAGAGTGTTTGATTTTTTGTTCAAGATACCTACATGACAGTGTGAGGACAAGATTCAGCAGATATCCAATTGTAGATGATGAGTGCCCTCAAAATTTGTCATCCATATTCCCTGTTATAGGCCATACAATTGGAAGTAAGAAAAAAATACTTTTCACATGGATCCACAATTATGTTATGAAGCACATCGATATGCTCTGTTCAATACTGGAGATGAACAAGTGGAAAAGTTTATCGAGTAAGATAAATTATATAATACTTATTCTATACTTTATTTTTAATGAAATGATTGATCTTGAAATATTCATGATTGTAGGGAACATAAGAATTTAATTAGTAATTGCAGTAGATCAAATGCATGGGAAAGAGTAAGAAATCATAGTCGGGAATTCAACAATTGGTTTGCTGAGAAAGTTAAAAGATTGACGTGCCCGATTATGTAAAATGGCTAGCTAAAGGGCCTAATGCGATCGCCAAAAGATATACTGCATATTACATTAATGGATACTGATTTCATACTGTAGAATGAGATTCTCGATGCAAAACTCAAAATAGTGGAGTGACTTTATCAGCAACAACTGATAGCTTTGCTAGCTCTAGGGACCAAAATCCCATTGATGGTGAGGTTATCTATTATGGAGCTATTCAGGATATCATTGAGATTGATTATTGGGGTTGTTTTAGTGTTGTACTATTTAGATGCAACTGGTTTCGTAATGAAATAGATGAATATGGGTTAACCCGTGTGTACTTTAAGTAATTATGTAGTACATATGACCCTTTTGTGTTAGCATCACAAGTTTATCAAGTTTTTATGTGGAGGATCCTGTTGAGAAAGATGTTTATTATGCAAGAAATAAAGTCCCTGTTGATTTATATGATTTAGAGGAAGAGAATTGCCCCAATATTGAAGACGCATTTTGGAGGGAGCCTAATGATGACATTTGTTCCTTAAGCGAATTAGTTGATGTTAACATTGGATTCTCAAGAGCTGATGTACTCGTTGATGTCGTTGATATTCCATCTAATGCACAACATTTAAATGATACAATTATAGAAACATCGGAAGCGGAGAATGAGTTTGATGATACTGATTGGGACTGGATGGAATCAGATGATTAAAGAAGAAACTTCTTATATTCTTTTAAATATATTCTGTTTAGCATGAGTATAATATTTTTTATTAATATTTTAACCTTAACTCTATGTCGTATCGATAACTGAATTATATGGGATGATTATTTACATTTTTCAGGTGGATAAAATCATTCCAAAGACTTTACCATCTCACATCTCAAAGAAGCAATTCACGACTTCCTCAGTTTCAAGTAAGGAATCAGACTCCCTCCTGCAATGACAGGATCATTATTAGCTTATTTGAAGCATCATCATTAGCTTATTTGCAGCATCATCATTAGCTTATTTGCAGCATCATTAGCTGTTAGAGTTTCCTGTTAGAGATTCCTATTCACTCCCTCCTGTTAGAGTGAGCTGCAGGTTTCCTGTTCAATAATATCATTAGCTGATTGAGAAAAATAGGTGAGTGCTGTTGGGCTAATCAGGTTATAATTTATATTGATATTTGTTACAACTTGACTCAACTTATTATGCTCAACCAGACTTTTAACGGGTTTAATCATGACCCGTTTATAGATTTGACTTGGTTTAACTCTGATCCACCTATTTACCATTTTTAGCATATATGAAACTGAACAAAATGGGAAACTCACCAAAAGTGGAGGTTGCTTGAATAGAAATATGATGCCACTTTGAAATAGTAGAAACTCTAAAAGTTATAATTGAATCTCCAGCTTTGTCTGCACATTCTCTCATTTGAACTAGCATACCTCCTGGACGCAATTCTCATTTAATTTCACCACCAGTTATTTTGGTGTCGCCGCCTGCTGCGGCGGTGGCTGCAGCGGCGCCAGTACCTTCATTCTTCGAATTGCTTCTGAAAAACTTCTTGCACCTCAATTTGACCATTTTCGCTTTTGGCTGCTGCTTCTGAGTTCTGATAAGAAGTTTAGAATAGATTAGTGGGAAAAAGAAATTGCACGAATTGGGAAAAAGAAAGCACTCTATACTCAATCATCGGAATGTTTGCGATGGTGGCGCTGCCTATTGCGATATTTCTTGTCATCATCATCGTCATCGCCCACATCATCGTCATCGCCCTGCCAATTTGTTAGACCAAAACAATTGAAGAATAAAAATCTAAGTCACATGTTATAACTGAACAAAGATCAACAAACTAAAAGCATCAAACTAGGTACAATATGCATTCCGTTTGTAATCAAGTACTTACATATTTATTGTGACCATAGCCTTCATTATCATCGTCACGCATTCCATAACTAGGCTTCTTGTAGTCCTTTTCCTCCGATCTTCCATAACTAGGCCTCTCAATTGTTGATCTCCCGTAACCTTCGCTCTCTGTTGTCTCGTAGCTTGAACGGCCATAACTAGTTGATTTTCCTCCATAACCATACCCACTGTCCTCTTCCTCCCCATAGTTTTTCTTCTTCCCGTATCCACTAGATCCATATTCATCAGAGTTGTTCTTTCGCCCATAAGCCGACTCGTATTCTGAGTTTTTCTCCTCATAATCATCACTTTTTCTTCTGTACCCTGATCCATAACTGTGACGACCCAAAGGGTCATCACTTATTTTATTAATCATTTCGAGCTTCTGAGGCCTTGAAAACCTCATTCCATGTTGCCTCGATTTACGTTGACAATCCGAGCATGTAGCTGGAAAGATTTTGTGATAGAAAATATGAATTCTATGAGAAATTTGGATAAAAATGATATTAATATTGATATGGTTGACTTCGGTCAACATTTTTGGTAAACGGATCCGGACCGAGATTGGATGGTCCCGAGAGGTCCGTAGGAAAATATGGGACTTGGACATGCGTCCGGAGTCGAATTCTGAGGCCTAGAGCCCAAGTTATGAATTTTTCTATGAAATTGTTTTTGATGTAATTGTTAAAGGAAAATGAATTAATTGACCTTGTTATCGGGCTCATATTTTGGTTTCGGCGCCCGGTACAAGTCTTAAATATTATATATGTGATTTCCGTAAAGTTTGGTGACATTCGGATGTCGTTTGAGATGTTTTGGACCTTGAGTTCCAAGTTTGAAAGTTTTGAAAACCAAAAGTATGAAAATCATGAATTTGAGGCTTGATTTGATGAAAACGATGTGATATTGGCGATGTGATCGCACGAACAAGTTCATAATGTGTTTTTGAGGTTGTGTACATGTTTGGTTTGGAGCCGGGGGCTCGGGTAAAGATTTGATAGGCCGTTGGATTAAATTCTGAAATGTTGCACTGGCTGGTTTTTCACCCAGCTGTTGGCTTCGCAATTGCGAAGTATTTCTCGCAATTGCGAAGGGGGCAGTACAATGCAGGGCTCGTAAATGCGAACCCTGATCGCAAATGCGAAGCCCCATTGACCCAGCCTTGTTCGCAAATGCGAACAATTGTTCGCAAATGCGAACCTCCCCTTGTCCTGCCTATGTTTGCAAATGCGAACAAAAGTTCGCAAATGCGAATAATGCCCTTTACTGCCTGTGTTTGCAAATGCGAACATTAGTTCGCAAATGCGAACACTGCCCTTCCCACCCTGGTTCGCAAATGCGAACATATGTTCGCAAATGCGAAGCCCCAACTTTGCCTTGGCTTCGCAAATGCGAACAAAAGTTCGCAAATGCGAACTTCCCAGCCTTAGCTTATTTTTCAAACTCCAGAGGTCGGGGTTCGCAAATGCGAACACAGAGACCTGTAAAACACGATTTTCAGTTCATTTCTTCACTTTTTACAAAACAAAAACACCCGTTTGCGATTCTTCACGGATTCCTTCTTCATCAAAACAATTGTAAGTCACTTTTTACTTAATTCTTCCAATTCCTAACAGCATTAAACATGTTTTTCATTAGAAATCAAAGGTTTTCATGGTAGAATTTCTTGTTTTTGTTAGAAAATAGGGTTTTTCATAAATTGGGGAATTGGACCTCGAATTGAGGTCCGATTTTGAAACAAATCATATACATGAACTCGTGGGGGGATGGGTAACCGGATTTTGGTCCTAACCCCGAGTTCCTACCATGTGGGCCCGGGGTTGAAATTCACTATTTCGGGCAGAATGTTGTAAAAGTTGTATTTGGTCTTAAGAATTAGTTTCTTGAGTAGTATTGATGATATTAAATCAATTGTGTATAGATACGATTGGATTGGAGCCAAATTTGAAAGAAAAAGACATTTCCACAGATTGAATTGTTCATAAACATTCGAGGTAAGTGTTTGTTCTATCCTAGCTTGAGGGAATAGGATTATGTGTTATGTGTTATGTGATCGAGTGCGGTGTATGGGCTGTGGTGACGAGCATCCATACACTAGCGTCTAGTATGACCGTGAGTCGTTGAAAATGCTTATTTTGAGATATATATTTACAGATGAATTGTTGAACCTTTATCAGGTTGTAGAATTGTTATGGTTCTCCCTTGTTGGGACTTGTTGTGAAGATAATTATTGATTACCCTTGTTGGGACGGTTTATGAATTACTGTTTCTTTCTTTGCCCTTAACTGTGATTGTTATTTGGGCGAGAAAGAGTGATAATGCACGAAGGGTGATGCCGTGCCAGGTTTTATTATTTATGCACGAAGGTTAATGCCGTACCATGTTTTATTGATTATGCACGAAGGATCATGCCGTGCCCTGTTATTGATCCATGTACGAACGATCATGCCGTACTATGGATGTGAGGATGAGAGTAAAAGCACGAAGGGTGATGCCGTGTACTTTATTTGCTTATTTGGTGAGGATGATAGTAAAAGCACGAAGGGTGATGCCGTGCAACTACTTGCTATTCCTTGACTTGACATTACTTGTGTTTCCATTATACTTTGTTTTTCCTTGTGAATTTATTCCTTATTGTGTTATTACCTGGTTATTTCTTGTTATTCTGTGGTATACCTATATATTGAATTGCACAGGTTTATGTGTTGGTCCTAGGCTTGTCACTACTTCGCCGGGATAGGCCAGACACTTACCAGCACATGGGGTCGGTTGTCGTGATACTACACTTCTGTGCATTTTTGCACAGGTTCAGGTTTCGATCAGGAGCAGCAGCAGTAGATCTTTTGCGTGGGAGTTGATCATACTTGAGATCGAGGTAGCTTGCAGGCGTCCGCAGGCCCGGCGTCTCTCTCTTTATTTATGTTATTAGCTGGAGTCTCTTTGTTCCGAGACAAACAGAATTATGTTATATTTCCTTGAGACTTTTATGTGTAGTATTCCATAGTAGTTCGTGAGTTGGTGACTCCACGTCTTGGGTAGAGGATTTCAGTATGATTTTCATCTTGTAATTAGTTATTTCTATTTCGATAAAGTATTCCGCATTTATTCAATTAAAAATTGTGTTAAAAACAAGATAGTATGAATACGGTGGCTTGCCTAGCTACCACGAGTAGGCGCCATCACGATCCCGATGTTGGGGGAAAATCCGGGTCGTGACTAGTTGGTATCAGAGCTCTAGGTTACATAGGTCTCACCACTCACGAACAAGCTTAGTAGAGTTTGAGAGGTAGGTACGGAGACGTATGTACTTGTCCTCCAGAGTCTATTGAGTTAGGAAAGAGTCTCTCGTTTGTTCCTTCTTGTCGTGCGATTTGTTCCTCAAATACTAATTGAATTTCTACTCTGTTCTTTCGCAGATGGTGAGGACACGCGCTTCTTCGTCCGCTGATCACCAGCCTGAGCCCCAGGCAGCTCCCGTGAGGGGCAGGGGCCGAGGCCGTATCGTAGGCCATGATAGGGGCAGAGCTCAGCCCCCGGCAGCTATTCTAGAGGTAGAGCCTCATATTGAGACTGGCGAGGAGGTTCCAGTCCCAGCAGCTCCAGTGGGCCCAGCTCAGGTCCCAGGAGAGGCTTTATTTACCCCGTATCTTCGGGAGGCTTTGGTCAGAATAGCGGGATTTATGGACAGCATTGCCAGAGCGGGCTTATTATCAGTTGCACCAGCCGCTTCTCAAGCTGGAGGAGTGTTGCTCGTACTCGGAGCCGGTAGCTCCTCGACCTCGAGCACTAGTGGTTCGACCAGCCGTGGCCACTCGGTCGAGTACCACGGCTCGTGCGGGTGATGGAGCGGCCATGACTTCGATTCGTTATGGAGGCTTGATCGGTTCTCCAAGCTATTTACCACTACATTCGGTGGAGCCGCATCAGAGGATCCTCAGGACTTCTTATTCAGTTGCCATGAGATTCTCAAGACTATGGGGATCGTGGAGACAAACGAGGTTGACTTCTGTACCTTCAGACTTGCAGGATCCGCCAAGACTTGGTGGAGAGATTATTGCTTGACTCGACCAGCAGGGTCCCCGGCTTTATCATGGGATCAGTTTGCGGAACTATTTATGGAGAAGTTTCTCCCTGCTACTCAGCGGGATGTACTTCGGAGGCAGTTTGAGCGCCTCCATCAGGGCACTATGACAGTTACACGGTATGAGACGAGATTTGTCGATTTGGCTCGTCATGCAGTGGTGATACTTCCCACGGAGCGGGAGAGGGTCCGCATGTTTATAGATGGGCTTAATCAGCCGATTAGACTCCAGATGGCTATGGGCGTGGGAAGTGACATATCCTTTCAGGAGGCAGCCAATGCAGCACGCAGAGTTGAGATGGCTCTTGCTAGGGGAGGCGGTTATTCTTTAGATAAGAGGCCTCGTCATTCAGGCAGGTTTGGTGGTTCTTCCTCTGGTGGTAGAGAATCCTTTGATAGAGGCCAGTCCTCCAGGCCTTTTCATTCCGCCCTTCAGGCTTCACAGGGTGGACCAGGTGATCGCGGTTTTCGTGGGCATTATTCAGACCAGCCTCCTATTAATGCTCAGCCTCTTCAGAGTGTTCGTGGAGGCCATTCAGGTCGTCAGGGCCAGCAGCCCTATCAGTCTAAGAGTTGCTACGGTTGTGGTGACCCAGGTCATTTTATTAGGTATTGCCCTCTAGCAGCGGGCAACTCTCAGCAGCGAGGTCCTCGTCCTATGATTCAGGCCCCAGCTGACCCTCAGCCTGCCCAGCCAGCCCGAGGCGGGGGTAGAGATTATAGAGGTGGAGGTCGAGACCGTAGAGGTGGAGACCGGCCAGCCAGAGGTAGAGGTCATCCGGTTGATGGTCGTCCTAGAGACGCGGCTCGGAGGGAGGTGCGGATCCCCGATTCTATGCTTTACCGGCTAGGCCGGAGGTAGAGGCATCGGATGCCGTGATTACGAGTACTATTCTTGTGTGTGGCGAGAGGTGCTTCGGTATTATTTGACCACTGGATCTACATATTCCTATGTGTCTTCCTACTTCGCACCGTATTTGGTCGTGCCCGCCTATGCTCTAGATATTCCGGTTTATGTGGCTACACCGGTGGGTGACTCCATTGTAGTCGATCGGGTGCATCGTTCGTGCGTAGTTATATTTGGGGGTCTTGAGACCCGTGTTGATCTGTTGCTTTTGGACATGGTAGATTTTGATGTCATATTGGGAATTGGACTGGTTGTCCCCATACCATGCTATTCTTCATTGCCATGCTAAGACTGTGACCTTAGCCTTGCCAGAATCACCCCGATTAGAGTAGAAGGGTACCTCAAGCCACTCCGTTCGCACTGTTATTTCTTATGTTAAGGCTCGACGCATGGTCAAGAAGGGGTGTCTAGCTTATCTGGCTTATGTTCGTGATTCCAGCGCAGAGGTTCCTTCCATTGAGTTAGTCCCTATTGCACGGGAGTTCCCTGAGGTTTTTCCTTCAGACCTGCCGGGCATGCCACCCGACAGGGATATCGATTTATGTATTGATTTGGCACCGGGCACTCAGCCCATCTCTATTCCACCCTATCGTATGGCCCCGCCGGAGTTAAAAGAGTTGAAAGATCGGTTGCAGGACCTTCTTGAGAAGGGCTTTATCAGGCCCAGTGTTTCCCCCTGGGGAGCACCTGTATTATTTGTAAAGAAGAAAGATGGCTCGATGCGGATGTGTATTGATTATCGGCAGTTAAACAAGGTGACTATCAAAAATAAATATCCACTTCCGCGAATCTATGATTTATTTGACCAGCTTCAGGGTGCCAAGGTATTTTCAAAGATAGACTTGAGGTCAGGCTACCATCAGCTGAAGATCAGGGCGGCTGACATTCCTAAGACATCCTTTCGCTCTAGATATGGGCATTATAAGTTCTTGGTCATGTCCTTCGGGTTGACCAATGCCCCGACAGCATTCATGGAGTTGATGAATCGGGTATTCAGGCCTTACTTAGATCTGTTCGTGATAGTCTTTATAGATGACATCCTGGTGTATTCCCGCAGCCAGGAAGAGCACGAGTAGCACCTCAGAGTGGTTCTTCAGACTCTGAAAGATAACCAGTTATACGCCAAATTTTCTAAATGTGAGTTCTGGCTGAGTTCGGTAGCATTTCTGGGTCACATTGTATCAGTGGAAGGTATTTAGGTAGACCCAAAGAAGATTGAGGCAGTCCAGAATTGGCCTCGACCAGCTTCAGTGACTGAGATTCGGAGTTTCTTGGGGTTAGCAGGTTACTACCGTCGATTTGTAGAGGGGGTTTCTTCTATTGCAGCCCCGATGACCAGGTTGACCCAAAAAGGTGCCCAGTTCCAGTGGTCAAATGAGTGTGAGGTGAGCTTTCAGAAGCTCAAGACAGCCTTGACTACAACACCAGTGCTGATACTACCTACGGTGCAGGGCCTTATACAGTTTACTGTGACACATCTCGTACCGGGCTTGGAGCGGTATTGATGCAGGATGGTAAGGTTATTGCTTATGCTTCGAGACAGTTAAAAATACATGAGAAGAATTATCCGATTCATGATCTTGAGTTAGCAGCAGTGGTCCATGCCTTAAAGATTTGGAGGCATTATCTATATGGGGTGACCTGTGAGGTGTACACTGATCACAAAAGCCTACAGTACTTGTTCAAGTCAGAAGGAGTTGAATCTACGACAGCGGAGATGGTTAGAGTTGCTAAAAGACTATGATGTTACTATCTTATATCACCCAGGTAAGGCCAATGTGGTGGCCGATGCTTTGAGTAGAAAGTATGCCAGCATGGGTAGTCTTGCATACATTCCGGTCAGTCAGAGACCATTAGCACTAGATGTCCAGGCCTTAGCCAACCAGTTCGTGAGATTAGACATTTCTGAGCCTAGCAGGGTGTTAGCCTGCACGGTCGCTCGTTCTTCTTTATTAGAGCGTGTCCGTGAGAGGCAATTTGATGATCCTCATTTGCGTGAGTTGAGAGATACGATACAGCGGGGAGGTGACACACGGGTAAATCTAGATAATGATGGGGTATTGAAATTGCGGGTCGAGTTTGTGTGCCCGATGTCGAAGGGATTCGAGAGTTGATCTTAGCGAGAGGCCCACGGTTCGCGGTATTCTATTCACCCGGGCGCGCAAAGATGTACCGGGACTTACGGCAACACTATTGGTGGCGCGAGAATGAAGAAAGATATCGTTGCGTATGTCGCTCGGTGTCTAAATTGTCGACAGAGGTGAAATATGAGCACCGGAGACCTGGTGGTGTATTCCGGAAGGATTGAAATTCCCAAGTGGAAATGGGAGCGGATCACTATGGACTTCGTTACTGGACTTCCTTTGACTCGGAGGAAATTTGATGCTATTTGGGTCATTGTTGATAGGCTAACCAAATCAGCACACTTTATTCCAGTATCTGTCTCCTACTCGTCGGAGAGGTTAGCGGAGGTTTACATTAGGGAGATTGTTCGTCTCCATGGAGTGCCAGTATCTATTATCTCTGATCGGGGTACGCAGTTTACCTCGCGGTTCTAGAGAGCGGTCTAGCAGGAGTTAGGCACCCAGGTTCAGTTGAGTACAGCATTTCATCCTCAGACGGATGGCCAGTCCGAGAGGACTATTCAGATTCTTGAGGACATTCTTCGAGCTTGTGTTATTGATTTCGGAGGCTCGTGGGACCGGTTTCTACCATTAGCAGAGTTCGCCTACAAAAATAGTTACCAATCTAGCATCCAGATGGCTCCGTATAAGGCGTTGTATGGTAGGCGATGTCGATCACCAGTTGGATGGTTTGAACCGGGAGAGGCTCGGTTGTTGGGTACAGACTTAGTTCAGGAGGCCTTGGATAAGGTCAAGACTATTCAGGAGAGATTGCATTCAGCTCAGTCCAGGCAGAAGACTTATGCGGATCGTAAGGTTAGAGATGTAGATTTCATGGTTGGTGAATGAGTATTGCTCCGAGTGTCGCCTATGAAGGGCGTGATGAGGTTCGGGAAGAAGGGCAAGCTCAGCCCTAGGTATATTGGTCCATTTGAGATTCTAGACAGAGTGGGAGGGGTGGCTTACAGATTAGCTTTGCCGCCTAGCTTATCAGCCGTACATCCGGTTTTTCACGTATCTATGCTTCGGAGATACTACGGCGATCCCACACATGTGTTAGACTTCAGTACTGTCCAATTGGACAATGATCTATCTTACGAGGAGGAGCCGGTGGCTATTCTAGACCGGCAGGTTCGACAGTTGAGATCGAAGAGTTATCCTTCTATGCGTGTTCAATGGAGAGCTCATCCTCCTGAGGCATCGACCTGGGAGTCCGAGTCTGATATGCGGAGCCGCTACCCACACTTGTTTCCTGACTCAGGTACTTCTTTCTTTGTCCGTTCGAGGACGAACGGTTGTTTTAGAGGTGGAGATTGTGACGACCCAAAGGGTCATCACTTATTTTATTAATCATTTCGAGCTTCTGAGGCCTTGAAAAACCTCATTCTATGTTGCCTCGATTTACGTGCACGATCCGAGCATGTAGCCGGAAAGATTTTGTGATAGAAAATATGAATTCTATGAGAAATTTGGATAAAAATGATATTAATATTGATATGGTTGACTTCGGTCAACCTTTTTGGTAAACGGATCCGGACCCGAGATTGGATGGTCCCGAGAGGTCCGTAGGAAAATATGGGACTTGGACATGCGTCCGGAGTCGAATTCCGAGGCCTAGAGCCCAAGTTATGAATTTTTCTATGAAATTGTTTTTGATGTAATTGTTAAAGGAAATGAATTAATTGACCTTGGTATCGGGCTCGTATTTTGGTTCCGACGCCCGGTACAAGTCTTAAATATTATATATGTGATTTTTGTAAAGTTTGGTGACATTCGGATGTCGTTTGAGATGTTTTGGACCTTGAGTTCCAAGTTTGAAAGTTTTGAAAACCAAAAGTATGAAAATCATGAATTTGAGGCTTGATTTGATGAAAACGATGTGATATTGGCGATGTGATCGCACGAACAAGTTCATAATGTGTTTTTGAGGTTGTGTACATGTTTGGTTTGGAGCCGGGGGGCTCGGGTAAAGATTTGATAGGCCGTTGGATTAAATTCTGAAATGTTGCACTGCTGGTTTTTCACCCAGCTGTTGGCTTCGCAATTGCGAAGTATTTCTCGCAATTGCGAAGGGGGCAGTACAAGGCAGGGCTCGCAAATGCGAACCCTGATCGCAAATGCGAAGCCCTATTGACCCAACCTTGTTCGCAAATGCGAACAATTGTTCGCAAATGCGAACCTCCCCTTGTCCTGCCTATGTTCGCAAATGCGAACAATGCCCTTACTACCTGTGTTCGCAAATGCGAACATTAGTTCGCAAATGCGAACACTGCCCTTCCCAGCCTTGTTCGCAAATGCGAACATATGTTCGCAAATGCGAAGCCCCCAGCTTTGCCTTGGCTTCGCAAATGCGAACAAAAGTTCGCAAATGCGAACTTCCCAGCCTTAGCTTATTTTTCAAACTCTAGAAATTGGTCGGGGTTCGCAATTGCGAACCCGTATTCGCAAATGCGAACACGGAGACCTGTAAAACACGATTTTCAGTTCATTTCTTCACTTTTTACAAAACAAAAACAGCCCATTTGCGATTCTTCACGGATTCCTTCTTCATCAAAACAATTGTAAGTCACTTTTTACTTAATTCTTCCAATTCCTAACAGCATTAAACATGTTTTTCATTAGAAATCAAAGGTTTTCATGGTAGAATTTCTTGTTTTTGTTAGAAAATAGGATTTTTCATAAATTGGGGAATTGGACCTCGAATTGAGGTCCGATTTTGAAACAAATCATATACATGAACTCGTGGGGGATGGGTAACCGGATTTTGGTCCTAACCCCGAGTTCCGACCATGTGGGCCCGGGGTTGAAATTCACTATTCCGGGGCAGAATGTTGTAAAAGTTGTATTTGGTCTTAAGAATTAGTTTGTTGAGTAGTATTGATGATATTAAATCAATTGTGTATAGATACGATTGGATTGGAGCCAAATTTGAAAGAAAAAGACATTTCCACGAATTGAATTGTTCATAAACATTCGAGGTAGGTGTTTGTTCTATCCTAGCTTGAGGGAATAGGATTATGTGTTATGTGTTATGTGATCGAGTGTGGTGTATGGGCTATGGTGACGAGCATCCATACACTAGCATCTAGTATGACCGTGAGTCATTGAAAATGCTTATTTTGAGATATATATTTACAGATGAATTGTTGAACCTTTATCAGGTTGTAGAATTGTTATGGTTCTCCCTTGTTGGGACTTGTTGTGGAGATAATTAATGATTGCCCTTGTTGGGATGGTTTATGAATTACTGTTTCTTTCTTTGCCCTTAACTGTGATTGTTATTTGGGTGAGGAAGAGTGATAATGCACGAAGGGTGATGCCGTGCCTTGATTTATTATTTATGCACGAAGGTTAATGCCGTACCATGTTTTATTGATTATGCACGAAGGATCATGCCGTGCCCTCTGTTATTGAACCATGTACGAAGGATCATGCCGTACTATGGATGTGAGGATGAGAGTAAAAGCACGAAGGGTGATGTTGTGTACTTTATTTGCTTATTTGGTGAGGATGAGAGTAAAAGCACGAAGGGTGATGCCGTGCAGCTGCTTGCTATTCCTTGACTTGATATTACTTGTGTTTCCATTATACTTTGTTTTTCCTTGTGAATTTATTAACTGTTGTTAATTGTTGAATTCTTTGAGATATTCCTTATTGTGTTATTACCTGGTTATTTCTTGTTATTATGTGGTATACATATATATTGAATTGCACAGGTTTATGTGGGTGTCTGGTCCTATGCTTGTCACTACTTCGCCGGGATAGGCCAGGCACTTACCGACACATGGGGTCGGATTGTGCTGATACTGCACTTCTTTGCGTTTTTGCACAGGTCCAGGTTTCGAAAAGGAGCAGCAGCAGTAGATCTTTTGCGTGGGAGCTGAGAATATTGAGACCGAGGTAGCTTGCAGGCGTCCGCAGGCCCGGCGTCACTTCTTTTATACTTATTTTATTAACTATAGTCTCCTTGTTTCCGAGACAAACAGAATTATGTTATATTTCTTTCAAACTTTTATGTGTAGTATTCAGTAGTAGTTCGTGAGTTGGTGACTCCACGTCTTGGGTAGAGGATTTCGGTATGATTTTCATCTTGTAATTAGTTATTTCTATTTCGATAAAGTATTCCGCATTTATTCAATTAAAAATTGTGTTAAAAACAAGATAGTATGAATACGGTGGCTTGCCTAGCTACCACGAGTAGGCGCCATCACGATCCCGATGTTGGGGGAAAATTCGGGTCGTGACAATAACCGAAAATGGTTTTACTCCCATATCCACCAGAATCTCTAAGTAGGTACTTCTTGTTCGCAAACATGGATAACATCAACTAGCATGTAAAACTTTATTGGTCCAATCAAGATTAATCTGAACTGCAAAAATTCCACTGGAATTGTTATGCTGGTTTAGGTATAGACTTGAATAAGAGGTATCGTTTATTCTACTAGAAAGTAAGAATTATCAGAACGTTGAGAAGTATAGCTGAGGCAAGCATGGAAAAAGTTGTGAATCAGTGGCAAAATCATAAAGAGCAGTAAAACAGAAGTATTTTTCTTTTCTTTTTTAATACTGTTTCATTGACACTTTCTGTATCAACGAAATGTGCAAAGTCTCATGAAACCAAAATCTCATAGCTTAACCATTCATAGTGAGAAATCGTTGTTCTACATGCGAAATATTGATATTTTGTTGCTGAAATGGTGATATTTTGCTGTTGAAATGCTAGAATGACCGCTGAAATGGCGAATTTTTGCTGTTGATATGCTAATTTTCGCTGCTGAAAATGCTATTTTTCGCTGCTGAAATGCTGATATTTTTGTTGTTGAAATGCTGGAATGCTGTATTTTTTCCGCTGAAATACTGATTTTTGTTGCTGAAATGCTGATTTTTGCTGCTGAAGTGCTGATTTTACTGCTGAAAAGCTGATTTTGGTTGCTGAAATGCTGATAGCTTTGCACTTTGAATGCTTTTTACTGCTAGAATGCTGGTTTTGTAGCTGAAATGCTGATTTTGGGTGCTGAAATGATGATAGCTTTGAACTTTGAATGCTTTTTCACTTATAGAATGCTGATTTTAGCTGTTGGAGTGTTGATTTTTGCTGCTGAAGTGCTCTTACCTTTGCAGTTTGAAGGCTTTTTTATCATTGAAATGTTGCCAATGATGAAGATTATTTTGGCTGTTGCAGATATTTATTTTTCTTCTGTTGGATTTTTCAATTCTACTAAATCTATTTCTTTTCTTCCTTTTTTTTTATAAAGATTATTCTGTTAGTTTTTTAATTGAAGTTATTTTAGGTTTATGTTAGTAGGAATTTTTAACTGAAGTTATAATTTTCTCTTTATAAAACATACTCTGGAAGAAAGAAGCCACTTGAACGCGAGCATCTGTGCTGAAAATCAGCATATGTTGAATTCTGGTTCTTAGAGTGCCCATAAATCTTAAGATTAAAAAGATAAGCTAAACATCATGAAAAGTAGTCAGAGCCACCAAAGCTTTGACCTTGAAAGTGTTCATAAATCCTTTAAATCTTTGTCTTTATTTGCTTGAGTCACAGTATCCTTAACATTATTCCTTTAATTTCCACATTTTTGATTTTGACAGGAATTTGAATAGTCATGAGTCAGGAAGGGCACTTAAGTAAAAACAAAAAGGCTAAAAATTGCATTGCAGCTATATCACTTGCATCTTTGCTGAACCAAAAGGTTTCGTTGTTGAAAATAAAAAGAATTATTCAAGCTACAAGGACAAATGACAAGCATCAGCTGAATTCAATTGAAAAACAACTTCCGCAATTTGGAGCTCCAGTGCAAGAACAATTGTTGCAACTGCCTCTGCCTTCTGCTTCTCCTCCAGCACAAATTGTACATAAGCTAGTGCAGCAAAAGTCATTGAACTCTACCTCTCTTGCACCACAAGCATTGCGTGAACAATTGCAACAAAAGTCACTGGATTCCACCACTCGTACTTCTCAAATGGTACATGAACAATTTGAGGATTCTTCCAATCAAGAAACAAATGAACAATCCGAGGAACAAGGCAAGAACATATAAATTTTATTATGTTAAATTAATAAATAATATTGACTTTTTGTGATTATTCTTACTTAATATTAATGCAGGTCCTTCTGCCGCCGAAAAAAGAAAAAGAGGAAAAACATTGATGCCAAGTGTCCATGGTAGGAAAGAGTGCAAGCTAATTGTGGTAAATGAGAACAATCAACCCATAGGTCCTACTGATGATGTTGTAGCATAGTTGGGTAGCTTTCTCGACACATTGGCAAGGAATGCAGCCTTTTGTCCTCTTAATGTGTTAAATTGGAGGAAAATTCAAACAAAAGAAGATATGTGGACATATATCAAGGTTTGAAGTTCGCAATATTCTTTGTAGATATTTCATATTTTTACACTAACCTAACTGTACCTAATTTGTAGGGAAAGTATGACATTCCTGATGCTTCAAAAAAAATGGGTTTTTGAATCAATTCAAAGTGCTTGGAGAAAGTACAAGAATCAATTATTTAACGACCATTATAAACCCTATGAGAATGACGAGCTACGAATGGAGAAAAGACCCGTTGATGTTCCTGAATCTCAATTTAGGGATCTTCTTAATTATTGGAACTCTGATGCCTACAAGGTAAAACTAAGTACTGTCCCATGATATACTGAGAATGTTTGATTTATGTTTAATTAGAAATTACTTAACTCTGTATTCATTGGTTGATTTGCAGAATACTGAGAATCGCAAAAAGTTGAAATATCCACATACAGCTGGCAAAAGAAGTTTTGCTCGAATATGCGAGGTTTGATTTTTTCTTTCTTATTATTGTTTTAAATATAAACTTATTAACTTTATACCACTTTAGATATAATCAGGAAAAAAAGAAAGAAACTTCTGAGCCTCTATCAAGCAAGGACGTCTTTGTGGCCACACAAAATAGAAAATCGGATCGAGTTTTCAAGGCCTCGTATGCGGATACTCTTAATAAAATTGTACGAGTTATAATTTAAAGTTTTTTGTTATCATTTTTCTGTTCTTACTTATTGACTCTGTTCTTAGTAATTGACTCAATGTCGTACACTTTCTGATTTAACAATGACTCGATTTGGTCTTGTAGGCTGAAATGGAAAGAATACAACCAACACAAGAGAGTCAAGACGGCAGCCAATCAGTTGATGCATTTGCATCGGTCATGGGACCTGAGCATCCAGGTTTCCTAAGATTATATGGTCGTGGGGTTACCAAGACTTCCTTAAAAAGAAAAATGGGAGATTTGGGACCCTCTACTGATTAGGCGATGCAGCAAAAATTTGAGGAAATGGAAGAAAGGATGCAACAAAGATTACATGAAAAGTTCAATGCACAGAAAGATGCCATGGAACTACAAGTTGCATTTAACATCTTTTCTCAACTTAAGATTCTGAATCTAGATTTACGGGTTGATCCTACCATGCTAGGTTTGAATGCTCGTTCACCTGGAGAAGGTTCCTCTGCACATCAAGCTGTTGTGCAACTAATTAATCGCCTATCTACTGGGAGTAATAATCAAGGTCAGTACATCTATTTTTGTTTGTTTCTTGCTTTCTTCTTCTCCTCCTAATGCTTCTTGATAAATTCTCTTATTGAACAACTTTGTTGATTTCTTTTTGAACTTCATGTCGTGATTGTATGGTTCACCTATGTCGTGATTGTATGGTTCACCTAAATCCTCTATGTCGTGATTGTATGGTTCACCTAAAGTATGTCCTGCTACCTCACAGTCGTGGTCTGTTCTTACTTGCTAAGGATTGAATGTCGATTCATGTTCGAGTCCATTCTAAATTACATCTGTAATGCTGCTTGCCTCTGTGGGTTCGAGATGGTTCATTTTTGATTTCTTCTCTGTTTGAAACCTCTTTAGATTCAAGTCGACTGGTTTAAACTTTGCTTCCTATAGTTTCACTCCTTGAGTGCACCATCCAAATGTGATGCCCGGTCTTCTGCAGTAAGCTTCAAAAGAGTGACTGATTCTAGGTGATTTTTTAGTGTCGTGGCTTCTGACTCAGCTTTCTCCCAACCTGTCCAAAGAGATGTCGTTAATAAAGAAAGTTAATAAGCTTGCTTAATACTTATAGAACAAAAACACATCATATAAGTAACATCACCTGAGACAGCTTCTTCAGCAACTTTAGCATGTTGCTTCACCAGTTTCTCCTTATTAATCATTTCCGTCTGCGCAACAGACAACTTTTCATTCAAATCCTTGTTTTCATCCTCTAAGTTCTTCACTTGTTCTTCAAAAGAGTTGGCTCGATCCTCCAAACATTTAACGTGATCCTCCAAAGACTTAACTTGATCCTCAAGTCCGGTCAAATGTGAATAAGATTCAACAGAAATTTGCACATATTTTGGTTTCTTATAGTTATCCTGTTTACCCCAAAATATAGTGGAAATCAAAACATAATTTACAAAGAAAAGACAAACTGAATGAAGCTTTGTCATAAAGTATCATTGTTATAAATTGAAAACTATGACGTAAAATTCCAGAACTAAATAAAAACTTATAATTGGTCAGGTTAAACTATGATGTCTAATTGGTGTATTGTCATCTTCAAAGTCATCCTCATAACCCGAGTCTTCTTCTTCCTCATCATCTTCAGCCTCTCCCCCTCGTGTTTCATTGTGTGATACCATTTCCTCTTCCTTCTCCTTTTCTTTAGGTACACGTGCCCCTACTTCCAGAAACTGGCTGGTCATTGCATTAGGTAGTTGTTGGGAGCGAGATGCCATTAGTCGGTCTATTTTCTCTCTCAAACCACTATTAAGAAAGATTGAAACACTTTTTATGCACGTTTTTAGAGATTATCTCCACACCGACACGGATAAGTACAGAAATGATCCATGCTTCGGTCCTGTTTTCCTGATACTCTAAGTGGCTAATGCCTAGAAGGTAAAAGCATCTCAAATCAGCAAACCACCACTGTAGAATACATATGCTAGAAAATATACCTTCATTGAACTCCTCACTTTGACTGCTATCATCGTCATCATCGTCTTTGTCACTGTCAGTTGCATCATCATTGCTGCTATCATCCTTTTTGTAGTCATTCTTATCCTCTTTAGGAGGTAACTTGGGTCTTATATAAGAGAATCTGAAAAAAGGAAGTGATTCCACCACAGTTTTATCAGTACCTGAGGAATATGACAATACTGATCGAACAAGTCCATCTTGAATATGCATAATATTGTTGTTGTTACGAACAGAAGAAAATGCTCTATGACAGAACTTGGCATAAAGGAGAAGAAGAAAAGTTAGTGAAAACATGATGGATAGGACACCAATAACTACAGCAAGACTTGGTTTGAAACTGCTAACTACATCTTCAGATGGAGGGCCAGGGACCTGAGCTTTAACACAAAATAATCCAAATGAGAGGACTGTTAAGAATAACAGTCTTGATTGAAACTTCATGAGAATCAAAGAATACATCTGCATCTATTTTTTTTTTGTGGTTATATGTGTTTTTGGTATCTTTATGGATTATTTATGTGCATCTCTTTATTTGTGGGGGAAGGGGGTTGGGGGGTGGGTGGAGGTGGGACGTGGTGAGGCATGTTGGATGTTTTAAAATTAGGAATTATGTTAACTTATGTTAATTAGGTCAACTATATCAACATCTGTGTGATAAGTCTAGTTTTCAAGTTGTTACTTGAGGCATGTTTCTGTTTAAATTAGCAATCCTTTTTCTTGTTCTCCTACTGATGTTTTAGTTGATTAGCGAAAGAATGTTTTGTTCAGTTATCTTATTTTCTGGAATTTCCCTCGAATTATCTTGAAAGTAGGGATTTCAATGAAATATCACCTCCCTTTAAACGGAAATCAGAATACTCTAATATCTCGAAAAGTTGTTTAATCCGAACTTGTTGGTACCATCTACATGGATCGATGTCTTTTGTAGTGTTTTATGTTCATCCCATCCACTTGGTGTGTGAGAATAATCACTTACCCAGCCACAATCACTGTCCACTAGATTCTGGTTGGTCGCTTCCTCTTCCCAGTCACTTTGACGTTTGGTGCTCTCAGTAGACCACTCATTACTAGTTCCTGCATGCTGCAAGTTATTAGCATCTTGTTCTTCTCTATGGACACTTTGTTCACTATAATTGGGAGGTTTTGGTGTCTCTACAAATTCCAGAGACTTGTCATGGCTAGCTTCACAGCTTGCATATCCCCAGCTTGCTTGGGGATGAGAAATATCTGAGCTCCGTAGTTGTGAAGTACAATGTAGTAATTTGGGGGTAACTGCTTGATGACTGTGTTCCACCTCATTAAGATTTGGACTTAAAGAACTATCCGAATGTCGGGTAGGAAATGGCATTTCTTTCTGGGTATTTGATGAGCTTGTAGCTTTCACATTTCTTGTAACCCTTTAGGCTTTGCATATGTTTCACATGACACATTCTAGTACATTTGAAAACTTTATGCTTTATGCATTGTCTATGGACCATACCCATTCTTATAATGATAAACCAACTCTTGAAGGATAATGACTTTATTTATCCTCTTTTGTAGGTGGAGCAATTGAAGAAAAAGAAGATGGAGATTGTGAAGATCTAGACCTTACTTAAGAACTTTGAATTGTTGTCCATGTTCTAGAAATCTTTTGTTATCAACATTTGAAACTTACTCTAACTCTTGAAATATTGAAATGTAAAACTTATGTGATATTGGGTTAAAATATTTTTGTTTAAGGAGACAATGTAAATTATGAAGTGTTTTATCTTTTTATTTATGTAAATTTCAGCTTATTATAAATTTTATATATCTAAATGTTCATTTACAGGGGGCTTAATTGTCCATTAGAACCGTCCCAATAGGGGTTGCAAACTCTTCCAACAGGTCTGACAAATTGTTCCAAAATGCTCTACAAGAACCGTTCCAAAATGCTCTACAAGAACCGTTCCAATAGGGCTTAAACCCGTTCCAATAGGACTTACAAATTATTCCAAAATATGCGACAAACCGATACAATAGGTAGTTAAAACCGTTGCAAAAGAAATAAAATTGTTACAGTAGAGAAATGAAACAGTTAGAATATTTGTAAATAAACGTTGCAATAGCTTACATAACTGTTGCAACAACTTATATGGTAACGGTTGCCAACCGTTGTTATAAACTCTATGGCGACGGTTGTTAACCATTACAACAGGAAGGAAATATTCGTTGCTTCAGACAGAGGAACAACCGTTGCTATAGATATACCTCAAGCAACAGTTTTGGTAACCGTTGCAAGAACCGTTACTCTAGATCTACTGGCACGGCAGCGTATGTAACGGTCACTGAACCGTTACAATAGCTCTATGGCAACGGTTTACCTCTCTGTTGCAACGGTTTTCTAGCTGTGGCAATAGGTTTGTTTTCCAGTAGTGTATATATGTAGGGTATACCTCGATGTTCAAATACCAGAGACGGATATAATAGCATATATGAAGGAGTTTTTCCACTTAAAGGACAATCGGTTCGGGATTTTTGTTTAATTATCAGAGTCGCCACTTGGGAAAATAATGGTGTCCCAAGTAACCGGTTAATCCCGAATCCGAGGAAATTGACTCTTCTATTGATGTCCGCGAAACAAAGATCTGGATAAGGAACTCTGTTAACTCGAGAGAAGGTGTTAGGCACTCTCGGATTCCGCGGTTTCAGTACGGTCGCTCAATCATCGTTCTTGACTCTTGTTTGACTTATTACAGATTTTAACAATACGTATGTGCTTCTACTTTGATATTTTATAGAATTTGCGACATCGCGAAAACACGCCTCGAGTCACACCGCAACCAGTACACCTGTGACCTTTGGAACATTTTGGCTTTGCTGGGATTTAAGATTTGAGTCGCACCAAGTGCACACTCGTTCATAGGAAAGTATATTAAATCGTGCCCTAAAAGGTCTATCGGCTTTTAATTATTTTGGGTGAGGCTATGGAATTTGCTAATAGCCTTCCCGGGTCTATTTGTGTTATCATATTACTAAAGGGGGCCCCGCTATTTAATGTCGTGCAAGGCTCATCCCAATTATTTATTAAAGTCCAATCCTATTTGTTAAACTACATTTTTCTATACTTGTTTTTTCCTTAATCTATTTAGTATTTCAATATCAAGCCCATGCCACTTTCGTTTGCTTCATTGGGCTTGGGCTCTTGTTTCCTCACTCGATTGGGCTCTGATCTGCCCGGGTCTCAAAGACCCAGGCCGTTCTTTTAGTTCTGGCTCAAAGGTCCAGTTGGCTTTATACCACAGTTCAGGCCCACGCCATGTATTGGGCCCAAACCAAATAAGAACAACAACAATATGAGTAAACAAATAAAGGTACATATCTGAAATCGATAAAGAATCAAATCGCATTTATATTTCTCATTAAGGAAATTAATACACAAATCAGTAACTCTAAGCCAATTATCTATGTACATGAGAACTTAACAGACTGTCTTTACTACCAATTCATAACAAAGAGTTTACACTAACATCAAATTACTTACTAGTTGAAAGATCTAAGAACACAGCTTAATTATCTATGAGAATTGATTAAATTAAAACGATTCAACTAACTACTCACATTATCTAGGAAAGCTAAATGAGTTATTCACAGTTGCACAACTACATCACTGGTTTAATTATGAACTAAACCTATTAATCATCACAAATCTGGTTCTAATTAAGCTATTTCACTACCCAGTTATTTCCCTTTTAAGCTTGATCAAATCTGAACTTCTGATCCTAAAATTTAAACTAACTACATGAGCAGTGATTACAGTCTAAACATTCATTAATAGAACTTGATTACTTTCATCTAAGTGGATCAGAGACTTTATCATAATTAAACTACTGATTGTACTATAGCTTAGTTCACTACAAAGTCGTTAAACCCCAATATTATGTGAATCACAGCTCGATCTATCATTTTTCTTCAAATCTTACTTATGCCTAAATGCGGTTTCAAAATAGGTGGTTAGCCGTGTGATTTTAGTTTGCGTGACTACTATGAAGATCAATTAATGGTCCAAAACTGTGATTAATTAACTTATGTTTTAGTGTTTTACCTATTTAAACTAGGCGAGATGCTATCTACACTATTCTACCACTATTAAGCTATCTATTACATCAGTTGTCTTTGTTTTTGTGCTATTGCATACCATATTACAATCAAACTATGAATCTATGCTAATACTAAAAAAAATAATGACAATATCAAACTACAGACTACATAATAACACAATAATTAAGCTGAAGCTTCAATTTCATTCAATCAATTCGCCATTACAGCTTCTAGCGAACAGAAGAAATACCTGGATCAACAAGAAAAAGCAAATGAGTCTAAAGGGATTCAGGGAAATAAGCAATAGCAAATGACTCGAACAGCAATGCAACAGTAGGATCTTGAATATTAGCAAACAAAAACCACAGCAACAGCACACAGAAATCCAGACCAGGCTTGATCAGAAAATTCACACGATTATGCTTAAAACAGTGACTAGCTATTAATATGTTTTTCTCTGAACTTTTCTTCAAAAGCCAGGCCCTAATTCACTCTTTTAAGGAGTATTTATAGGAAGGGAAGGGGCTGATGACTCGGGGAGAAAGTATGGGATTAAATCCCAGTTCTCCCCCTCTTAAAATTATCAAACTTACACTTAGACCCATATTTCAGTTATCAAATCCCTTCCAGCATGTGCTGGAAGGTTCTAAAAGATCCCTTTCAAAGCTTTTTACTAAAGTAACCTTAAGGGTTAAAGATTTTTCCAGATTTCCCTTTTTATGGAGACAATTATACCCTTAGACTTCTGCAAAATTGCAGAAATTAGGGGTACAAATGACTCCCTTAACCCTATAGGTTCTATAAAATTCACCATTTTACCTTTTTGGCTTCCCTTTATGCCCTTAATGATCTAGCTATTTTACCTGACCAACCTAGGTCTGGTATTCAGCTTTTGGGCCTCAATTAACCTATGGCCAGTCCTTGCATTGGCATTTAAGGACTGGCCAGTTCTATTATTTAAAACTTAGCCTTTTTTTTGTTTCATTTTCAGTTGATTAACCCTTTTAGTTCATTTTAAAGCTAATTGCAGGACTAGCCTGCTTTGTTATTGTATTTACCCTATTTATAACTTAGCCAGTCTCAAGTTGAGACTTGGCGTGGCTGGTTGAACCCATTTACTGAACACAATTGGGCCCAAAGCCTTTGCAGGCTTGGCCACTTGTGGTTCAGGGCTCAAAAGGAGCCTGGGCAAGTCTGGTATTGCAGACTTAGCCAATATTTGCATATTCTAGTCTTTTAACTGATCAACAGGCTGGGCTAAGGTCTTTGCAGACGTAGCCACCTGAGACTCAGGGCTCAAGTGAGCCTTGGTATGCCTGCATTTGCAAACTTAACCAATTTTGCACAACTAGCCTCTTTTGAGATGGACTAGTGTGTTTGGACCTTGTAGAGTTGGTCAACTTGCAAAATTGACCACTCTTTTTGTCACTTATTACCTAATATCCTATGTTTGTTCAGTTTTCAGTCTTAAGCTTATTTAAAAACTAGCCATTTTCATGGAATCTAGCACTAGCAGCTATAACCAATCCCCTAAGGTTGATCAGTGTTAATCAAATACTCACTTAACAAGAACTACTAAAACTCTGTCATTTTCAACATGTATTGCATACAGAGGCACATAAGATCGAACAAGATGCATTCATCAACCAAGACTCAGAAAAGGCAATTTGATATGGTTGAATCTTAGTTAATCAATTCATATTATCCAATTTCAATGTGACAAAGTATGAACCCATGTCAATTTAGACCTAGTTACTACTAGCTCAAATCAGATGACAGTTGAAAATTTTCAAAACCTTAAGGTTTATGGCACAAACAATCAGAGAAGGATTTAAGCATGGCTCACAAGAGTCTATGGATCTTATGATATCAGTCAGACCAAGCCACTTTCCATACAAGTTAGGACAAATAAGATAAAAAATAAAAAATATGGAACAGAAGGATATGGAGAAGATAATGAAGAAAGAGTCTTGAATCTATCATGTCACAAGACCGGAGAAAGATCATGGACATTTAAAATGCATGTGAAAGATCTCTGAGGGTGTTCTTAGAGTAGTAGTCATTAAGTAGACATGAGAGTCTAATGGCTAATCCTAGAATCATGCTAAAAGGGAAAAATAATGAAAGCACAGAACAACTAAAGCATGACTGAAAACAAACAGAGATATTTACTTTTAAAGATGAGATATTGAAGACCAGACAAACAGGGAAACTTATAGACAAGGGTGAAGAATACACAAAGGTAACTTAATACGAAGATGAAAAGAGAACAGAGCATGCATGACAATAGAAGAGGAGTTATACTATAAGAGTCAAAACAGATAAAAAACTATCTGATTTAACAAAAATGAAGAAAAGAAGAGAATCAAAGTAACTTTTGACTTATCAAAAATAAATCATGACTTTAAACAGACAAACAGAGGAATAAACATATAAGAGATGAGAAATAAAACAAAAATCGATAGTCATGCTTTTTTGGAATGAATCAGAAACCACAAGTTAAGACGACAAAGAAAAGACAAGATCTTTGAACTTAGAAGAAGAAAGAATCATGATCGATAGAACAGAGGAAACAAGTCAAAACAAGAAAACCAATGATGAACAAAACCCTAATACTAACAAACTCTTTCGAAGCAAACAAGTAAGTAACACAGAGATAGATATAGAAGATGAACAGGTTAAGAAACCTTATTACTAAATAGATGTAGTCATAGGGTTTTGAGATTTAAAGAAAACAGAAAAAACATACAAGAATAAACAAAAGAAGATGAACAGACAAACAGGAAGAAGAGATGAAAGACGAGCAAGTCAAACCCTAAAACTAACATGTGAAGCACGAGATATAGAAAAAGACAGATAAAAACATGCAAGACAAGAAAAACATAGATCAAACAGAAAAAGCAAAGAAAAATGAAAAAATGGGGAATGTACTTAGCTTAGCGGGGTATGTCCCCCAAGCTTTCCCCTTTTACTTCTTTCATATCTTATTCCCGAGACCTTTGTTCTTCTTGTTTTCTTCTTTTTTTTTTCATTTATCTTTCTGGTTTTTGTCTTAGACTTCAAGGTGAAGTCTTTAGGGGTTTTCAGTTATAGTGGGGTGTTTGGGAGGGTAAGAAGACTGGATCTTGAAGGGTTTGAGTTTTTGAGTCGCCGGAGTTAGGGTTCCGGCGACTTCTTTTAGGATATTCGAAGGGTTCTGGGTAGATTAGAAGGGAATGAGTGGTAGGGTTGGGTAGATCGGACCAAGGAGGTCCGATTGGCATTAGTTTGGAAGGGAGATTCATTGTTTGGTGTCACTGGAGGTAGGTTCCGGTGACCGGCTATCAAGAAAAGGGGTCTGTTTCTAGGGTTTTCTAGGGTTTCATGGAGAAGAAGAAGAAGAAGAAGAAAGAGAAGAGGAGAAGAAGGGTTGGAGGGTGGCCGGAGACCACCGTGGAAGGTGGTGGCCTCCATGGCCAGCTAGGGTTGATGAGGGATGATGAGGGATGAAGAGGGAGAAGAAGGAGGATTTTAGAGGCGGCTAGGGTTAGGGTAGTGTGAAAATGGCCGTCTCCTCTCAGACAAGAGCCTTTTATAGGCGGGGAGTATAAGAAAATCTGGACCGTTGATTTAATAAAGATCAACAGTCATCAGTAGCATTACTTAAACGGCATCGTTTGGCTACCCAGGAGACCAAAGGTCTCAACCATCAGATCATCTAAGCGGATGGCTCAGACCAATCCTATTTATTTAATTAATCCATTAATTTCGGCCCTTATTTCCACCGTTGGATTCAGCCTGTTTGAATGGTGGAGATTGAATCTCACCTTCATTTTTTTAAATTATTTTTGGATTACTTCTTGGCCGTTGGATTTGGTCTGATGGACGGCTGAGATCAATTCTCCTTAATGAGCTTGGACCGGTTACCTTGGGCCAATGCATTTGGGCCTTTTAATTCAGGTCTTTTTGGCCCAAAATACTTAAACCCACATGTAGTTTTGTATTTTCTAATTGTTTTAAATTATTTTGTGTACCTTCTTTTTGTATTTTTGCTTTCTTTTCTTTTGTATTATTTATATTACTTAATTTCCTACTTACTCTAATTTTCTAATATTTTTTGGCAATTTCCTACTAGTTTTCCTATAATTTTCGCTAATTAAAGCTATTTTTTTGATGATTTTCCTTTTTTAACTAATCAATTCAACAATGCAAGTACTTAGCCTATTTTTTCTTTTTTGTAATTTTAATTTCTAATTATTCAATCACACAAATGTTTCTTATTTCAAACAAAACATGTAATTGCAACCAAAAGTATTTACTTTAATTTTGGAACTTGTTTGCCTAGTGCAAAAATCATGTGCTCACAGCAGGTAGTGAGCATTGCTAGACGGATTGAGGGTATGCTCGCTAGGGAGCGAGGGGAGAGGGAGGCCAAGAGGTCTCGGGAGTTAGGTCATTACTCTGGTGCCCGTACTTCATCTGCTGGACGTTATGGTAGGGGTTATTCTGGACACTATGTTCATTCAGCCTTGCCAGCAGACGGTAGTACTCCAGCTCCACCAGCACCTCAGGAGCCTTATTATACGCCTCCAGTTTCTAACGCGCCTCCTACACGGGGTACTTCCAAAGGTCAGTGTAGCGGACCTAGCTCCAGTCAGTTACAACCACCACGTCCTCCCAAAGCTTACTTCGAGTGTGGCGATACATGTCACTTAGTTAGGGACTGCCCTCGACTTGGTAGGGGTGCATCTTAACAGACTACTCAGCCACAACGTGCTTCTTAGAGTTCTCAAGCTATGGCTCCAGACCCCACTGCTGCCCCACCTGCCCAGCCAGCCAGGGGCAGAGGCCGGGGAGATAGAGGCCACCCTCGTAAGAGAGGTCAGGCCAGGTATTATTGCATTACTACTCGCACCGAGGTGGTTGCCTCCTATTCTATTATCACAGGCATTATTCCGGTTTGTCACCGAGAGGCATCGGTTCTGTTAGATCCCGGCTCTACTTATTCATATGTGTCCTCTTATTTTGTTCACATTTGGGTGTGCCTCGGGATTCTTTGAGTCCCCCATTTATGTTTCTACTCCTGTGGGAGATTCTCTTGTTGTGGACCGCGTGTACCGGTCGTGTTTGGTTATTATTCGTGGTTTTGAGACAAGGGCTGACCTATTATTACTCGGTATGGTTGACTTTAATATTATTTTGGGCATGGACTTGTTGTTTCCCCATCATTCTATTCTTGATTGTCACGCCAAGACCGTGACGATGACTATGCCAAGTGTTCCACATATTGAGTATAGTGGTACCTTTGATCATACTCCCAGCAGGGTTATTTCTTTCCTTAAAGCTCAACGTATGGTCGAGAAGGGGTGTGCTGATTATTTAGCTTATGTGAGAGATGTCGGTTTTGACACCCCTTCTATTGATTCAGTCCTAGTGGTACGGGATTTCCCCAATGTGTTTCCAGCTGATCTTCCGGGCACGCTGCCCGATGGAGATATCAATTTTGGCATTGATCTGTTGCCGAGCACTTAGCCAATTTCTGTTCCCCCATATCGCATGGCTCCTCTTGAGTTGAAGGAGTTGAAGGATCAGTTACAGGAATTATTATGTAAGGGTTTCATTCGACCCTATGTTTCACCATGGGGAGCCCCTATTTTGTTTGTGAAGAAGAATGATGGTTCTATGTGTATGTGCATTGATTATCGCTAGTTGAACAAAGTTACAGTAAAGAACTGATATCCTTTACCTTGTATTGATGATATGTTTGATTAGCTTCAGGGCACACAGGTGTTTTGCAAGATTGATTTGTGCTCAGGTTACATCAGTTGAAGATTCAGAAGCCAAATATCCCGAAGACTGCCTTCAAGACTTGTTATGGTCATTACGAGTTCCTTGTTATGTCTTTTGGGCTGACTAATGCCCCTGCAGCTTTTATGCATTTGATGCACAACATATTCAGGCTATATCTTGATTCAATCATGATTGCTTTTTATTGATGGTATTCTGGTATATTCTCGGAGTCGGGAAGATCATGAGTAGCACCTGAAGGTAGTACTTAAGACTCTAATGGATAAGAGATGATATGCAAAGATCTCCAAATGTGAGTTCTGGCTTAGTTATGTGGCATTCCTAGACCACGTGGTGTCAAGTGAGGGCATTCTAGCGGATCTGAGGAAGGTGGAGGCCGTGCCGGGTTGACCTAAGACCTCCTCAGCTACTGAAATCCACAGTTTCCTTGGTTTGATGGGTTATTACCGCGCTTTATGGAGCGGTTCTCATCGATCGCGGCCCCTATGACTAGATTGACCTAGAACGGTGCCCTATTTCACTTGACAGAAGCGTGTGAGGAGAGCTTCCAAAAGATCAAGACAGCTTTGACTTCAACCTCAATCATGATGTTGCCTACCGGTTCAGGGTCCTATATAGTTTATTATGATGCCTTACAGGTTGGAATTGGAACGGTATTGATAAAGGACGGTATGATGATTGCCTACAAGTCCCGATAGTTGAAGGTGCATGAAAAGAACTACCCTGTCCATGATCTTGAGTTTGCTGCCATTGTTCACGCTTTGAAAATTTGGCGTCATTATTTGTATGGGTTGCCTTGTGAGGTTTACACTAACTATCAGAGTTTTCAGCACTTGCTTAAGAAACAAAACCCGAATATATGTCATAGGAGATGGTTAGAGTTGTTAAAGGATTATGTATTACTATTCTTTATCACCCGAGCAAGGCCAATGTGGTTGTTGATGCCTCAATTCATCGGGCGGAGAGTTTGGGGAGTTTGGCATATCTACCAGCCTTAGAGAGACCTATGGAAATGGATGTTCAGGCTTTAGCCAGGCAGTTCGTGATATTGGACCTCTTAGAGCCCTATTGGGTTTTAGCCTGTGTGGTTTCTTGGTCTTCCCTATTTGATCGCATCAGGAGCGGTAGTTTGATGACCCTCATTTGCTTGTCCTTCAGGACAGAGTTCAGCGTGGTGATGCTAGAGATGTTACCATCAGGGATGATGGAGTATTGAGGATGCAGGTCTGTATTTGTGTGCCCAATCTCGATGGTCTTCAAGATTTGATTCTAGCAGAGGCCCATAGCTCGTCGTATTCCATCCATCCGGGTGTCGCGGTGATGTATCAGGACTTGAGGCAGAACTACTGGTGGAGACGGATGAAGAAGGATAAAGTTGACTACGTGTCTAGATGCCTCAACTGCCTGCAGGTGAAGTATGAGCACCAGCGTCCAGGTGGGTTGCTATAGCAGATTGAGATCCCAGAGTTGAAGTGGGAGCGTATCACCATGGACTTTGTATCTGGACTCCCACAGACCATGAGGAAGTTTGATTCTATTTGGATCATTGTGGACTGGCTGACCAAGTCAGCTCATTTCATACATGTAAGTACCACTTATTCATCAGAGCAATTGGCGAAGATCCATATCAGGGAGATTGTCCGATTGCATGGTATCCCAGTTTCTATAATCTCAGACAGAGGCACTCAATTTACATCGTAGTTCTGGAGAGTCGTGCAGTAGAAGTTAGGCACTCGAGTGGAGTTGAGAACGACATTCCACCCCCAGATGGACGGACAGTCCGAGCGCACTATTCAGATTTTGAAGGTTCTCTGTGTGTGCGTGATTGAGTTTGGAGGGTCAAGGGACCATTTCCTACCACTGGTACAGTTTCTTTATAATAATAGCTATCGGTCCAGCATTCAGATGGCGCCGTATGAGGCCTTATATGGTAGGAGATGTAGATCCCCAATGGGTTGGATTGAGTTAGGTGAGGCCAGGCTGTTGGGCATAGAGATAATTCAGGATGTGATGGGGAAGGGTAAAGTGATTCAGGACAGACTCCGTGCAGCCTTGTCTAGACATAAAAGTTATGCGGACAAGAAGGTTCGTGATGTGGCATATTTGGTTGGCGAGCGGGTTCTACTTCGGGTCTCGCCTATGAAGGGCGTCATGTGGTTTGGAAGAAAAGGGAAGTTGAGTCCCAGATTTATTGGGTCTTTTAAGATCCTGAGGTGAGTTGGGGTGGTTGCTTATGAGCTTTCCTTACCTCCCAGGCTAGCCGGAGTTCATCCGGTGTTTCATGCTTCGATGCTCCGGAGATACCATGGTGACCCATCGCACGAGTTGGATTTCAGTTCAGTCCAACTGGACAAGGATCTATCTTATATTTAGGAGCCAGTGGCCATTCTAGATAGGCAGGTCAGAAAGTTGAGGTCAAAGAACATTGCTTCATTGAAGGTCTAGAGGCGAGGTCAGCCGGTCGAGTAGGCGACTTGGGAGACCGAGCAGGATATGCGCAGCGTGTACCCTCTTCTTTTTGCTACTTTAGGTATGTTCTCTATGCTCGCTCGAGGATGAACGGATGTTTAAGTGTAGGAGGATGTAATGACTCGGCCGGTCATTTTTGGAATTCATGCCCCAATTCCCTATAAATGCTTTCCCTAAGTTTATTTCTATTATTTTGGTTTACCGGGATGTTCTGTATTAGGATTCGGAGTGTCTTGGGACACTTAGTCCTTAAATGAGAGCTTAAGAGTTGAAAAATGGTCCGTATTCGGAATAGTGTGAACACAACCAAATAGGTGATTTCGGGCTTGGGTGTATTCGGGGTTGGGAGCCTGTTCAGAAAGTAATTTGATGATCTGTAGCTCATTCAGGCTTGCCGAAGTTTGAAATTTTGAAGTTTCCAGTCAAATAGTGAATTTTTTATCTGAGGGTCGGAATGGAATTCTGGAAGTTTCTGTAGCTCCGTCATGTCCTTTGGGATGTGTTTGCAAAATTGAAGGTCATTCGGACAAAGTTTGATTAGGTTTTTGATCAAAAGCGTATTTTGATAGAATAAGAAGATCTTAGGCTTGAATCCTTGATTTAATTGGTTTTCCGGTATTGTTTGAGGTATTTTGAGGATTGGTACAAGTCTGAATAAGGTATTAGGTGGAATTGGTGCTTTTGGTTGGAGTCTGAGGGGGTCCCTGGATGATTTCAGATGCTTAACGGGCAAAGTTTGGAGTTGGAAGGAAAAATTTAAGAAGGGTTCTGGCATTTTCGCTTCTGCGATTTTGGATTCGGATAAGTAGCCATCTCGCCAAAGAAGCGGAGCTGAATAAGCGGCCATTTCACCGCGTAAGCAAATTTCACCATCTTAGGAAAACTTCAAAAGCGGTCACCTTCCCGCTTAAGCGGAACCGTAAATGCGGTTATTCTCCGCAAAAGCGGACCCTTCCCCTTTAAGTTGAACCACAAAAGCGGTTAGTCTCACCAAAAAAGTGGGACCGTAGAAGCGGTCCCTGGGTCGCAAATACGGAAATAATAGGTTTGAAAAAGGGAAAATCCGAGAGTTTATTTCAATGTTCGAAAAATCAAGTAAGAGCTTGGGAGAAGGCAATGTTTAGTGGATTTTGAAGAGAAGATCATTGGGTAACGTTGCTTTAATCCCTTCTAGTAATATTCGTTCATTTCCTTGCTCAATCAACTATTAGAATTCAAATTCAAGGTCTAAAAATTGAGAAAAATTGGTGAAACTTCTTCGGCTTAATTTTGTGATTTTGAGTGGGAATTTGACTTCCGATTTGGGAGATTTTTATACGGTTAGACTCGTTAGAGTATGAGGGTTCTGAAATTGTAAAAATTATTTGATTCTGAGATGTTTGTTGGAGGGGAATTTTGGTTATTTTACCTATTTTCGCGCCCTAGCTTTAATTTCAATAGTGGAATCAATTGTTTACAATATTATTTGCGATTTGAAATTGAATTGAATAGATTTGGGCCATTTGGAGTCGGATACTCATGGCAATGGCATCATTCCCTAGTTGATTCTGCATCTATTA
Source organism: Nicotiana noctiflora (assembly GCA_032618575.1). Classification (NCBI taxonomy): domain Eukaryota; kingdom Viridiplantae; phylum Streptophyta; class Magnoliopsida; order Solanales; family Solanaceae; genus Nicotiana; species Nicotiana noctiflora. Next base: position 188,616 of record JASVEL010000129.1, read on the forward strand.
GAGGTAAAGTGGCTTGCCTAACCTATTGTGGGGGACTTTGCCCCTTAGGATGTTATAATTGGTAATTAAATACCTTGTACGTGAGGTGACGAGCGCGTACTTGAGCTAATTGTTGAAACCCGGATTTTTACTTAAATACTTGATTTGGATTTTCTTCCGTATTTGTCTTACTTTACTTGCTATTATAGCATATGCTAGAATAGAAGAGCATGTTTAATTGATCCAAGTTGCCTATTTGTTTAAATTGTCTTAATTGTTATTGCGTGGAGCATGTTAGGCAAGTATTATTTGTTGCCTTGTATTGTTGTACTTCAATTCCTGAATATTTCTCTGATGTTGGTTGTGTATTTACATTGGGACTACGAATGCGGGATTCCGGGAGCTCCCCCTTGTTTGTTTACTTTAGGACAATGAGTTTGATTCCCGATAGATCCCCCTACATTTTTACTTTGGTACTACGGAACAGTATCCCGGGAGATCCTCCTATATTTTTACTTTGGGACTTCGGGACGGTGTCCTGGGAGATCCCCCTGCACTTTTAGTTTGGGACTACGGGACGGTATCATGGGAGATCCCCTGCATACAGATGATTGGACTACGGGACGGTATCCTGGGAGATCCTTTGATATTGAGGTGAGAAATGGACTACGGGATGGTATCCCGGGAGATCCATTAGACATTTGAGAAAAGGGATATAGGACGGTATCCTGGGAGACCCATATCGGTATTCTTGTAATTTAGTTGTATTTACTCTGTGTTTCTATTTTGTCTTGTAGAATTATATTTGATTGAAATATCTTACCACACTGATGTGTTTATTAGTTTTCATCAGACTTCAACACAGTTAATATTTTGCTATGTAATTATTTCTCTCTCAGTCGGCTTGGCACTTACTGAGTACCACTGTGGTGTACTCATGCCTCTTCTGCGCATGTTTTTCATGTGCAGATCCAGGTACTTCTAAGCAGGTGCACTACCAGTAGCTGCAGGAGCCTTTTCGGAGACTTGAGGTATATCTGCCATCTCCGCAAACCAAAGAGTCTCCCTCTCACTTTACCTTCCTTGTTATAGAAATTTCCGGATTATTAGAGTAGTATTATGTTTCATTCTTAGTCTGTGTTGCCCGTGGGTTTCTGGGTTTTTGGGGATAGTTTCATATCTTTAAAGTGTGTGTGCTAGGCGGCAACTAGATACATTATTCATGTTATTTAGTTTTTATTATAAATTCTGCAAATGTTGTTACTTCCGCAATGTGTTAGGCTTACCTAGTCGTGGAGACTAGGTGACATCATGATGTGTTCACAATTGGTGAACTAGGGTAGTGACACAATATTTGGATCAAAACGGGACATGCAAAGCTTGTGACTTCAATCAAGGTTTTGAGCAGACCGGATCGTTGTTTGTTTCAGCACTTTGAATTTACTTCTTTTTGTTCTTTTTGTTATTTTCTTTATTTTGGATTGAAACTCATCTTTTGTTCATGTCAAACCTCATGACTTGAGGTAGATCCTTCTCAGACACCAAAACAAATAAACAAACAAAATATTTTGTCCCAGTTGTCACTAGGAAAATTTCGTGAGTTATTTGCAACAAAATCTAAACCCTTCTTTTTTAAAGCAAATAAAATAAGGATTACATCTATCTAGAAGGGAAAAGATTAGGGGATGGAGCCCTATATCTAAAATGTCAACTCAGGGATTGGAGCCCTAATGTTGGCGAAAAGGCGACTAGGGAATGGAGGCCCTATGTCTAAGAAGCTCAACTCAGGGATTGGAGCCCCAATGTAGGCAAAAAAAGGTGACTAGGGAATGGAGGCCCTACGTCTAATAAGGCACAACTTATGGATTAGAGCCCTAATATTGGCAAAAGGCAACTAGGGAATAGAGGCTCTATGTCTAATAGGCACAACTCAGTGAGTGGAGCCCAAATGTTGGCAAAAGGCGACTAGGGAATGGAGGTCGTATGTCTAAAAAGGCTCAACTCAGAGATTAGAGCCCTAATGTTGGCAAAAAGCGCCTAGGGAATGGAGGCCCTATGTCTAAAAAGGCGCAACTCAGGGATTAGAGCCCTAATATTTGAAAAAGGCTACTAGGGGATAGTGACCCTATCTCTAAACTCACAACTTAGGGATTGGAGCCTTAATGTTGGCAAAAGGAAACTAGGGAATGGACGTCCTATGTCTAAAAAGGTGCAACTCGGGGATTGGATACCTAATATTGGCATAAGGCAACTAGGGAATGGAGACCTTATGTCTAAAAGGTGCAAATCATGGATTGGGGCCCTAATGTTGGCAAAAAGTAAAAATCTCAACCCTAGGATTGGAGCCCTAGTGTTGGCAAAAGGAAACAAGGGAATGGAGACCCTATGTTGGCAAAAGGCAACTAGGGGATTGTGGCCCTATGTCTAAAAGGTACAATTCAGGGATTGGAGCCCTAATGTGGGAGAATGTAGGCACTATGTCAAAAAGGCTCAACATAGGGATTGGAGCCCTAATGTCAGCAAAACACGACTAGGGAGTGGAGGCCCTATGTCTAAAGGTGCAACTCAGGGATTGGAGCCCTAATGTTGGCAAAACACGATTAGGGAATGGAGGTCCTATGTCTAAAAGGTGCAACTTAGGGATTGGAGCCCTAATGTTAGCAAAAGGCGACATGGGAATGGAGACCCTATGTCTAAAAAGGCTCAACTCAAGGATTGGAGCCCTAATGTTTGCAATAAGCAACTAAGGAATGGAGGCCTTATTTCTAAAAAGGTACAACTAAGATATTAGAGCCTTAATGCTGGCAAAACGCGACAAGGGAATGGGGCCCTATTTCTAAAAAAGGAACAACTCATGGATTGAAGACCTGATGTTGGCAAACAAAAGTAAAAGATTGATATTGGGGATCCTAAACTAACATTTTTTTTGGATTTTCTTATTTTTCTTTTTTCATTATTTTCTTTATTATTTTTATTTTATTTTCCATCTTCATTTTTCTAGTAAAAGTGCAGGAAAGAATATAGAGGAAACTTCCCTTTTGGGTTGATTCCTTGCTGCAAAATAATTTCTAGCTCTGGAGCTTCTTTTCCTTTTCAGGTTGTACCTGCTTTTGCACGGTTTCTTTGGGCATCATCTATTTCAGCTTTTCACACAAAGAACAATTGTTCGTTTGAAACGGTGGTTGGTTTTGTGGCCTTGATTTTTTGATCACTTGATTTTTGTAACGACCCAGCCCATCGTAACGGAAATTTCCACCCCGTTACCTTGGATTAACATATCTTATGCTTCTATATCAGTGTTAGAACCTTTCGGGTGAGTTAGGAGTGAATTGAATTAAAAAATGAAGCAAATAGCATGTTTGAAGGAAGTTTGAATATCGAAAGTCAACCTAGAGTTGACTATCGAGTTAGAATGCTCGGAATCAGATTCTAATGATTCGACTGGTTTCGGGGGAACATTTATGACTTAGGAGAACAATCAGAATTGAATTTGGAGGTCCGGTGTAGTTTTAGGCTTGAATTGGCTAAAGTTGAATTTTGGCGAAAACCGAACGGTAGGTGATATTTTGATTCGGTGGTCGGAATGGAATTCCAACAATTTCTGTAGCTTCTTTATGTGATTTTGGATATGTCTGCAAATTTTCAGGTCATTCGGATGTCGTTTGGTCGGGTTTTTGATTGAATGAGCAATTCGGAAATTTTGAAGAAACTTAGGCTTGAATCCGTGTGTAATTGGTGATTTTGATGTTTAGGATGGTGTTTTCATGATTGGAACAAGTTTGTATCGTGTTTTGGAGTATGTTGGTGGTTTTCGTTGGGGTCCCGGGGGCCTCGGGGTGAATCCGGACCATCATCCGGCATTTTTGAACATGAATGGGCAGGATTTTAGCCTTCGCGTTCGCGAGGGCAAGGCCCGCGTTCGGGAAGGCCAGATAGGCCAATGCAACGTGTTCGCGTGAGAGAGGGCCGCGTTCGCGAAGGAGAAACAGGTGAAGCCTCGCGTTCGCGTGAGGAACTACGCGTTCGCGTAGAAGAAATCCAGCGGCTGGGGGAAATGAACTTCGAGGACGCGTGACAAGGCGTCGCGTTCGCGATGAAGTAATCGCACAGGCCATCGTGTTCGCGTGAGAGACATCGCGAACGCGTAGAGTTAAATTCCCAGGCAGTGAGTTTAATTGCAGAACAGAGGGCTCACGGGTTCATATACCCAAAAACATAATTTTGAGCCCTAGAGAGAAGAAATTACGGGAAAACGCTGGGAAATCATCGGGTATTCATCGGAGGTAAGTTTCTTGACTCAAAAATATCATTTTATGGTAGAATTAACATCAATCTTCATGAATTTGGGTAGAAATTGTGAAGGATTGTGGCCTAGATATTGAAAACGAAAATTGGGTTTTGAAAGGCCAATCGAACTCCGATTTTGGTATATTTTATATGTACGGACTCGTGGTGAGACGAGGGTTCTGGAAATATGAGTTTCAAAATTTTTCGAGATGTGGGCCCGGGGCTCGGGTTTTGCAAATTTCGTGATTTTTGATATTTTTCGAGTTCTTTCGATTGGGTTATGTTCCATTAGCCTATTTTGATATATTTGGGCTGATTTGTGCTACTTTTGACGTGCGTGGATGCCGGTTCGAGGAGCTAAGGCGTCGCGGGCATGAGCTTTCGTCGGTTCGAGGTGGGTAATACTTGTAAATGATGTCCTGAGGGTTAGTAAACCCCGGACTTGCACATCTTAGTGCTCTGTGTTGAGGTGACTTGCACGCCGGATAACGGGCGTGGGGTAGAGCACCATTGGGGATTGTGACTTGGTCCGTCCCGCGTAATAAATAATAACACCTAATTGTTGAAATGAATTGGACTAATTATCATGTTTGGGCTTCGTGCCAATTATTTGAGTCCTTCGGGGATTGGTATCACTGTTTTGATAACATTGTTCTTATTTTATTCTAAATTTAAGTTTTAAAATGGTATTTTTGCTATTCAGCATTTTTATAAGGTTATGAAAAACTTGAACAAGGTCTTAATAACATTTTTAGCTGTGAGCTAATATGATATTGTTGCCGTAGGGCTTTCTTGATTATTTGTTAGACTGATTGGGCCGAGGGCCATATGTTAGGGCATGACATTTCATGTGAGCATATGCATACACATGCATGGATCGGACTGCACGCCGCAGTGGTATATGGATCGGGCTGCGCGCCGCAGCAGGTGTGATATTAATATTGTGCTTGGGCTGTAGGAGCCCCTCCGGAGTCTGAACCCCACAGTGAGCACGGGTACCCAAATTGGATCGGGCTACACGCCGTAGCGGTCATATGCATTGCATGGCATACATACATTGATTTACGTGTACTACGTGGCATAACATTCAGCACTCATACATTACTGGCACACATGCATTAGTTGACTTATTGACCAGATCTCCTGGTGTAAATTGATAAGGAGTGCTGAGCCCGAGGGGCTGATTTGAGTGCGGACTTGCATTGCTTGAGATTGTATCCAGGTATTGGTATATTATTATGACAGAAAGTAGCTAAAAATTGAGATTTTTAATGATCTACTCACTTATGCTGGAAAGGAATAAAAAGATAGTTCTGTATTGTGTAGCATGAGATAGTGTCTATCGTGGTTTTCTTCCCTTCAGCATTATTTACTTTTATTACTGCTGAGTTGGAAGTACTCACACCCGACTCCCTGCACCTTGTGTGCAGATTCAGGTACATCACAGTGGAGTTGAATCTATTGCGGCTCGGGAGTGCTTTTGGACAGTCGAGGTAGCTGCTAGCGTTCGCAGGACCTGATTCTCCAGTTTGTCTGTATTTTGTTCTGATCATCCCACACTTGTGCACAGTTATATTCACTATTTACACTTTGTATACTCTGTAGAGGCTCATGACTCTTGACCCTTCGGTCTATGGGAGTTGGCACGTGTTGGGACTTGGTTCCCTATTTTTTTATATATCTATCACTATTATGCTTAAATTGGATAAAGTGAGCTTGTGGCTCCATGATTGTTGCTGATTGGTCGGGCTGGCCTAGCAGTGTGCTGGGCGCCATCTCGACCGGATTTGGGGTCGTGACAATTTTGGTCCTTTCAACTACAACCGGTTGCTTCCTGAACACCGATTGCATTTCTGTCTCTAGAGAAACTCCGGCTATTCCAAGCTTTGTCATGATGATTGGTCGGTGGAACTCAACCTTTTGAAATTTATTTGTCCTTGGAAGGACTTTCCTTTTCTTTTTCTTTTTCTTTTTCTTTTTGTTTAATTTCTTTCATCTTTTTTTTTTTTGCTTCGGAACATTGTAGAATTTTTTGGCTCCTCAAACTTTGCTGCAACGGCTAGTTGCGTGGGAATTTACCTCTTCTAACTTTATTTCGCCTTTGTATGCCTTCTTTTCTGGCTTCTTTCTTCCAACTATAACTTCATAGCATTTGGGGTACCTTGGATTCTTTAACTTTTTGTCGAGGCGGTTAGCCACATGAGACTCAACCTTTTTCAACTTTAATTGCCTTTAGAGGCACTTCAATTTGATTTTTTCTTTTCAAGAGTTTGATTTCGAAGCATCGTCCGCCATGACTAATCGGGGTCAACTTGATGCCCGTGATAAGGTTGGGTGACATTCGGCACATTAGCTCGCGCCAAATGAGAACCCTATAAATCAGTCATGCCGTCTTTTCTTTGGCTAAGATTCGAATTAGTGTTAGACCGAATGGGATTCAAAGAAAACAAAACCGCATGATAGAGTTCAAGAATATGAAGTGTTTCCTTAAAGGTCTGCAGCCTCCCGAGGATAAATACAGATGTCAACGTACCAATCCGCAAGACACTACTAACTGGCTCAAGACTCATGAGGCCTAGTAACCTAGACTCCGATACCAACTTGTCACAACTCCCAAACTCGGTCGTGATGACCCCCAGCATATTGCTAGGCTAGCCTGACCAACCTTTCACCATACCGAGCTACTAGCTCTCACTTTACTTTAAAAGCATACGTTGATAAGAAAATACGAAAAATCTAGCATATTTGCCAAAATAACCCAAACAAAATAATACTCCCACAGAATCTGGGGTCATAAGTCAAGAGCCTCTACCAAGAGTATAAGAAGAATATCGAATACACAAAGTGTCTGACAAATGTGAAAAAGTCAAAGAAAAAGGGATAGCAAGGAAAGTCGGGTCCTGCATACGCCAAGCGGCTACCTCGACAGTCCAATGAGATCTCTGAAGCAGCTGGGATGTTAGCCTGACTGTGATGTACCTGGATCTGCACACAAGGTGCAAGGAGTAGAGTGAGTACTTCCAACTAGGTGGTAATAAGCATGTATAAAGACATTGAAGGTAAAAATACCCAATAAACCACCCAACAAAGCTATATAATACCTATTTTATCATTTGAAACAGTATAAATCTCAAATAAAGCATTAACAGCTAAAACAGTACAATAGATATGTCTAAATGCAATGTAGATGCATAAACATGACTGTTACGGTGCGTAGCCCGATCCTTTTGGGTACCCGGGCTCACTGTGGGGGTTCAGACTCCAGAAGGGCTCCTATAGCCTAAGCACAATATCAGTGACATGCTGCGGCATGCAGACCGATCCATTACCAGTCTAGCTATATGCAATGCAAGCCTCACAGACACAATAAATTATCATTTTGAAATCCTTTTTAACAGTAATAATAGAAATTAGTGTTCAGAAATACTAGAGATTAAGAAAATCAGTTTAGACAGTGATTAGCTCGGGATTGATATCATGATAACATGCTATAATCATTGAAGCAATGATAACAATCTTCACGGGATCCAAATAACTGGCTCACAGCCCAAATATAACCACAACCATCCAAGTAGGAGGTTTACCGACTCATTTATAGCCAATAACATAGTATAACACTACAAAGTCGGACTAAGATATAGTCCCCAATCACAATCGACCCCGCACTCATAGCAGAGTACATGTCTCGCCTCAATACAGGATCACATAATGATATACCGGGGTTTCAAACCCTCAGGTCATTATCCACACCCATTACTCACCTCGAACTGGCTCAAAAACTTGTCCGCAATGCCTTTGCCAAGAGAATCAACCTCCACGGAAATCGAATCAGATCAAAACCAATATGAATACATCCAAATAGTCTAAAGGAACATTACCCAATCGAAATAACTCGAATTACACCAAAAAATACGAAGTTGCAAAAACCCGAAGCCCGGGCCTGCTTCTCAAAAAAATACGAAATCAACATTTTCAGAATCATCGTCTTGCCACAATTCCATACATATAAAATTTATCAAAATCGGAGTTCATTTTCCCCTTCAAATCATCAATTTACTATTTCTCTTAAGCTTCAAGCAAAACCCCATTTTACACCTTAATTCCTCCAATTCTTAGTGATATAGATGAAGATTCTGGGATAAAATCACGTAATTAGACCATAAAACTTACCTCCAACAGAAATATTGGCGGAAGTCTCTTAATCCCTCGTTGCCCAAAAATGGTGAAATTATGAAACCCTCGCATCTGATATGTAATATAATTGTTCTGCCTGACCATTTAAATTCCTTCATCATGTTCACGACCTGGCCCACTCGAACGCGATGTGCCAAAATTTAAAAACTCAAAATCTTTCTACGCGAACACGTCCCTCAGCTCGCGATCACGATGCACAAGATACCGGACTCACGTGAATGCGGCACAACCCTCGTGATCGCGTAAGAGAAATATCACTGCCTATTCAAACCTTCTACGTGAACGCGTGCTCTCCCTCGTGAACGTGTGACTCTGAACCCTTCCTCTGCACGTTCGCATCATAGACTTTGTGAACGCTTAGGCCAAAACCTCAGACCCTCATTCCTTCTACGCGTTCGCATTCATCACCACGCGAACGCGATGGGTTAAATACCTACAACTATATGACAACAATTCAGCCGTGTTCTTCATCACAAACTGGTCCGTTTGACCCCCGGAATAACGCCCGAGGCCCCCGAGACCTCAAACAAAACCACCAACCTACTCCAAATTATGATACGAACTTGTTTCAATGATAAAAACACACCATTAAACATAGAAATCATCAAATCAAGGCGGATTCAAGCCTAAGTTTCAACCGAAACTTCCGAAACCTATATTCCGTCAAAACCCGACCAAATGATGTCCAAATGACCTAAACATTTGCAGACGTATGTAACATCACCTACTGCAGCTGTCGGAATTCCATTCTGACTCCCGAATCAAAATTACACCTACCAACCGGATTTTGCCAAATTCCAACTTCGCCAACTCAAGCCTATTTCTACACCGGACCTCCAAATTCAATTTTGATCGCTCCTCTAAGTCATAAATCACCTCCCAAAGCTAACCGAATAACCAAAATTCATATTTGAGCCCTCTAACCACATAGTCTACTTTAGGTTGATTTTCCTGAAACAAGCATCACTCTAAAAGGCTATATGCCTTATTTTCAACAAGATTCAACCTAAATTCACCCGATAGAATTTAATACAGATATAGAAACAGGAAACAACATAATAGGGGAGAAATGAGGCGGTAAATCTCATAACGACGGGCCGGGTCGTCACATAATGAGGTATAATTTTGCGACTATATTTGATTTATTACTTAAATTTTTCATATTTTCTTATAGTGTTTGTTTAATTTTAATTGTAGCAACTTGACGCTACACAATCGCAATCAAGCATGTTTGATCTCAATGGCAAACCAGAAATGGAAATGTAAAATTGCTTAAAATTGGAGTTCTCAGTTGGCCTAATTGCATTGTCTTTTTTTTTGTGGTGTATAGTAGAACGTTTTGATTTTGAAGAAATTTTGCTTGTTTTGATTATGAAATTTAAACATATCAATTTTTTTCTTATATTGTTTGTAATGGAATATTAGGTACTACACGATTTCGGATTATTTAGGTAATGACAATAAATTATTCTTTTTTTATAAACTCACTAATAAAACTACTAATAATATTGAATCCAACCAGAAATGACCATAGAATTGGTGGTTGGGTTCTATTACAACTGAGAGAAGATGAGGAGGTGTAATTTCCACTCATCTTCCTAGTAGTTAGGGTTTAGTCGTATTTTGATGAGGTTATAGTCTTTTAGGACTTTATATAAAATAATTTTCATAAACATGAAAAAACTATAACAAGCAAAAATCTTACACAAAAGTATAAGAAAATTATATTAATCCATAAATATTTTAATGACAAGGGTTGAACACAGGCGTACATGAAAAACCTAAGCCATCCGATGTTCCTATCATTGTACTTCTACAACAAGTAATATTTCACTTGATGTAGCCTCTACAAGTTCTAAAAGAAGAACGCTCCCTTTCTTTAACATGTTGTCTACAACAAATTATTTCCATCCGTTAACGAGTCTTTTTCGAACAACACCTATTAGAGTCACATTCCATTCCTTCCCGTTACATCGTAGTAATGTCTTAGATATACTAGGAGGAAGATATTGATAGATTTTCTTTGAGAGGTACAGCACAGGCATAATGGAAAGATAGAGTAAAAATAATTTCATGTTAACTAAAAAAATAAAATAATGAATTTACCATATAATCACGCTTGATGTACGATCAGGCAATTTCATTCTAAACCAAAGATATAATTCCTCTTCTTTAATACACCCGTCAGATTTCATATGGGATGTTTCATCCATAGAAAATATAGGTTAACATATATTTAGCTATGTGTGTTTATATATATAGATATGTATAGGAAAAATAGAGAGAGAGAGAGAGAGAGAGTCAAAACAATGTTTCCACTCCCTCCAATCGTGTCTAAGAGTCACTTTGTTTCCCTCCAAATATTTTGTGGTAAATTTCCATTTCTAGCTTTTGAAATTTCGGCCTTTAATAAACGTTTGGAATTTCGGCCTTTAAAAACTTTTCAACTTCCTCCAATTTGTGCTTGCATAGAATTGTTATGCAACTCCTTAAATTCTCCTTACTTACCATATTAATTCAGAACTTGGAATTTGTTCAAAAAAAATAAGGAGAACTTTTTTAACATGAAAGGTAATCTAGAAAAAGTAAAAAAAAAAATAAGAAAAGTTTCTCAACATAATACTTTCATTCATTAATAATAGATGGTTCACATGATAATTTCACCAAACCCTAAAAATAAATAAAAAAACTCCACCATAACAATAAAAAAACACCACCATAACAATAACATTAAAAACAACACAACCTTAAAGACTAGCAGAGAAACATCACTACTCAATATTTTGGTTCACTGAAATAGACTTGGATGTCTTGGAGATTGATTATGTATCACTACTGATAATAATGATAGAATTTCTCTTGGTTCCACTAAGGACGTATGGTGTCGCCATATCATCAAGCATAGTGTTGAGAGAAGTTAGGGGATGCTCCTCCAACATCACACTTTCGAGGTAATCAACACTTGAATCACGAACTACCCTTTCAATCAATTCATGAACCTCACCCTTAAGCTTGTTAAAATCATGTTTAATATCCTGGTACAAAATGTTATGACTCACTATTAAGCTATGGAGCGGTTGCTCAACAACTTTATTGGTCGGAGTCCTATCCATTTGTTATGCTTAGATATAAATGATTCACTGGATTGCTTTAGGTAGAGTTTACAAATTTCACTCAAAATATATATGGAGGAATATAATCTCTCTCAATGTAGCTATTCCACATCCCATTAACTATCTTTGGAGAGCCCCTATGCAGCCATTACACTTCCCAATATCCATATCTAATCCTCCATGCAGACATTACACATTCCAACATAGCCTTCCACTCCTCCATGCATCCGTTGCACTTCACTATGACTACACTAAATTATAGAAGTTTTTCTATACATATTTTCGAATTTTTTGGCAAAAAATCTTCAGCCATATAGTGGCAGTGCTTGAGTAATCCATGTAAGGATTATTTGAACCTTGGTTAGGGTTAGGTATATGTTTAGGTTCTCTTTTGGTTTAGGTTTTTATTTTCTATATTTATTTTTCCGCATCTATATAATCAAACTAGAGAATTTGGTAGCGCTTTGCGCGGTTATGTAAAAGAATCATAATACATTTCGTGATATTATAATAAAATGAAATTCAGTCTGATCATATAAAAAACCAAAAAGAGAGAAATATAATTTAACAAGTCATGGTTTACTCTTAGATAAGGAATAAGGATGGCTGAAATGGTAACATCCATTCATTTGGCTATTTATTTTATTAATTGACATGAAGAGGCACGACTTTTGGACTTGTTAAAATAAAATAAACAAAGTAAATAATCGAAAAAGTATGAAACAATTGGGTTCGTCATTGAGATCAAACATGCTTGATTTTTTCTTGAGTTTTAATATGTTGTAAATAATTGGGGGACTTTTGCACTAAATATGTTGTTAAATGACTTCCAAATTTTAATTTGATACTTTTTAACTAGTGGTTTCTTAAAATATAACAATAGTAAATTGAAAAAACAAAAGAAATATTATAAATAACAATCATATTTTTTTAGTCATTACATATAACTAATAAGAAGAAATTATCAGGCTAAGAGATAGTTAATCCTAGCTCTTTAACAGAAAAGATCACACCCTGTGAAGTAGCCTTAACTAGTTCAAAGGGATGGACAGTCCCTTTCTTCATATTATTGTCGACTACAAATTATTTTCACCCATTGACAAGTCTACTCTAACCACCATTTCTGAGAGTCACACCCTACTCCTTCCTATTATTTCGAAGCACTATTTTAACCGAAATAGGAGGAAAATAGCGACATATACTCTTTGGAATAAACTGCAAGAATACAATGTAAAGATAGAGTTTAGGGTTCATCGCTAGGTTGGATAATCAACAGTTATAACATCATGAAAATTTAAGAAAAATAAATTACCAAAAAATCACGCTTGAAGTACGATTTGAGCACCTTCATCCGAAACCATAGATAGTGTTCTTCAATCCATCTGTTAGCATTCGTGATTACACTATCTATTTTATATAGAGAGATATGGAGATTTTGTTCTTGTGTTTAAGAGATACAAAAAGAGTAAAAACTTTCAATTTTCCTCTAATCATCTTTTTACTTTTCCATTTGTTTCCCTCCAAATTTGGCATGTTGTTTTCCCTCATATTTTAGTCAAATGGACTTATGTGGTTGTCGCAGGATGATGCCTATGGCCCTAGTATGAAAGTATGGCATTACTCCCAATCAAATTTTGATAGCATATGCATAGGTAATCATATTAGTAAACGGCCCTATACTGTTGCTACAGACCGATGCGTATGGCCCTAGTATATGAATGAAATTATATTCATAGACGGTCAATTATTAAATAATAACCACGATATATAAACGGAAGGTCCTATGACTATAACCGTATTAGTCAAATCGACTTATGTGGTTGTCGTAGGTCGATGCGTATAGCCCTAGTATGAACGCATGACATTAATCTCAATCAAATTTTGATAGTATATGCATAGGTAATCATACTAGTAAACAGGCCTATACGGTTTCTATGGGCGGATGTGTATGGACCTAGTATATGAATGAAATTGTCTTCATAGACGGTCAATTACTAAATAACGACCACGATGTATAAACGGAAGGTCCTATGACTACAACCGTATTAGTCTAATGGACTTATGTGGTTGTCGTAGGCCGATGCGTATGGCCCTAGTATGAACATATGATATTACTCCCAATCAAATTTTGATAGTATATGCACAGGTAATCAAATTAATAAATGGGCCTATATGGTAGCTATAGGCCGATGCGTATGGACCTAGTATATGAATAAAATTATATTCATAGACGGTCAATTACTAAAAAATAACCACGATATATAAGCGGAAGGTCCTATGACTAAAACAAAAAAGTAGTCTGAAGAAGGAAATTATTAAAGTCGATAAAAAATGTAACTACTGGTCTAACCTTTACAAAAAAAATTAAAACATAAAATTCATTGGGTTGAGATTCGATCTCGAGACGCCTCACTTAATAAACACACGCAATAATTAGCATTCCTTAACCAATACACCAATTAGTACTTCTATGTTATTTTGTTCTTTAATTTATATTGTTTGAAATAGTAAACTAGGGCTGTATAGGTATACATGTCTTAGTTAGGAAGTTAATCGATTCGCCCAAATTTTGATTTTGCATTTCATCTGCCCATTGACCCTTAATGTTCCATCTCAATACTTTCAACAATTTCCTGCTTCTTTCTATTCTTCTTTTTCGGTAAGTTTTATCTTAATGTTTATTTGTTACGACCCGGCCTGTCGTCACGAGAGTTACCTCCCCATTATCCCCTCATTATATTGTTTCATATTTCTATATCTGTATTAGAGTCTATCGGGTGAATTTGGATTGATTCTGCTTGAACATCGAGCATATAGCCTTTTAGAATGAAGCTTGTTTCAGAAAAGTAAACTCGAAGTTGACTATGTGGTTAGGGGGTTCGGATGTGGATTCTGGTTATTTGGTCAGCTTCGACAGGTGATTTGTGACTTAGGGGATCAATCAGAATTAAATTTGGAGGTTCGGTATAGAAAGGGCTTGAATTGGCGAAGTTGGAATTTTGGCAAAATCCGGTCGATAGGTGAGATTTTGATCCGGGGGTCAGAATGGAATTCCAACAGTTGTAGTAGCATCTTTAGGTGATATTGGATTTGACTGTAATTTTTCAGGTCATTCGGACATCATTTGATCGGGTTTTTGATGGAATATAGGTTTCGGAAGTTTTGGTTGAAAGTTAGGCTTGAAGCCGCCTTAATTTGATGACTTTTGTGGTTTCGGAAGTTTTGGTTGAAAGTTAGGCTTGAAGCCGCCTTAATTTGATGACTTTTGTGTTTAATGATGTGTAATTATGATTGGAACAAGTTTGTATCGTGATTTGGAGTAGGTTGGTGGTTTTGGTTGAGGTCCCAAGGGCCTCAGGTGTGTTTCCGGGGGTCAAACAGACCATTTCGTGATAAAGAACATATCAGATTTGTTGTCATAGAATTGCAGAAAAATAACCCATCGCGTTCGCATGGTGATGAACGCGAACGCGTAGAAGGAGAAGAGGGTCTGAGGTTTTTTGCCTACGCGTTCGCGAAGGTTGTGATGCGAACGCGTAGAGGAAGGAAGCTGAGGCACGCGTTCGCGAGGGTAGTAACGCGTTCGCGAAGAAGGAATAGAAGGTCAGTGCATTTTCTTATACACGATCGCGAAGGGGAGTGTCACGTTTGCGTGAGTCCAGGATATTGTGCATCGCTATCGCGAGCTGAAGGATGCATTCGCGTAGAAGGATTTTATGTTTTTAAAAGTTTTCCCATCGTGTTCGCGTGGGCTATGTCGCGAACGCAATAAAGGAATTATTTGGACGGGCAGAACATTTAAAAGTCATTTCATCCGCGAGGGTTTCATTATTTCACCATTGTTGAGCGAGTTTTGAAGCTAGGGGACGAGAGATTAAGAGACTTGCACGTAGATTTCGATTGGAGGTAAGTTTTATGGTCTAATTACGTGATTTTATCCTAGAATCTTCATCAATATCACTTAAAATTGGAGGAATTAAGGTGTAAATTGGGGTTTTGCTTGAAGCCTAAGAAAAATAGTAAAGCGATGATTTGAAGGGGCAAATGAACTCCAATTTTGATAAATTTTATATGTATGGAATCATGGCAAAATGAGGATTCTGAAAATATGGATTTCTTAATATTTCAAGAAGTGGGCTTGGGGCTTAGGTTTTGGAAACTTTGTATTTTTGGGTGTAATTCGAGTTATTTTGATTGGGTAATGTTCCTTTAGCCTATTTTGATGTATTCCTATTAGTTTTGATCAGATTTGGCACCCGTAGAGGTTGATTCTCGTGGCAAGGGCATTGCGGACTATTGTTAGAGCCGGTTCGAGGTGAGTAACGGGTATGGCTGATGACCTAAGGGTTTGAAACCTCGGTATATAACTATGTGACGCTGTATTAAGGCAAGACACATACTCTACTGTGAGTGCGAGTTGATTGTGATTGGGGACTATGGCTTAGTCCGACTGTGTAATATTATACTGTGTTGTTGGCTATAAATGAGCCGGTAAAGCTCCTACTTGGATGTTGTTGGCTATGATATCAGTCTTGAGCTAAACACTATCTAAAATGATTTTTCGAACTCTGGTAATCCTGAACACTGATTTCTATTATTACTGTTAAAAATGATTTTAAAATAATAATTTAGTGTGCCTTTGAGGCTTGCATTGCATGTAGCTAGACTGATAGTGGATCGGGCTGCACGACGCAACATATCACTGATATTGCGCTTGGGCCGTAGGAGCCCCTCCGGAGTCTAAACCCCTATAGTGAGCGTAGGTGCCCAAATGGATCGGGTCATGTTCATGCATCTGCATTGCATTTAGACATACTTCTGTAATGTTTTAGCTGTCATTACTTTATCTGATATTTCCACTGCTTTTAAAGGA
The DNA here is from genome assembly GCA_032618575.1 of Nicotiana noctiflora. Lineage (NCBI taxonomy): Eukaryota > Viridiplantae > Streptophyta > Magnoliopsida > Solanales > Solanaceae > Nicotiana > Nicotiana noctiflora. Next base: position 205,062 of record JASVEL010000129.1, read on the forward strand.
TGAAATAGGTATTATATACCTTTGCTGAGTGGTTTCTTGGGTATTTTTACCTTCAATGTCTTTATCCGTGCTTGTTACTACTGAGTTGGAAGTACTCACACTACTCTCTGCACCTTGTGTGCAGATCCAGGTACTTCATAGTAGGGTTGGCTTCCGAGGTGCTCTAGAGCTCATTGCGGATTGTCAAGGTAGCTGCTTGGTGTCTGTAGGACCCGACCTTCCTTGTTATCTTTTCTTGATTTTTCACATTTTGTCAAACACTTATGTATTCAGTACTATTATGAGACTCTTGGTAGAAGCTCTTGACTCATGACCCCGATTCTCTAGAGGAGTATTGTGTTATGTTGGGATATTTTCATAGCATATGCTAGATCTTTGTGCTTTTCTTATTCAGTTTATGCTTTTAAACTAAAGTGAGAGCTAGTAGCTCGGTATTTTGAAAGGTTGGTCAGGCTGGCCTAGCAATGTGCTCGGCGCCATTATGACCGGGTTTTGTGGTCATGCCAAGTTGGTATCGGAGCCTAGGATACTAGGCCTCATGAGTCTTGAGCCTGTTAGTAGTGTCTCCTGGATCTGTACGGAGACGTCTGTATTTATCCTCGGGAGGCTGCAGACCTTTTAGGAAACACTTCATATTTCTTAAACTCTATCGTGTGGCTTTGTTGTTCAGAAAATAGAACTTCTATATTCTATTTTCTCGCGGATGGCGAGGACTCGTGCTATAGGACGAGGTGGACAACCACCATTGCCACAAGCTAGAGGCCGGGGACACGGCCATTGTTGTGGTCGTGGTAGAGCATCAGGGGCAGTGACAGTAGACCCACCTATTTCCCTTATTCAGGATCAGCCCCTAGTGGTTGAGGCTCCAGCAGCACCCGCTCAGTCACCGGCAGTGCCTATTGTTATTCCTGGCATTCAGGAGGCATTGGCCTAGATATTATTTGTTTGTACTGGGTTGGCTCAGGCAGTTTCAACTACTACTGCAGCAGCGACATATCAGACCAGGGGTGGTCATCAAACCCCTGCAGCTCGCACACCAGAGCAGGTTATGCAGGGACTTCAGACACTGGAGGTTGTCCCAGCTTAGGTAGTTGTACCGGCTATTCCAGTTGTGCCAGTTGCGCCAGCCCCAGGGTATGTTGTACTAGTGATGCCTAGCGACGAACATCATTGGTTAGAGAGATTTGGCACACTTCAGCTGCCTACATTTAGTGGTACTAGGGCGAGGATGCCCAGGGATTCTTGGACAAGTTCCATAAGATGTTGCGTACATCAGAGATTCTTGAGTCCAGTGGAGTTTCTTTTACTACATTCCAGTTTTCAGGACCAGCATTCATATGATGGGAGGAGTTCGAGAGACGTAGGCCTGCAGGGGTAGCACCCCATACTTGGAACTAGTTTTCCAATCTCTTTTTAGAGAAGTATCTGCCACAGTCCCACAGAGAGGAGCTGCATCGCTAGTTTGAGTGGCTAGTGTAGGGTGATATGACAGTGACTCAATACAAGTTGAGGTATGCTCAGTTGGCCAGCCATGCTATTTGGATGATCCCGACAGATCGAGAGAGGATCAGGAGGTTCATTGATGGCCTCAACTATTCTATACATATCTTGATGACCAGGGAGAAAGTAGTGGCAGCGTCTTTGAGGAGGTTGTGGATATGGCATGACAGATTGAGGCAGATCATTGCTGTGCGCGATAGGAGAGGAAGTCCAAGAGGCCTCGAGGTTTGGGCAGCTATAGTGGTGCTCCATCAAGGGGTCAGTTTCATTAGAGCAGAGGTATTTTATCTAGACCTCCTCAGTCAGGTCGCCTAGAGCATAGTAGAGCTTCTTCTAGGCGTGGCCGTCAGGGTTTTCAGCAGGGCCAGCCTTCACTCAGTGCCCTCCCAGCTCAGAGTTCAGCACCTTCTTCTTCAGCCGAGGGTTCATCTGTAGTGAGGGGTTCCCTTCAGTCCCCTTCTCCAGCACCAGGCATTTGTTTTAGGTGTGGTGAGTTTGGCCACATTTTAAGAGGTAGTGTCATCGACTTCGCATGGGTAGGTTTCAGCAGATGGATCAGCCCTCCTCTTCAGCTCCATCTACTTCAGCACCATCGTAGGCTAGTAGGGGTGGAGGTCAGTCTTCTAGAGGTCACCCCAGGAGTGAGGAGTGATTGAGTGGTGGCCATGCATGTTTCTTTGCATTTTCTGATAGGAGTGATGTTGTTGCTTCAGATGCAGTGATTAAAAGTATCATTTCAGTTTGTCACAGAGATGCTTCTATTTTATTTGATCTGGGTCTACATATTCGTACGTGTCTTCTTATTTTGCACATTATTTGAGTGCGACCTGTGGTAGTATTGCTTTGCCTGTTCATGTATCCACCCCGGTGGGTGATACGATTATTGTGGATCACGTCTATCGATCCTGTATTGTTTCTATTGGGGGTCTGGAGACCCAAGTGGATCTGCTATTGTTAGGTATGGTTGATTTCGATGTGATTTTTGGCATGGATTGGCTTTCCCCGTGCCATCATATTTTGGACTATCACACCAAGATAATTACATTGGCTATTCTTGGTATTCCTCAAATGAGTGGCGGGGTTCGACTGATTATGTCCCTACCCATGTGATTTCATTCTTAAAGGCTCAGAGAATGGTTGAAAAGGGTTGTTTGTCATATCTAACATTTGTGAGGGATATGGGAGCTGAGACTCCTAGTATTGATTATGTGCCCGTTGTAAGGTACTTCCTTGATGTATTCCCATCAGACCTGTCAGGCATGCCACCGGACAAGGATATCGATTTTGCTATTGATTTGGTGCCGGGCACTCAGTCCATTTCTATTCCTTCTTATCGTATGGCACCAGCTGAGTTGAAAGAATTGAAAGAACTACTTCAGGAGATTTTAGATAGGGGCTTCATTCGCCCTAGTGTGTCACCGTGGGGTGCACCGGTGTTGTTTGTTAAGAAGAATGATGGCTTTATGAGAATGTGCATTGATTATAGACAGCTGAACAAGGTAACAGTGAAGAACAAATATTCTCTACCGTGCATTGATGATTTATTTGATTAGCTCCAAGGAGCGAGGGTGTTCTTGAAGATTGATCTTCGCTCAGGCTATCATCAACTGAGGATTAGAGATTCGGATATTATGAAGACAACATTTAGGACAAGATATGGGCATTATGAGTTTATTATGATGTCTTTTGGGCTGATAAATGCCCCGACCACGTTCATGCAATTTATGAACATTGTTTTCCAGCCACATCTGTATTCTTTCGTGATCATGTTCATTGATGAAATCTCGGTGTACTCTCATAGCGAGGAGGATTATGCTCAACATCTGAGAGTTGTGTTGCAGAGATTAAGGGAGGAGAAATTGTATGCAAAGTTCTTCAAATGCAAGTTTTGGCTCGAGTTTGTAGCTTTTCTGGGTATGTGGTGTCTTGTGATGGTATTCAGGTTGACCTAAAAATGATAGAGGCGGTGCAGAGTTGCCCTATACCGACCTCAGCTAAAGATATCCGAAGTTTGCTTGCTTTGGTAGGGTATTATCGCCGGTTTGTCCAGTTGGGGAGAGACCATTGGCATATTATGTTCGGGCGTTAGCCAATCGGCTAGTGAGGTTGGATATTTTAGAGCCTAGCAAGCTTTTTCGGTCTTCCTTATATGATTGCATTTGTGAGCGCCAGTATGACGATCCACACTTACTTGTCCTTGAGGACAGAGTTCCGCATGATGATGCAAGGTTTGTTACTATTGATGGTGATGGTGTGTTGAGGATACAGGGCCGAATTTGCGTTCCCAATATGGATGGCCTTCGTGAGTTGCTATTCGAGGAGGCCCATAGCTCGTGGTGTTCTATCCATCCAGGTGCCACAAAGATGTATTAGGATTTGAGACACCATTATTGGTGGAGAAGGATGAATAAGGATATTGTGAATCATGTAGCACGGTGCCTCAACGGTCAGCTGGTCAAGTTTGAGCATCAGAGGCCCGAGTGGAAATGGGAGATGATCACTATTGACTTTGTTAGTGGACTCCCTCAGACAACAAGGAAGTTTGATTTCGTTTGGGTGATTGTAGATATGATGACCAAGTCAGGTCAATTCATTCATGTGTGTACTACATACTCCTCGGAGCGGTTAGTAGAGATATTCATTCGTGAGATTGTGAGATTGCATGGAGTTCCAGTTTCTATTATATCAGACAGAGGTACTGAGTTTACTTTGCAATTCTGGAGGACATTTCAGCGTGAGTTGGGTTCGCATGTTGAATTGAGTACTACATTTCATCCTCAGACGGACGGACAGTCCGAGCGTACCATTTAGATCTTGGAGGATATGTTGTGCACTTGTTTTATTGATTTCGGTGGTTCATGGGTTGATTACATGCCTCTCGCAGAGTTTGCTTATAATAATAGCTACCAATTGATTATTCAGATGGCGTCGTATGAGGCTTTATATGGGAGATAATGTAGATCTCTAGTTGGTTGGTTTGAGCTTGGTGAGGCTAGGTTGTTGGGGACAGAGTTGGTCCAAGATGCTTTAGACAAGGTGAAGGTGATTCAGGAGAGACTTCGCACAGCCCAATCGCGCTAGAAGAGTCATGCGGACCAGAAGGTCCGGGATGTGTCTTATTCGGTGGGTTAGAAGGTCTTACTGATGGTTTCGCCTATGAAAGGCATCATGAGATTTGGGAAGAAAGGAAAGCTCAGTCCGAGATTTATTGGCCCTTTTGAGAATCTCAGGAGGATTGGAGAGGTGTCCTATATGCTTTCTTTGCCACCCAGTCTATTGAAGTTCATCCGGTGTTTCACGTGTCTACGCTCTGGAAGTAAGTTGGCGACCAATCATATATGTTGGATTTCAGTACAGTTCAGCTTGATGATGACTTGACCTATGATGTGGAGCCTATAGCTATATTGGGCCGTCATGTGCGGAGATTGAGGTCCAAGGAAATTGCATCAGTGAAGGATCAGCGGAGAGGTCGGGCCATGGAGGAGGCCACTTGGGAGACCGAGCAAGAGATGCGGAGTAGATATCCTCAATTATTTGAGTCTCCAGGTATGTTTCTTGACCCGCTCAAGGACGAGCGTTTGCTTAAGTTGGAGAGAATATGACGACTCATCTCGTCGTCACGAGAGTTACCACCCCATTATCCACTCATTGTGTTATTTCATGTTTCTATATATGTATTAGAGTCTATCGGGTGAATTTCGATTTATTTTGGTTGAAAATAGGGCATATAGCCTTTTAGAATGAAGCTTGTTTCAGAAAAGTCAACCCAAAGTTCACTATGTTGTTATAGGGTTCAGATGTGGATTCCGGTGATTCGTTCAGCTTTGTTAGGTGATTTGTGAATTAGGGGAACGATCGGAATTGAATTTGGAGGTCCGGTGTAGAAATAGGCTTGAATTGGCGAAGTTGGAATTTTGGTGAAATCCGGTCGATAGGTGAGATTTTGATTCGGGAGTCGGAACGTAATTCCAATAGTTGCATTATCTTTGTTATGTGATTTTCGATATGACTGCAAATTTTCATTTCATTCAGACATTATTTGGTCGGGTTTTTTATGGAATATAAGTTTCGGAAGTTTTGGTTGAAACATAGGCTTGAATCCACCTTAATTTGATGATTTTTGTGTTTAATGATGTGTTTTTATGATTGGAACAAGTTCGTATCGTGATTTGGAGTAGGTTGATTGTTTTGGTTGAGGTCCTGGGGCCTCGGGGGTGTTTCCGGGGGTCAGACAGACCATTTCATAATGAAGAACTGATCAGATTAGCTGTCATAGAATTGCAGAAAAATAACCCATCGCGTTCGCGTGGTGATGAATGCGAACACATAGAAGGAAAAGAGGGTCTGAGGTTTTTGGCCTACGCGTTTGCGAAGGCTGTGATGCGAACGCATAGAGGAAGGAAGCTGAGGCACGCGTTTGCGAGGGTATTAACGCATTCGTGAAGAAAGAATGAGAGGTCAGTGTATTTTCTTATATGCGATCGCGAAGAGGAGTGTCGCATTCGCGTGAGTCCATGATATTGTGCATCGCAATCGCGAGTTGAAGGACGCATTCGCGTAGAAGGATTTTAAGTTTTTGAAAATTTGCCCATCGCGTTCGCGTGGGATATGTCGCGAACGCGATGAAGGAATTATTTGTACGGGCAGAACAATTATAAGTCATTTCATCTGCGAGGGTTTCATTATTTTACCATTGTTGGGCAAGTTTTGAAGCTAGGGGATGAGAGATTAAGAGACTTTAACCAAGATTTCGATTGGAGCTAAGTTTTATGGTCTAATTACGTGATTTTATCCTAGAATATTCATCTATATCACTGAAAATTGGAAGTATTAAGGTGTAAATTGGGGTTTTGCTCGCAGCCTAAGAAAAATAGTATATCGATGATTTGAAGGGCAAAATGAACCCCGATTTTGATAAATTTTATATGTATGGACTCGTGGCGAGACGGGGATTCTGAAAATCTAGATTTCGTAATTTTTCGAGAAGCGGGAATGGGGCTTGAGTTTTGGAAACTTCGTATTTTTGGGTGTAATTCGAGTTATTTTGATTGGGTTATGTTCCTTTAGCCTATTTTTAATGTATTGCTATTAGTTTTGATCAGATTCGGCACCCGTGGAGGTTAATTCTCATGGCAAGGGCATTGCGGACTAGTGTTTGAGCCGGTTCGAGGTGAGTAATGGGTATGGATGATGACCTCAGTGTTTGAAACCCCGGTATATCACTATGTGACGCTGTATAGAGGCGAAACACGTACTCTGTTGTGAGTGCGGGGTCGATTGTGATTGGGGACTATGGCTTAGTCCAACTATGTAGTATTAAATTATGTTGTTGGCTATAAATGAGCCGGTAAACCTCATACTTGGGTGGTTGGGGATATATTTGGGCTATGAGGCAGTTATTTGGATCCCATGAGGATCGTTATTATTGCTTCTATGATTATAGCATGTTATCATGATATTAGTCCTGAGCTAAACACTGTCTAAAATGATTTTCCGAACTATGGTAATTCTGAACACTGATTTCTATTATTACTATTAAAAGTGATTTTAAAATGATAATTTGCTGTGCGTGTGAGGCTTGCATTGCATGTAGTTGGACTAGTAGTGGACCGGGTTGCGCACCGCAGCATATCACTGATATTGCGCTTGGGTTGTAGGAGCCCCTCCGGAGACTGAACCCCCATAGTGAGAGCGGGTACCCAAATAGATCGGGCTGCGCACCGTAGCGATCATGTTCATGCATCTGCATTGCATTTAGACATATCTATTGTATTGTTTTAGCTGTTATTGCTCTATCTGATATTTACACTACTGTAAAGGATGAAAAAGGTATTATATAGCTTTGCTGAGTGGTTTATTGGGTATTTTTACCTTCAATGTCTTTATCTGTGCTTATTACCATTGAGCAGGAAGTACTCACACTACTCCCTGCACCTTGTGTGCTGATCCAGGTACTTCACAACAGGGTTGACTTCCCAGCTGCTCTAGAGCTCATTACGGATTGTCGAGGTAGCTGCTTGGCATCCGCAGGACCTGACCTTCCTTGTTATCTTTTCTTGATTTTCCGCATTTTGTCAAACACTTATGCATTCAGTACTATTATGACACTCTTGGTTGAGGCTCCTGACTCATGACCTCGAATTCTGTGGGGGAGTATTGTGTTATGTTGGGATATTTTCACCGTATATTCTAGATCTTTGTACTTTTCTTATTCTGTTAATGCTTCTAAAGTAAAGTGAGTGTTGGCAGCTCGGTATTTTGAATGATTGATCAGGCTGGCCTAGCAATGTGCTGGATGCCATCACATGTGAGTTTTGGGGTCGTGACATCGTTTATCCTAATATCTTTTCCCTGTAACCCTAATCGTAATATTGGTTTTCACCAAGTTGAAAAAATGACTAGCAGTCGAACTTTACCTATCGATGTACTATGTAGCCTTCCTGATGATGTGGTTGATGCTATTCTTATGTGTATACCTTTTTCAGATGTTGTTAGAAGAATCATCTTATAAAAAATGGAGATACAAATGGTGCAAAATTCCACAAATTATTCTTGATCAAACACTTTGGAAAATACACCAAACATAATACTTTGTAAATATTATCCACCATATTTTGATACGTCATCAAGGTCTAGTGAAATAGTTCACACTCTCAGTTCCATTTTGGAGGAGTTTTTTTTATTTTAGACAGTTGATAAATTTCCTCTTTGCAAATGGGATTGAACAACTTAATCTAAAATTTTTGATGATAATGAATCCATACAAATTGCTTGCTTCATTTTTCGATTGTGTGCTTTAGAGGCATCTATCTCTTAAAGATTGACATATCTCGCATTCAGTAGCCTACATAGGTTTTGAAAGGTTAGTTTGCCAGAAACTATACAATGTTACAATCTAGTGCACATTGCTTTCAACCTTTATCTCTCAGTGCCTATTATTGGAAAAATAATTGCTGCTGCTCCTAGATAATTTCAACGGTGTTGTTGAAATTAATGCCCCCAAATTGAAGTCCCTTGACTTCATCGGCAAAGTATGGTTTATCATGTTAAGAAATGTTCCTCTTTTTGCGGGAGTGTTATTTACTTTTAGGGGAGGCTTAGTCCTAGAAGCAATACATCACTATACACCGGTTCATAAGTCTTTATTTGTGGTGGAGCATCTCCGTTTGGATAACCATAGCCTCAAGGTAAATGTGTGTGACGACCTGGCCCGTCATCACGAGAGTTACTGCCCTGTTATCCCCTCATTATATGTTTCATGTTTCTATATCTGTATTAGAGTCTATCAGGTGAATTTGGATCGATTATGGTTGAAAATAAGGCATATAGCCTTTTTGAGTGAAGCTTGTTTTTGAAAAGTCAACCTGAAGTGGACTATGTGGTTAGAGGACTCGGATGTGGATTTCGGTGATTCGGTTAGCTTCGGGGGTGATTTGTGACTTAGGAGAGCTATCAGAATTGAATTTGGAGGTCCAGTTTAGAAATAGGCTTGAATTGGCTAAACTAGAATTTGGCGAAATCCGGTCAATAGGTGAGATTTTTATCCGGGAGTTGGAATGGAATTCCGACAGTTGCAGTAGCTTTTTTAGGTGATTTTGGATATGTCTGCAAATTTTAAGGTCATTCGGACATCATTTGGTCGGGTTTTTGAGGGAATATAGGTTTCGGAAGTTTTGGTTGAAACTTAGGCTTGAATCTCCCTTGATTTGATGATTTTTGTGTATAATGATGTGTTTTTATGATTGGATCAAGTTCGTATCGTGATATGGAGTAGGTTGGTGCTTTTGATTGAGGTCCCGGACACCTCGGGGGTATTTTCGTGGGTTAAACGGACCATTTCGAGTTGGTAAACACAGTTGAATTGCTGTCATGAGTGTTGCTGACGATTGCTCTTTGCGATAACAAAGGTAGTGATGCGATCACATAGAAGGTTTGGGAGGAGGCTCAGTTTTGTTCAATGCGATCGCGATATGGGTGATACGATCCCATAGTTGTGGATATTTGTTCTCTGCGATCGCAGAAGGTGCTATGCGATCGCATAGCGTATTGGCCGGGGGTCCTAGGTTCCTATTTTTGTTCAATACGATCGCGGGTATAGGAATGCGATCGCATAGGGTTGTTTGGTAAAGCAATACGACCGCAGGGTGATTTGTGTGATCGCATAAGGTAATTTTGAAAGGCTGAAAGTTTGTTCGATGCGATCGCAGTGAGGGTAATGCGATCGCATAGTGTGAATAAGTGGGCGAACAGAACAGTTATATGTGATTTCATCCGCGAGGGTTTTTATTATTTCCCCATTGTTGGGGAAGTATTGAAGCTAGGGAACATGTGATTAAGAGATTTTCACCTAAATTTCGATTGGAGGTATGTTTTATGGTCTAATTACGTGATTTTATCCTAGAAACTTCATCTATATCACTGAAAATTGGAGGAATTAAGATGTGAATTGGGGTTTTGCTTGAAGCTTAAGAAAAATAGAAAATCGATGATTTGAAGGGGCAAATAAACTCTAATTTTGATAAATTTTATATGTATGAACTCGTGGCGAGATGAGGATTCTGAAAATATGAGTTTCGTAATTTTTTGAGAAGCGGGCTCGGGGGTCGGGTTTTGGCAACTTCGTGTTTTTGGGTGTAATTCGAGTAATTTCGATTGGGTTATGTTCCTTTAGCCTATTTTGACGTATTCTTATTGATTTTGATCAGATTCTGCACCTGTGGAGGCCGATTCTCGAGGCAAGGGTATTATGGGCTAGTTTTCCTGCCGATTCGAGGTAAGTAATGGGTATGGATGATGACCTGAGGGTTTGAAACCCCGATATATCATGGAAATTAACATGGGTAAGCGCAGATGGTTCAAAGATGGTTGGAAATATTTCATGATGAATAATAACATCAAACGGGATTGGTTACTTAACTTTGAGTTGGTTGAAATTACAGAATTCTGTGTTATCTTCCAATTGCACGTGACAGGCCAAGGAACTCTCCAAGATCCCGTTGAAATTAATTAGTATTTACATTTATGTTTTGTCTTCCTACATTGTATTTTTTTTAAACTTTTGTTAGCTTTTACATATCACTTTGGTATCATTTCATTACCCTAAATATAAACCCTACCTACAAACCCTAACTATATAGTTGGAATGTGAATACTGTTCAGTTCAAAAAAGGATTGGTAACCGAAATAATAAATGCAAGCCAACTAACATAAAATTTCCCCTGAAATAATAAATGCAATTCAACTAACCTCACTAATTACGAAAACTCAAACAAACCAGATACTGTGATCAAATATAGGTTATTTTATCCACTGCTACATTGTTTGTCCACTGACAGGAAAATTAGTATTCAAAACACCCAGATATTTTGGCCAAAAATAGGCTGTTTCTTGTACTGACATAAACAATACACCCTTGCAATAAAACCAAATAATTTGTCCAAAAATACGTTGTTTTTTTCCAGTGACAGGAAAATTAGCATTCAACAAACCTAGATAGTGTGGCCAAAAAATACATCAATTTTCCACTGACATGAACAGTACACACTTCACACAAAACAAGATAGTGTGGCCCAAAATAGGTCATTCTTTTCACTGACAGAAAAATTAGCATTCAATACACCCTTTTTATATGGGGGTACTGTTTGATACTGGCTGGCCCCTATAAATATGGTCACATACTAAAACACTAGAGACCTAAAACACTCACATACTAAAACCTAAACTATGGATGCCTCTCCTTCAACCAAACGAGCCCTAGTTCACTCTTCTATTTCTAGTGATACTGAAGAAGACATTCCTCTAACTTTTGAAGGGACTATGACTAATTTATGCATTGAAAATGATGATATGGTTATGCATTAGAATTGTATATAATTTTTTGATTGTGTTTAACCTTTATATTTTCCAAAAGCTTAATATTATTGTTTTTTTTCTTCCTTATTTCATTATATTCCAAGAAAATCCGCAAGCATCTTCCTCCAACTTTAGAGCCCGCGATTTCGTGCCATCGTGGAAAAGAGGATTGTAATTATGAGCGTTTTAATATCCTATTTGTACTAATCCATTTTTTACTTGGTACTAGGATGTATTTGTGTTAAATTCAAACCTTTAGTTATGGTTGTTGTATTTTTTATCTATGCTGAAATGTTATGTTAATTAAAGTAAGGAATTTCAATCTTCATATTACATTCAAACTATTATAACAATTTATTTCATACGTTTAAAATCAATTTCAAAGACTATTTTGTTACAAAGTATTTCAAACCAATTGTTTTAGAATGATAAATGGTTGGGAATAATAAATGCTTCATATAGACTTATAAACCTAATTCTACCTACACACTACTAAAATTTTTTGCAATAATAAAAGCTTCATAGATACGCAAAATATTGAAGATAAATAAATGCAACATTGAATTATAATCTACCAACCGGCTTTTGAATGGAGAAGATAAAACAAACACTTATCTACTCATTTTACCTACTCAGCATAGTAACTAAAACTGTTGAAAAATATAAATGCTTCGTGGGGAAGCTATAAATGTTGACATTACTAAATGCTTCATTGAAAAGCTCAATGAATTCGGCTCTTTTTAGGAATGGAGAAAATTTCTTGTGCAATATTTTTTAGGATTTTGTTTGTATTATACTTGAAATTTGGATTCAAATACATATCTAATAATTTACTGGAATGGATAAAAACTATTATAATTGTACAAATAATTATCTAATAATTTACTGGAAAAAATTATTCTAATAAATATTTAGAAGAAACATTTATTGGAAAATGCAGCAAGAAATTATTATTCAAACCCTAATAAGTTAGCTAAGCAGTGTCAACCAAGATAAAAAGTCATGCCATTTTCCTCCAGAATTATCCAATTTTTAATAAATTTAGAAGGCCTCTGCCAACAATGTAATTCATCTGAGCTAGTAAACAAACAATCTTCATTCTTTAAAAGAACAACTTGAGATTGAGACCCGAATAAGAACTTGTATTAAAGACATCCATTAGCCAACATTACTGTCTCAGCTTGTATGTTCTTTAACCACTACTTAAACAATGAGGATTCAACATCATTCCTACAAGGAAATAGATATTTCACTCAATCCGAGCCATAGTAAGAAAAGTCTGGACCTAAAATGCTTCCTCTTTTGAAAGTCTTCCAAAAATCTAACTACAAATCCATAAACTTAGAAGAAAAGAAAAAAACAAAAAGAATATAGCAACTGGAAGGACTTTCAAACAGCCATTTTAAATCAAAGCCAAACCAAAATAAAATGCTATACCCTTTCCCCGAAATACTCAAAACACTTATTTAACAACACATACCATAGTGATCATGCATAAGTTGAATGCTAAAATGGCACAATAAACATGATCGGACCAATTAACAAAATTAAGTGTAAATTTATCATCCTTGCAAACCAAAGAGAAACAAAAAACACTTCCAAACACAAGATAACATAAAACCTACAATTGACACAATTAATTTCTAATATTTTCACAAAGCTTCCACCCTCTAAATATGCCCATTAACATAGCAGTTGAAATAACACTTGCTGCACGTTCATTTGTTACCACTTCTTCACTTTCTTCATAGGTCGAGCTTGAAGATGACTCTTCTTGTGAACAACTTGTTTTTTGAAAAATTTTGAAGGCTTGTAAGGCTTCATCATAATATTGGAAAGCTTGAAAGTAGCTACCTTCTACTCCAACAAGCATTTTAACACACTCAGACCAACATTTGTATATACCCGGCTTCTTCCCACAATAAACAACAAACACCGTAGATTTGAGTTTTTGTTTACCTTCAATAGATTTTTTATATTCATCAAACGCCGATATGGCCACACTATGAGACTTGAAAGACTGGAACTGCTATGCTTAACCCCGATAACCATAGGAGCACATTCATTCCATGTGTAGTATATTCCCGGCCTTTTACCCAAAACTACAACATACACTTTTGAAGGACTATTCTTCTTAGAATGCATCCTTAATCCTAAATCTAATAAATGGAGGTCTGTTTAAGGTTTGTTATCTGGGGGTTCAAGTGAGAGTTTATTTAAGTAGTTATGATGAACCGGTCCGTTGTCACATGAGTTACCATCTTGTTATCCCCGTTATATGCTTGTTCATGTTTCAATATATGTGTTTGGTGATTTGAGTCAATTCGGATCGAGTTTGGTAGGAAATGAGACAAATAGTCTCTTTGATGAAGGAATAGTTTAGAAAAGTCAACTGGATGATGGCTTGTTAGTTGGAGGGCTCGAAATCGAATTTTGATGGTTCAGTTAGCTTCGGGTGATCATTTGTGGCTTAGGAGAATGATCAGAATTGAATTTGGAGGTCCGGTGTAGAAATAGGCTTGAATTGGCTAAGTTGGAATTTTGGCAAAATCCGATCGATAGGTGAAATTTTTATCCGGGGGTCGGAATGGAATTCGGATAGTTGCAGTAGCTTCGTTAGGTGATTTTGGATATATTTGTAAATATTCAGGTTATTCGGACATTATTTGGTCGGGTTTTTGATTGGATGTTGGTTTCGGAAGTTTTAGTTGAAACTCAGGCTTGAATCCGCCTTAATTTGATTATTATTGTGTTTAAGGGTATGTTTTTATGATTGGAACATTTTCGTATGATGATTTAGAGTGGGTTTATATTTTTGGTTGAGGTCTCGGGGGCCTCTGGATGAGTTCGGGAGGTTAAACAAGGAAAAATATGGAGTATTGGTCTATTGTTATATTGCAGCAGTTGTTTCTGCTTCTGCAAAAGGGAGACCGCAAAAGCGGCTCCGCAGAAGCGGGAAGGGAGTCACAGGTGCGAGAATTGGGGAACATCAGCAAGGTCTGCATAAGCGGACTTCCTATCGCAAAAGCAATCTCGCTGAAGCGGGGAAAGGGCGGAGAAGCAGAATTGTGAGAAACTTAAGAGTCCGCAGAAGCGGAATAATATCCGCATAAGCAATCTCGTAGAAGCGAGAGATGAATCGCAGAAGCGATTTGCCGTTTTAAGTGTGTCGCAGAAGCGACCATATTTTTGTAGAAGCAGTAGCGCGAAAGCGGCTGAGCATCCGCAGAAGCAAAAATTGCTGGGTTTTAATGACCAGTGTGTTGGAAAAATTTCAGAAGTGTTAAGGCATTTAGGGCTTCGAACTTAGAGAAGATTTGGGCGATTTTGAGGAGGAAATTGAGGAGTAACATAAGGTAAGAACACTTTGACCCAAATTAAGTTATTACATTGATAAATCATGGATTTAATCTCTAAAAATGGAGGAATTGAGGTGTAAACAATAGGGGATTTTGCTCTAATCTTGAGAAATAGAAAATGGATGATTTGAATGGGCAAACGGATTTTGATTTTGATAAACTTTATATGTATGGACTCGTGGCGAGTCGAGGATTCTGAAAATGTGATTTTTGTAATTTTTCGAGAAGCGGGCCCGGGGCTCGAGTTTTGGAAACTTCATATTTTTGGGTGTTTTTCGAGTTTTTTCTATTGGGTTATGATTCATCAGCCAATTTTGATGTATTCTTATTGGTAATGATCAGATTGGACACCATAGGAGGTTGATTTGCAAGGAAAGCGCAAGGTGATCTAGGACTTTGGTCGGTTCCAGGTGAGTGGTAGTAATGAATGATATACTGAGGGTTTGTAACCCCGTATTTGCACTATATAGTGCTATGTTGAGAAGAAACATGTGTCGTGTGATGATCGTGGTGACATTATGAATAGGGATTCGGACTTAGTCCATCCCGATTGATAGTTTACTACATTTATTGGTTGAGACTGAGTTTATATCTGTATAATTGGGTTAGTTTCCATGTTTGGAGCCTTGTGCCGATCTGTAGAACCTTAGGGAAGCCTATGAAGCTAAATGACCCCTATATCATGTTGAACACATACTCTTAGTCATACTCGTAGTTGTATAGCATGACATGAACCAGTACCAAAAGTGTACTCAAAGTGAGAATACCTAGGGTCGAATACCTGTTCTAGCTGAGTGGGTCCGAGAGGCCAAGTCTATATTGACTGAGAGGGGTCGAGTACCCAAGGTGAGGTATTGATATATATACCGGATCAGGCTGCATGCCAAAGTAATATATATATGGATTGAACAGCACACCGCAGTGATTGATATATATATATATATATATATATATATATATATATGTGTGTGTGTGTGTGTGTGTGTGTGTGTGTGTGTGGATCGGACTGCACGCCGCAGTATTATAGCGCTTGGGCTGAAGGAGCCCCTCTGGAGTCTGCACACACCCCTAGTGAGCGCAGTTATATATTATTGGATCAGGCTGCACACCGCAACATTATATATATTATATTGGATTAGGCTGCACGCCGCAGCAGTGTTGGATCAGTGTGAGATAGTAGTAGACTTAAACTGGGCTTTATACTTTAGAGATGATTTACCCATATTGTTGTCCTTAGAACTGTTTAGTGTTCTTACAGGTGTTCTTACTTCCAATTATTATTTATTATTCCTACTCACTGAGTTGGAAGTACTCACTTTACTCCCTGCACCTTGTGTGCAGATACTCTACTCCCTGCACCTTATTGTTGTCTTTCCAGTTGCTGAGGAGACATCGAGGTAGCTGCCGGCGTCCATAGGACCCAATCTCTCCCTTCCTCTATTTATCTCTTGGTTTTCCTGCTTTGACATCAGTTGTATAGGACTTACTCTCTTGTTAGAGGTTCAAACTTGTGACAACGAATCCATTAGGCTGTATTTCAGATGCTTTTAATTCCGCACTTGTTATTATTTTTGCTATGGAAGCAGGCTATTTGTCATTTAATGGAACATTGTTAATTAATAATTGAACTGGTTATCGGGAAATGGTCGGGCTTGCCTAGAAATATGTTAGGCACCATCACGATCGGGGTCTGGGACGTGAAAAGTTGGTATCAGAGCCTAGGTTGTCAGGTCTCGCGAGTCATGAGCCGACTAAGTAGTGTCTCGCGGATCAGTACAGAGACGTCTATACTTATCCTCGGGAGACTGCAGAACCTTTTAGGAAAACTTCAAATTCTTGAAATTCACATCGTGCGACTTTGTTGATCCGAAACTGAACTTTGGTATTCTATTCTCTCATAGATAGCGAGGATTCATGCTAAGGACGAGGCAAACGAACTCCATTGCCACCCGCTAGAGGCCGTGGATGCGGCTGTGGTCGTGGTAGGGGTAGAGCAACTGGGGCAGCACCAGTTGACCCACCAGCTGTCCCCATTCCAAATCAGCCTATAGTTGCAGAGGTCCCATCAGCTGTCACGCCCCAAATCGGGGAACATGACCGGCGCCTGACCGGGTTGCCCCAGTCAAGCGGACCTGGGTGCCTTTCCTTCCCACGCGTTACCCCTGTGCTGATTGTTTTTCATTTACCAAGTATCTTACTAATCATGAATGATTTCACATTAAACAAATAAAACCATACGAGTGATTCATTAATAAGTTTGCAGTTTTTACAACGCCCGACATAACATAATGTATACATAAGACTGGAGTCCCACAGTTTACATGTCTACAGAGCCTCTAGGATACAAAAAAGGGAATACAATACTTGCCGGTAACAAGGCTCCGGCTATACCTTACAAAACCAAAATGAAATCTAAACAAAAGTAGCATGAACCACACAGGGCCCCAAGGAAGAAAGGGGCTCACCAAAATGGGCGGTGGAAGGAGAAGGATACTACTGCCGATGAGCTGAAGTGCCTGCTACTGATCCACCTACAATCATAACACGAATGTAGCGTCCCCGGCAAAAGGGACGTCAGTACACTTGAATTGTATTGGCATGTATGGACAAACTTTGTCCCAAGTAAACTCAAGCCATTGAATTACATCAACAATTAATTAAGCCAGAGCCAACCATGTTTCCACATTTTCCTCATTTCAAATAATTCTCAACACAAAGCACTTTCTACGATCATCCAATTTAACAATAACCAATCAATCACGTAAAGCACAAGTAGTCAAACAAAGGGGCAATCAGTGCCCCACAGGTTGCAAACTCTCCTGTTGTCTCCTTTCACAATTTCACATTATTGATTTTTATATCAATTTTCAATAGCGATTTCGATCGCTTTCCATCCTTATTACCCCTGACCACCCTTATTACCTCGGCCACCCTTATTACCCCAACCCACACCTTATTTCCTCACGTTGCGGCGCGCAACACGACCCCGCCTTACAGTTTAAAACACAACAATTTCAAACAGCAGATAAGGTACTACACACAATTTCAACAAGTTCAAATAAGCAACTCACAGGTTGGTTCATGGTCACAATTACTTCACAAGCCAATATCACAACCAAGTTACAAATGTTCCAAAAATCAAGAGTATTCATACCGTATTGTTCAATGACTTACCAATCCTCAAGTGTTTCGTTTCTTTTCCACAAAGTACCATATATGCCATTATAGCCATTATTCACAATTCTTTTACCAAATTAAACTCTCATTTTACATCACTCATAGCTCAACAACAAACTTTGAACATCCAACAACAACATCAAGAATTTCACACAACTTGTCAATTTAACACGAACCAAACAAACTTCACACATATAGGCGATTTCACAAGAATCAAAATTAGCCATACATACCTGGTAATGAGTTTTCTTCCTACTTTATGATTACCCAAGATATCCTACTCTTGCCAACCTTGTTCTTGAAGACTCTTACTTCTACTCACTTCTTTTTACTAGAAATCAAGTTCAATAATCATGCATGTGTGTAAAAATTCTATTTTCAAAAGCTATTATATGCAAACCTCTCTTTACCCAATTTAAAACTGAAAATCAAAGAAAATAGTTAGGGTTTTTACCTTGAAAAGATTTGGGGAAGTTGAATCTTTGCCCTAGAATCCTTTGAACTAAGATGGTTGGAACAATCTTTGAAGATGAAAGACTTCTCTCTCTAAAAACCCTCTCTTCTCTCTCTCTAATTTTGGTAAGATGATATGATAAAATGAAGAAGAAAGGTGTTATATTAAAGAAGAGATCGGGTCAAAATGTTACGAAAATCTGGACCGGGTCAATTATGCGGTGCACTTTGCGACCGCAGAATCAACATGCGGTCCGCATAGTGACCGCAGAATGGCCTCAAAATGACACAAGTTCTGTTATAGAATGCGACCAATATGCGGTCCGCATTCTTGATCTGCGGTCGCAAAGTGCACCGCAGATTCACTATGCCATCGCATATCGACCGCATTTTCAACACGATTTTTGGGAGACTTCTGTTAAGCTTTGCGGCAAGAATGCGGTCCGTATAACAGGTTTGCGGTCGCATTCCTGACCGCATATTTGACACTTTTCTAGAAAACTTTATTCTCTACATTTTTGACACTTAAATCACTACTAAGGGTCCGAACCGCGGCGAGCAAGCTCGCCGCGAAGAATTCTACGCATTCCTAACACATTATTCGGACCATGACACCACAGCTACTAGGTTTTATGCACAAAATTTTTTTACGGGGCCTTACATCAGCGCTTTTTCAGGCACCAGCTAGGCCTATTTTGATTCCGGGTCTTCTAGAGACCCTAGCTTAGATCTTGACAATTTGCACTGTCCTAGCTCAGGCAGTTTCAGCCTCCACCGTAACGGCTACATCCCAGACCGGGGGTGGTCATTAGACCCCCGCAGCTCGCACTCCAGAGCAGGTAGTGCAGGATTTTCAGATACCTGAGGCACCACTAGTCAAGCCAGCAGCTCCAATTCAGTCGGTTATTCAGGTTCAGGGTGACAGGATCCCGGTGATGCCTGACGACGAGCAGCACCGTCCTGAGAGGTTTAGCAGACTTTCCCTTCCTATATTTAGTTGTAGTCCGAGCGAGGACGCCCAGTACTTTCTCGACTAGTGTTGTCGTATGCTTCATACAGTAGGGATTCTAGAGTCGAGTTGTGTATCATTTACTACTTTTTAGTTTCAAGGAGCAGCCTTCACATGGTGGGAGACTTATGAGCGTCGTAGGCCAACAGGTGTGGCACGATTGACATGGCAGGAGTTCTCCACTATCTTTCATGAGAAGTGGATACCACGATCTTAGAGGGAGGAGTTACGCAGGCAGGTTGAATGGCTCCATCAGCGGATATGACAGTGTTAGAGTATGAGGTGAGGTTTACAAAGTTAGCTAGATATGCACCATGGATGGTTCCTAATGATCAGGAGATGATCAAGCGCTTTGTAGATGGACTTATTTATCCTATTCGTATCTTGATAACCCGAGAGAGGGTCCTGAGTCATTCATTAAAGGATGCAATTGATATAGCTTGTGACAATGAGACAGACCATCGCCGAAAGCGAGAGGAGAGGGAGGCCAATAGGCCTCGGGGATCATGAAGTTTCAACGGTGCTTAGTCTAGAGGCCAGGGTCAGCAGAGCCAAGGTCATTCTTTTAGATCTTCACAACCAGCCCGCTTAGAGTACCATGGGTCTTCTTATTGCCGAGGTCATCAGGGTTCTCATCAGGGACAACCATTTCTTAGTGCCCTACCAGCACAGAGTTCATCTCTGGCTCCATCTGTTTAGGGTTCTTCCCGATCGGGTTCTTCGGCTGGTCATTCCGGTGCGAAAGGTTCCCTTCAGTCCCAGCCCCTAGCACCTGGGAGTTGCTTTGAGTGTAGGGAGTTTGGGAATGTTCGGAGAGAGTGTCCCCGTCTTGTATCCAGGCCATCTCAGCATAGGGGGCAGCCCTCATCTTCTGGTCCATCTACTTCAGCACCAGCCCCGCAAGCTAGGGGTGAGGGTGAGGCAGCTTGGGGTCGCCCTCGAGGGGAGGCCGGTCAGGTGGTCTGGCTCGTTGTTATGCTCTTTAGAGCCGTTCAGATGCGGTCGCTTCAGACGTTGTTATTACATCTATTATTTTAGTCTTCCACAGAGATGCCTCATTTTTGTTCGATCCCGGATCCACTTATTCCTATGTATCTTCATATTTTGCTCCTTATTTGGGCATGACCTGAGGGTGTCTTGCATTGCTCGTGCATGTATCTACCCCGGTGGGCGATACCATTATTTTAGACCATTTGTACCGGTCCTGTCTTGTTACTATTGGGGGTCTGGAGATCCGAGTAGACTTGTTGCTATTGAGCATGATCGATTTTAATGTCATTTTGGGCGTGGACTAGCTATCTCTGTGCCATGCTATTCTAGATTGTCATGCCAACATAGTCACTTTAGCTATGCCGGGTATTCCGAGGATCGAGTGGCGAGGCATGACTGATTATGTACCCAACAAGGTAATATCTTTCCTCAAGGCCCAACAGATGGTTAGGAAATGATGTCTATCATATTTGGCATTTGTGCGGGATGTTGGAGCTGAGACTCCCAGTATTGATTCTATTCCTGTTGTGCGGTATTTTCCTAATGTGTCTCCCTCAGATCTGTCGGGCATGCCGCCGGACAGGGATATTGACTTTGGGATTAATTTGGTGTCGGGCACTCAGCCTATTTCTATTACTCCTTACCGTATGGCACCAGCTGAGTTGAAGGAATTGAAGGAGCAGCTTCAGGAACTCCTAGATAAGGGGTTCATTCGGCTGAGTGTGTCACCATGGGGTGCACCGGTCTTGTTTGTCAAGAAGAAGGATGGCTCAATGTAATAGTGAAGAACAAGTATCCTCTGCCACACATCGATGATTTATTTGATCAGCTCTGGGGAGCAAGGGTATCCTGAAAGATTGGTCTTCGATCAGGCAATCACAAGCTGAAGATTAGAGATTATAATATTATGAAGATAACCTTCAGGATGCGATATAGGCACTATGAGTTTCTAGTGATGTCTTTTGGGCTGACTAATGCCCCAGTCGCATTCATGCATTTGATGAACAGTGTGTTCCAGCCGTATTTGGACTTCTTCGTGATCGTTTTTATAGATGATATCTTGGTGTACTCTCGTAGGCAGGAAAATCATGCTCAGCATTTGAGAGTTCTATTATAGAGGTTGCGGGAGGATAAGCTATATGCCAGGTTCTCCAAGTGTCAGTTCTGGCTCTAGTCTGTGGCTTTCCTGGGGCATGTGGTGTCTAGTGATGGTATTCAGGTGGATTCGATGAAGATAGAGACGGTGTAGAGTTGGCCTAGACCGACCTCAGACACTGATATTCATAGTTTCTTGGGATTGGCAAGGTATTATCACCGATTTTTTTAGGGATTTTCTTCTTTTGCTTCATCATTGACTAGGTTGACTCAGAAGTGTGCTCCATTTGTGTGGTCCGAGCAGTGTGAGGGGAGCTTTCAGAAGCTCAAGACAGCATTGACCATGACACCAATTTTGATATTGCTCTCAGCTTCAGATTCTTATATTGTGGAATATAATGCCTTGAAAGTTGGCATTGGATGTGTGTTGATATAGGAGGGTAGGGTTATTGCTTATGCTTCTCGCCAGTTGAAGCCCTATGAGAAAAACTACCCTGTGCACAATATGGAGTTAGCAGCCATAGTTCACGCTTTGAAGATTTGGAGACATTACTTGTATGGTGTTTCTTGTGAGATGTATACTGATCATCGCAGCCTTCAGCATCAATTCAAGCAGAAAGATCTTAATTTGAGACAGTGGAGGTGGCTTGAGTTGCTTAAGGATTATTATATCACCATATTGTATCATCTGGGGAAGGCCAATGTTGTGGCCGATGCTTTGAGCCGAAAGGCGGTCAGTATGGGCAGCTTATCTTATATTCCAGGTAGGGAGAGGCTCTTTGCATGTGATGTTCAGGCGTTGGCCAATCGGCTAGTGAGGTTGGATATTTTTGAGCCGAGTCGAGTGTTGGCTTGTATTGTTTCTCGGTCTTCTATATATGATCGCATCAGAGAGCATCGGTATGATGATCCACATTTGCTTGTCCTTAAGGACAGAGTTCTACATGATGATTCCAAGGATGTGTCAATTGATAGTGATGGTGTTTTGAGGATGCAGGGTCGGATCTGTATGCCCAATGTAGACAGCCTTGGAGAGTTGATACTAGAAGAGGCTCACAGCTCGCGATACTCTATTCATCCGGGTGCCGCGAAGATTTACCAGGACTTGAGATAGCATTACTGGTGGAGGAAGATGAAGAAGGATATTGCTAGTCATGTAGCCAGATGTCTCAACTGCCAGCAGGTCAAGTATGAGCATCAGAGACCGGGCGGTGTTCTTCAGCGTATGGTTATTCCTGAGTGGAAATGGGATCAAATTACCATGGATTTCGTGAGTGGTCTCCCTCGGACTTCGAGGAAGTTTGATTCAGTATGGGTGATTGTTGATCGGCTGACCAAATCGGCACACTTCATTCCAGTATGTACTACCTATTCATCGGAGCGGTTAGCAGGGATCTTTATTCGGGAGATTGTCTGATTAGATGGGGTTCCAGAGTTTATCATATCAGATAGAGGTACTTAGTTCACTTCTTAGTTCTGGAGAACATTTCAGAACTGAGTTTAGGTATTGTGGTGCTACAATAAAGGCTAAAATTAAATTAAAGATGGATCAGAAAGGAAATTGGGTAAATGAAACAGCTTGATAATAAACTGAAATGGTATGATAAGGATACGATTAATTCTTGGTAGGTGTTCGAAGTATTTAGTCTTGCAGGTATTGTGCAACAAAGCCCTTAAGAGCTGGCAGTTGCGTAGCTTGATGTGGGTAGAAGGACTAAGTCCTGGCAGTTTAGTTTGTGCAATGGAATTGGGAGAAAGAGTTCGTGATATGTTTTACTGTGGTTTGAAAATGAGTATATTTTCTATTGGTATGCGAAGTTTGGAATGTGTAATGATTTTTCTTCTATATGGGATCATGAAAGTCCTTGACTAATTGAGTGCGTCGATGTTTGCGGCGTAGAAGAGGAATAGAAGTTTCCATGTTATCTTAGTGTGGTATGGTATATGCGATGTGTTATGGAAAGTTGATAACGGCATGTTCAAGGTTTAGAGATCAATTTATATTATATGGGATATCATTAAAAATCTTGAGAAGTGTGGGAAGCTGCAAATAATTTCAGAATTAATCTTTTTGGTGATTAAGGAAAATGGTAATGCTATTCTAGTGATTTGACAGGATATATATTCAAAAGGGCAAGGTAATATCCGGTGGTGTTGCGGTATTCTCTTGTTGGATTGACTACAACGATTGATTGTCGATGGCATAGGGAAATTTCTGAATGGCTTTCGTGGTATGAATGGATGCTTGATGTGTGTTATGTATTCATACGGTGGAGTGTGGAATTAGGCATAGTGATTCATGTGTTATATATGTGTTGGAGACTAGAAGTTCTCGTAATCCGCCTATGCAGTGGCTGTATATCATGTGTATCGGTACCGTTTAAGTGTGGAAGCCCTAGTGGATCTTTCTTTGCTTAATATGATGAATTTGGGTTATGATATTTGATTGGAGACTAGTTGCCTTAAGTCAGGTTGTCTAGACTAATGTGATATGGACTATGTCGGAAAATTCCATAGGTTGCATGGCAAGGTGCATCGGATTATATTCTAACAGGATAGTTTTGTATCCCAAGGACAAGCGGATGGATGGCAGGTATTGCTTTGTTAATTGGGCCTTCATGGAAGATGTCAGTACAGAGGTTTCTACCATTGAATTAGTTCCGGTATTGAGGGACTTGTCGGATGCGTTTCGTATGGTCGAGCATAGGACTATATAAGTCATTGTAATGATCAAATTTGACTTGATGTGCATTCCTTTTGTGAGGTATATATGTGTGGATCGGGTGGCACGCCGCCACGAGTATGGTATTTGGAGCGGGTGGCACGCCGCCACGGGTATGATATCTGGATCTGGTTGCACACTGCAATAGTGTGATGTGAAAAAAAATAGTCTTATTTATATGTTACCTTGTATACATTACTTCTCGGTTTCTAAGGAATTGCTCGATGAATAGAACATCGGTTGTGTCCTTTCAGGATTAAATAGAGTATATTAATTGTTTCACCGTGGGTGTGATGGATTGCTTGGTTTCAGACCTCAATATGTGCGGGGCTGACCTTGTTGAGTTTGGTGACTTGAGGTGCCTCGGGGGTAATAGTGTTTGGATAGAATCATGAGTTGTGGCAAGGCCACGTGATGTTATGACTTTTCGAGGAGGATTCAGGTACCCTATTTCTATGTTGTGAGATGGGATCTCAGTTCTGTGTTGTGATGGAATGGATGAATGGGAATTACAACTCTTCAGTTGAATCAGTTGTCATGATTTGAGTGTGTTTAGATTGTTTCTTATTGGATCCTGTGTTGTGCTCATCGTGGCTTAGTCCGGTATTTGTGTATCGCATATTTCGATTGTCGTGGGCAGTATATGAAGATGTTAGGAATAATACTTTAGCTAATGAAACATGTTCTTATATTGTTATTTGGTTATTTCGGGCAATTGCTGTGGATAGATGCCATCGTCTCGAGTGTTTGGGTTGTGTAGCATATCATATGGTCTCACCGGGAGTGGCGAGTATGGGTTATTACAGTTGGTTCGGGTTTATTCTGAGTATGGGCGTGGGGTTCTAATTTTAGGAAGTGCAATATGGATTATGGGTTGGATGGGCTGTGAAATTCCAGCCATATTGTGTTATCGGGCTTATGATAGATAGAGTGACGTGGGATCCGAGTACAACTCTGAGTCCGCTCGAGGACGAGTGTTGGTTTAAGTTGGGGAGAATATGATGATCCGAGCCGTCATCACATGAGTTACCACCCCGTTTCCCCCTTATTGTGATGCTTCATGTTTTTATATTGGTATTTGAGTTGGTCGGGTATAATTGAATTAGTTTTGTTTGAAAATAAGGCACATAGCCTCATAGAAGGAAGCTTGTTTTAGAAAAGCCAACCGGAAAGTTGACTATGTGGTTAAAAGGCTCGGATGTGAATTCATGTGATTCAGATAGCTTCAGGGGATGATTTATGACTTAGGAGAGCGATCAGAATTGAATTTGGAGGCCCGGTATAGAAATAGGCTTGAATTGGCGAAGTTGGAATTTTTGTGAAATTTGGTTGACATGTGAGCTTTTGATCCGGGAGTCTGAATGGAATTTCGACAGTTGTAGTAGCTTTGTTAAGTGATTTTGGATATGTCTACAAAGTTTCAGCTCACTCGGACATTGTTTGGTCGGGTTTTTGATTTAATGTTTGTTTCGGAAGTTATAGTTGAAACTTAGGCTTGAATCCGCCTTGATTTGATTATTTTTGTGTTTAATGATGTGTTTTATGATAGGAACAAGTTTGTATGGTGTTATGGGATATATTTTCATGTTTGGTTGAGGTCCCGATGGCCTCGGGGTGATTTCGGGTGTTCAAACGGATCATTTTGGTTAAGCTAGGATATCAGATTTTGTTGTCATAAAATTGTAGGTTTTTGTTCAATGCGATCATAGGGGTTCAGTTGCGATCGCATAGAAGGTTTATGGGGGCCGTGAGTTTGTTCAATGTGATCGCGGTCAGTGGTGTGCGATCGCGTAGTTGGAGAAATTTGTCTTCTGCGATCACATAAGTGGTTGTGCGATCTCATAGAGTATTGGCCAGGGGTCCTAGGTTCTGATTATTGTTCTGTGCGATCGCGGGGTTTAGAATGCAATCGCGTAGGGTCAATTTATGAAGCAGTGCGATCGCGGAGAGATGAGTGCGATCGCATAAGCCATTTTGGAGGGGTGGAAAATTTGTTCTATGCGATCGCAGGTCTTGTGATGCGATCTCATAGTGTAATTATAAGGACGGGCAGAATCAGTTAAATAACATATCGATCGCGAGGGTTTCATTATTTCCTCCATTTTTGCACTATATTGACAGCTAATTGATAGAATTCGAAGGGGATATCATCGGGAAGTGATTGGAGGTAAGTCTCGTGGTCTTAATATGTCATTTTATCAAAGAATCTGACATTAATTCTCAGAATTTGAGTTTAAATTGAGGAAGTTAGGGTATGGATTTTTGCTATGTAAAATTGGGTTTTGGAGTCTCATTTGAACTCCGATTTTGATAAATTTTATATGTACGGACTCGTGACGAGACGATGAATTTCAAAAATGTGAGTTTCATAATTTGTCGAGAAGAGGGCGCGGGGCCCGGGTTTTGCTAGTTTCAAGATTTTTCTTAGATTTCGATTGTATTCGAGTAAATGTTGATCCATTAGCCTATTTTGATATATTTGCACTGATTTTTGCTAGTTTCAACGTGCGTGGAGGCTGGTTTGAGTAGCTAAGGCGTAGCGGGCTAGTGTTTCTCTGGTTCGAGGTGGGTAATACTTGTAAATGATCTCTTGAGGGTTTGTAAACCCCGGACTTGCACATCCTAGTGTTGCATTGAGGTGACTTGCACGACGGATAACAGGCGCGGGGTAAAGCACCATTGGGGATTGTGACTTGATCTGTCCCGCTTAATAAATAATACTATCTAATTGCTTGAAATTGAATTGACACCCTAATAAAGACATTAATTATCATGAACTAGAATGATTATAATATTTTTAACTTCGTGCCGAATATTTGCATCCTTCAGGGATTGTTATCAATGTTTTGGCAATACGGTGCATATTTCCATCTTAGACTAAGGTTTTAAAATGGTATTTTGCTACTCATCATTTTTATAAGATTTGAAAACTTAAACAAAGCTTTGATGACATTTTAGCTGTGACTTGTTATGATATTGTTGCCCAAGTGGCTTATATGCATTCATGACTATGCATGGATCGGGTTGCATGCCGCAGCAGGATTGATATTGATATTACGCTTGGGCTGTAGGAGCCCCTCTAGAGTCTGAATCCCCATAGTGAGCACGAGCGCCTTTGCATGGATCGGGCTATACGCCATAACGTCATATGCATTGCATTGTATACATACATTGGCTTTACGTGTACTACGTGGAATGACATTTAGCACTCATACATTACTGGCATACATGTGTTATCTGCCTTATAGACCAGATACCCTGGTGGAAATTGTTAAGGAGTGCAAAGCCCAAGGGGCTGATTTGAGTGCATACTTGCACTGTTTGAGGTTGTACCCAGGTATTGAACTGTTAATAATGAAAGGAAGAGATGTTAAAATGAGATTTCTAAATAATCTTCTTAAATATGTTAAAAAGGAATATCATGAAAGTGTACTGCGGTTTAAAAAATGATTGTGTATTTTGTAGCATGAGATAGTGCTTTGTGTGGTTTTCTTTCCCTCAGCATTATTTACTTTTATTACCACTGAGTTGGAAGTACTCACTCGACCCCCTGCACCATGTGTACAGATTCAGGTACTTGGAAGCTTAGCTGAGCTTGGTGCTGGCCTAGAGCTCCATTTGGGATCATCTAGGTAGTTGCCTGGCGTCCGTAGGACCCGACTTTCCCTTACTTTCTTATATTTAGACATTTCCGTGTTTCAAGCTTATTCTGTATAATCTATAGTTGGTATTATGTTACTCAGTAGAGGCTCTCGACTCGAGACACCCAAATCTTGGGAGGTGTTGTGTTGATAGTGGGATATTTTTCATTATCTCGGTTAAACTACACATTATATCTTGTTATTATTGATTCTGAAAAACAAAAATTATGAGCTGGTAGCTCGGTGTTTCGTATAATTAGTCAGGCTGGCCTAGCAATGTGCTGGGCGCCATCACGACCAGGTTGTAGGGTCGTGACAAGTTCGTATCAGAGCCTAGGTTACTAGGCCTTATGAGTCTTATGCCGGTTAGTAGTGTCTCGCGGATTGATACGGAGATGTCGGTATTTATCCTCGGGAGGCTACAAACCTTTTAGGAAATACTTCATATTCTTGGAATTCTTATCATGCGTACTTGATTCAGCTTGAAGATATAATTCTTGAAATTCCATCCACACGTCTGTATGCACACTCGAGCGCTTAGTATTAGATTTGCCATGATGGCTTGTGACTCCCCAACCGAGGGGCAAGAAATAATCTACGTGAGTTCATGTTGGACCAGTCGGGAGGACTTGAGGCAGGACCTTTTTCTATGGCTTGAGCACCGAGGTGCTGATTTTTGTCAGCTGATATTATGAAATTTATATGATCGGTATTGTCCCTAAGTGTGGAAATGGAAGCTAGATAATGGATGAGCTGTTAGGTGTTTGAATCTTACTGTGATCTATTGTACAGCCCCGGGCTATGTCCATGGTGAATATTTATAATATCTCTTAGTTGGAAGGTAAAGTGCCTTACTTGTAGTAGAATGAGTTCAGACTCAGGAGGACTAAAGTGATTGTGCTATGTATATCCTGGTGGAAGGTATTGTACTGAAATGCTAAATTGAGGTGAAGCATGTAAGTTATCTCTTGCAGAGTGTCCTTAGGTGGGTTTATTCTTAGGTGTAATTGAAAAGTATTTGATATGTGTTATGATTCGAGCAGGTGCCACGCATATCCATGTATCAATTTTGACAATATAATTTATGTAGTATTGAGATTAATGTTATTGATATATATTGTAATGTCTTATCGAGTTGTGGACGTATTGTTAGGATGGTTTTGGTGATTCTCTAGCAGGTGGATAGGCCAAATTACAAAGGAAACTCTGTCAAAAAATTTGAAAATTTTGGGACTTAGAAAAGATTTTGTTACCGAAAGAGTGGCTTTAACTGGTGTGTGTGAATGAATGCAAGAATTGCAGGAGAGTTAAGATTTATGATGATTCTAGTCTCCACTAAAGCTTGTAAATGACTCGAGTTTAATCTCACAATAACATTTCAGCATCGTTTGAGTAAGAATGCTATAAGTGATTGAAAGTGCTTTGATATATGGCTTCGAGCTATGTTGGGGAGGTTGTTATTGATTAACGGATTGCCTTGTTGTGTGCTATGTTGGTTCTGTCTCTAAGTATGTTGGGAAATTTTGATAAATGTTAATTGGTGCTTCGTAGATGTGAAGAAATACTAGGATGTTTTGAACTAATTTTGGTAATGAATGCTCGGTGTATAGAAAAAAAAAGATAGTTATTTGTATCTGTATGTAATCATGTTCTGAGGTGTTAGAGTTCTAACAAGGCACGAGTGGTTCTGTCAATAAGATAGTTGAATTACAGCTGAATAAGGGAAAATGATGCCCAAGAATAGTTTTGCGGTGTTTAAGATTTTGCTTGTAACAGTCGGGTCTCTAGAAGTTGTGTGTGTGGCTAGAGACTGTGGTTTCGTTAGAAGAGACAAGACTTGTGATATGTTATGTTAATGATGGGATCTATGTATCCGTATTGGAAGGTAATGATAACGAATTCAGAATCGTAGGAAGTTCTTCAAAATAAAGTATTGTAGAATGTGGTACTTCTGGGAAACATTTGAGAGAGTATTTAGCGGCCTATGGGTCTTACACCGGGTGGTCTTATGTATGAGTCTCATGTGGTAACCTGAGTTGAGGTATTATGGTGCTACAGTAAAGGCTAATATTAAATTAAAGATGGATCAGAAAGGAAATTGGGTAAATGGAACAGCTTGATAATAAACTGAAATGGTATGATAAGGATACGATTAATTCCTGGTTTGTGTTTGAAGTAATGAGTCTTGCAAGTATTGTGCAACAAAGCCCTTGAGTGCTGGCAGTTGCGTAGCTCAATGTGGGTAGAAGGACTCAGTCCTAGTAGTTTTGTTTGTACAAAGGAATTGGGAGAAAGAGTTCATGATATGTTTTACCGTGGTTTGAAAATGAGTATATTTTCTGTTGGTATGTGAAGTTTGGAATGTGTAAAGATTTTTCTTCTATATGGGATCATAAAAACCCTTTACTAGTTGAGTGCGTCGATGTTTACGGTGTAGGAGAGGAATAGAAGTTTCTATGTTATCTTAGTATGGTATGGTATATGCGATGTGTTATGGAAAGTTGATAATGGCATGTTCAAGGTTTAGAGATCAGTTTATATTATATGAGAAGTCATTAAAATTCATGAGCAGAGCAGGCAGTTGCAGTTAATTTGAGAATCAATCCTTTTGGTGATTAAGGAAAATGGTACTGCTATTCTAGTAATTTGATGGGATATATATTCAAAAGGTCAAGGTAATGTAAACTGATAATATCCGGTGGTATTGCAGTATTCTCTAGTTGGATCGACAGCAATGCTTGAGTTGTCGATGGCATAGGGAAATTTCTGAATGGCTTTCGTGGTATGAATGGATGCTTGATGTGTGTTATGTATTTGTACGGTGGAGTGTGGAATCAGGCATAGTGGTTCATGTGTTATATATGTGTTGGAGACTAGAAGTTCTCGTAATCCGCCTATGTAGTGGTTGCATATCATGTGTATCGGTAACGTTTAGCGGTTATTGGAGATTGGAAGCCCTAGTGGATCTTTTTTTGCTTAATATGATGAATTTGGGTTATGATATTTGATTGCAGACTGGTTGTCTTAAGTCATGTTGTCTAGACTAATGTGATATGGACTATGTCGGAAAATGCCATAGGTTGCGTGGCAAGGTGCATTGGATTATGTTCTAACAGGGTAGTTTTGTATCCCAAGGACCACCGGATGGCTGGTAGGTATTGCTTTGTTAATTGGGCCTTCATGGTGGATTTCAGTACATATGTTTCTACTATTTAATTTGTGCTGGTATTGAGGGACTTCTCGGATGCATTTCGTATTGCCGAGCATAGGACTATATAAGTCATTATAATGAGCAAATTTGACTCGATGTGCATTCCTTTTGCTAGGTATATATGTGAGGATCGGGTTGCACGCCACCACAGGTATGGTATTTGGAGCGGGTGGCACGCCACCACGGGTATGATATGTGGATCGGGTTGCACGCCGCAACAGTGTGATGTGAAAAAAAATAGTCTTATTTATATGTTACCTTGTATGCAATACTTCTTGGGTTCTAAGGAATTGCTCGGCGAATAGCACATCGGTTGTGTCCTTGCAGGATTGAATAGAGTATATTAATTGTTTCACCGTGGGTATGATGGATTGCTTGGTTTCACACCTCAATCTGTGTGGGGCTGACCGTGTTGAGTTTGGTGACTTGAGGTGCCTCAGGGTTAATAGGGTTTGGATAGAATCATGAGTTGTCTGCAAATCCGGTTGATAGGTGAGATTTTGATCCGGGAGTCGGAATAGAATTCCGACAGTTGAGGTACCTTCATTAAGTGATTTTGGATATGTCTGCAAATTTTCAGGTCATTCGGACATTGTTTGGTCGGGTTTTTGATTTAATTTTTGTTTCGGAAGTTATACTTGAAACTTAGGCTTGAATCTGCCTTGATTTGACAATTTTTGTGTTTAATGATGCGTTATTATGATGGTAACAAGTTTGTATGGTGTTATGGGATATGTTGGCATGTTTGGTTAAGTTCCCGAGGGCCTCGGGGTGATTTCGCGTGTTCAAACGGATCATTTTGGTTAAGGTAGGATATCGGATCTTGCCGTCTTAAAGTTGCAGGTTTTTGTTCAATGCGATCGCAGGGGTTCAGTTGCAATCGCATAGAAGGTTTGTAGGGGACTGTGATTTTGTTCAATGCGATCGCGGTCAGTGGTGTGATCACATAGTTGGAGAAATTTGTCTTCTGCGATCGCATAAGTGGTTGTGCGATCGCATAGAGTATGGCCAGGGGTCCCAGGTTCTGATTATTGTTCTGTGCGATCGCGGGGCTTAGAATGCGATCGCGTAGTGTTAATTTATGAAGTAGTGAGATCGCGGAGAGATGAGTGCGATCGCATAAGACATTTTGGAGTGGTGGAAAATTTGTTCTATGCGATCGCAGGTCAGGTGATGCGATCGCATAGTGTAATTATAAGGACGGGCAGAATCAGTTAAATAACATATCAGTCGCGAGGGTTTCATTATTTCCTCCATTTTTGCACTACATTGAGAGCTAATTGATAGAATTCGAAGGGGATTTCATCAGGAAGGGATTGGAGGTAAGTCTCACGGTCTTAATATGTCATTTTATCAAAGAATCTAACATTAATTCTATGAATTTGGGTTTAAATTGAGGAAGTTAGGGCTTGGATTTTTGGTATGTAAAATTGGGTTTTGGAGGATCATTTGAACTCCGATTTTGAAAATTTTTATATGTACGGACTCGTGAAGAGACAAGGAATTCGAAAATGCAAGTTTCATAATTTTTTGAGAAGCAAGCCCAAGGCTCGGGTTTTGCTAGTTTCGAGATTTTTCTTAGATTTTGATTGTGGTTCAATTAGGTGTTGTTCCATTAGCCTATTTTGATATATTTGTACCGATTTTGGCTAGTTTCGACGTGCGTGGAGGTCGGTTTGAGGAGCTAAGGCATCGCGGGCTAGAGTTTCGTCGGTTCGAGGTGGGTAATACTTGTAAATGATGTCCTGAGGGTTTGTAAACCCCGGACTTGCACATGCTAGTATTGTATTAAGGTGACTTTCACGCCGGATAACGGGCGCGGGGTGGAGCACCATTGGGGATTGTGACTTGATCTGTCCTGTTTAATAAATAACACTATTACTTGAAATTGAATTGACACCATTAATTATGATGAACTGCACTGATTATCATGTTTTGGACATCGTGCCGAATATTTGAATCCTTCAGGGATTGTTATCACTATTTTGGGAATACTGTGCATATTTTCATCTCAGACTAAGGCTTTAAAATGGTATTTTGCTACTCAGCATTTTATAAGATTTGAAAACTTAAACAAAGCTTTGATGACAACTGTGAGCTGTTATGATATTGTTGCACAATGGGCATATATGCATTCATGACTATGCATGGATCGGGTTGCACGCCGCAGCAGTAGTGATATTGATATTGCGCTTGGGCTATAAGAGCCCCTCCAGAGTCTGAATAACACGGGCGCCTTTGCATGGATCGGGTTGTACGCCACATCATCATATGCATTGCATAGCATACATACATTGGCTTTACGTGTACTACGTGGAATGACATTTAGCACTCATACATTACTAGCATACACGTGTTATCTGCCTTATTGACCAGATACCCTGGTGGAAATTATTAAGAAGTGCTGAGCCCAAGGGGTTGATTTGAGTGCAAACTTGCACTGTTTGAGGTTGTACCTAGGTATTGAACTGTTAATAATGAAAGGAAGAGATGCTAAAATGATATTTCTGAATAATCTTCTTAAATATGTGAAAAAGGAATATCATGAAAGTGTACTGCGGTTTAAAAGATGATTGTGTATTTTATAGCATGAGATAGTGCTTTGTGTGGTTTTCTTTCCCTCAGCATTATTTACTTTTATTACCGTTGAGTTGGAAGTACTCACTCGACTCCCTGCACCATGTGTGCAGATACAGGTACTTGGAAGCTTAGCTGAGCTTGGTGCTGGCCTAGAGGTCCATTTGGGATCGTCAAGGTAGCTGTCTGGCGTCTGCAGGACCCGACTTTCCCCTACTTTCTTATGTTTTGACATTTCTGTGTTTCAGGATTATTCTATATACTCTATTGTTGGTATTATATTACTCAGTAGAGGCTCTCGACTCGTGACCCCCAGATCTGGGAAGGTGTTGTGTTTATAGTGGGACATTTTTCATTATCTCGATTAAACTACGCATTATATCTTGTTATTATTGATTTTGAAAAACCAAAATTGTGAGCTGGTAGCTCGCTGTTGTGTGTAATTGGTCAGGCTAGCCTAGCAATGTGCTGGGAGCCATCACGACCGGGTTTTGGGGTCCTGACACCAATAGAAATTGGATGCCAAATATTGTAGTCCACCTCTAAATTTATTTTACGTGATAGCATTTCTAAACATAATATAAAAATATAAGGAGAAAGAGGTTCTCCTTGTCTAACACCTATAGTAGGCTTAAAGTAATCAGTGGCATGACCATTGATTAAAACGGCAGTAGAAGTAGTAGTAATACAAGATATTATTAAATTGCTTAGTTTAATAGGGAAATTAAGATTATATAAAGTATTATAAATAAAATACAATTCTAATTTATCGTAAGCTTTTTCAAGATCTAATTTAAGAAGCATGTTAGCATTCTTACCCTTCATTTTATTAAAACTAGTTAAGAATTCCTGAACAATATTGCATTATCAGATGCGCATCTATTTTTCTGAAAGCTATATTGAGTTTGATCATTTAAATAAGGCAGAACATGCTTAATTCGATTAACAATTATTTTTGAAATTATTTTATAAATAGTATTACACAAACTAACATGACGATATTGAGCTATAGTAGCAGCATGTAATTTTTTCGGAATGAGGCACATAAAAGTTGAATTTATAGTAGGATCTATTTTGTAATCCTTAAAAGCCTGATGACAAAAAAACTTCACAGAATTTCCTACAACATGCCAATATTTTCGATAAAACGCAGGATGTAAGCCATCCGAACCTGGTGCCTTATTGGGTTGAAATGAATTTAAGGCATTAATAATTTCAGTATCTTGTAAAGGCGTTTCTAATATGGAATGATCATTATAATTCACTACATTAGATGGTAAAATAAAATTTCTATATGTAGATGTAGAGTGTTGAGTAGTAAATAAAGTATTATAATAATTAAAAATATCATTTTTTATTCTAATATGATTAGTAATCCAATTCCCTCCTAAGTCTTGAATTGTTATTATACGATTAGTACGACATCTATTTAAAGTGGTTAAATGGAAAAATTTTGTATTAGCATCACCATCATTTAACCAACTTATTCTTGATTTTGATTTCAAAAAATCTTCTTCTAATTTAAGAATAATAGTAAAATCATGAATAAGTTCAGATTCTAATTTTTGTAGAAAAATACTAGTAGGGAAATGAATTGAGGCGTGAATACCGGCTAGTCTAGCCAGAATTTTCCTCTTACATTTAAAAATATTACCTAAAGTTTGTTGATTCCAAATTTGAACAGACTCTTTAAACATGGTTAAGGCAGGAACTAGTTGATTATTTTCAGTCCAAACTTGCATGATAACATTCTCCAAAGTAGGATGAGTTGCCCAAATAGATTCAAATATAAAAATCTTTGTTTTAGGTAATACGCAGTGATGTAACTCTATTTTAACATGACAATGATCCGAGTGGGTTCTTGGCAAATGCGTAACTAAAGCATTAGAATAATTTTCTAGCCAAGTGTAGTTAGATAACACACGATCTATTCTTTCAAGAATATTAGCATTGTTATGTATACCATTTGTCCATGTATAACGACTACCCTTATATCCTAAGTCTATGAGCAAACAATAATTAAAACAACAAAGTAGGGTATTAGCACGTTTATTATTGATAGGAAGACCCCAAAATTTATCATGTGCATCATGTCACGACCCCAATCTCGGTCGTGATGGTGCCCAACCTAACGACTAGGCTATCCCGACCAAATACACTCTCAACTCGAGCTCAAATCTCAAAATCATTTATTTTAAGTTAGTAACAGTGAAGAAAATTAAAATAAGCTGATAATTATAACAATATCCTGAAATTTCACGAAAACCACTTAACTTCCCAAAGATCTGCGGTCACGAGCCAAGATCCTCTATCAGAATATCAGTCAAAACTATAAATAAATTTACAAGTCTGAGAGTACGCGGAATAAACAAAATAATAGAGTAATAAGGGGAGAGTCGAGTCCTGCGGATGCCAGGCAGCTACCTCGGCGATCCCAAATGGAGCTCTCGACCAACTCCAAGTTCAGCTAAGCTTCCAAGTACCTGAATCTTCACACATGGTGCATGGAGTCGAGTGAGTACTTCCAACTCAGCGGTAATAAAAGTAAATAATGCTGAGAAAAAGAAAACCACACAAAGCACTATCTCATGCTATAACATATAGAATCATATTTTAATTTGAAGTACTCTTTCAGGGTATTCCTTTTTAACATATGAGAGTAAATTATTTAGAAATCACTTTTAACATTTTTTCCTTTCATAATAATGGCTCAATACCTGGGTACAAACTCAAACAGTGCAAGTCTGCACTCAAATCAGCCCCTTGGGCTCAGCACTCCTTAACAATTTCCACCAGGGTATCTGGTCAATAAGGCAGATAACACATGTATGCCAGTAATGTATGAGTGGTAAATATCATGCCATGTAGTACAAGTAAAGCCAAAGTATGTATGCAATAGAATGCATATGACGCTGTGGTGTACAACCCGATCCACGCAAAGGCGCTCGCACTCACTGTGGGGGCTCAGACTCCGGAGGGGCTCCTACAGCCCAAGCGCAATAACAATATCACTCATGTTGTGGCGTGCAGCCCGATGCATTCATAGTCATGAATTCATATAAGCCCTTTGGGCAACAATGTTATAACAGCTCACAACTAAAATGTCATCAAAGCCTCGTTTAAATTTTCAAATCTTATAAAAATTCTGAGTAGCAAAATACCTTTTCAAAACCTTAGACTGAGATGAAAATATGCAGAGTATTATCATGACAGTGATACCGATCCCTAAAGGATTTAAATATTCGGCACGAAGCCCAAAACATGATAATCGGTCCAATTCATAATAATTAATATCTTTACTAGAGTATCAATTCAATTTCAAGCAATTAGGTAGTAATATTATTAAGTGGGATGGACCAAGTCACAATCCCCAACGGTGCTCTACCCCACGCCCGTTATCCGGCATGCAAGTCACCTCAATACAGCACTAGGGTGTCCAAGTCCGGGGTTTACAAACCCTCAGGACATCATTTACAAGTATTACCCACCTCGAACCGGAAAACATCTAGCCCGCGACGCCTTAGCTCCTCAAACCGGCCTCCACGCGCGTCGAAACTAGCCAAAATCAGTACAAATATATCAAAATAGGCTAATAGAACAACACACAATCGAAAGCAATCAAAATCTATGAAAAGTCTCTAAACTAGCAAAACCCAAGCCTTGGGCCCTCTTCTCGAAAAATTGTGAAACTCACATCTTTGGAATCCTCATCTCGCCACGAGTCCATATATATATAATTTATCAAAATCGGGGTTCATTTGCCCATTCAAATCATCAATTTTCTATGATTTAGGCTTCAAGCAAAACCCCATTTTTACTCCTTAATTCCTCCATTTTTAGAGATTAAATACATGTTTTATTAATATAATGACTTAATTTAGGTCGAAGAGTCCTTACTTGATGATACTCCACGAATCCCTCTTCAAAATCGCACAAAATCCCTCGTTGTTCGAAGCCCCAATTGGTTTTACACTTCTAAAATTCGAATAAGCTGAATCCTTAAACCTACAGGGACTTTCGCTTCTCCGACGCAGAAGTCGCATCAGTGGTTTCGCTTCTGCGATCGCATGACCGCTTCTGTGATATTCCACTTAAACTCCTACACCACTTCTGCGGTTAAAAATCTCGCTTCAGCGTCCCCGCATACACGGAATATGATCCGCTTCTGCGAAAACCCCCAAACTAACCCTTTCGCTTCTGCGAGCGAGTTCCCGCTTCTGTGGGCTCGCCTATGCGGACCAATGTCCGCTTCTGTGGACTCGCTTCTGCGGTCCATTTCAGTAGGAGCGGAAATACCAGAAGCCAGAACTACAGACTTGATGCAATGCACAAAATTTCCCGTTTAACCTTCTGAAACCATCTCGAGGCCCACGGGACCTCAACCAAAAATACAAACTCATTCTAAAACATCATATGAACTTATCCCAATCATAAAATCACGCCCTTAAACACAAAAATCATCAAATTACCTCGGATTCAAGCCTAATTTTTCCCTACAACTTCCAAAACCTACATTCAATCAAAAACCCGACCAAATGATGTCCGAATGACCTGAAAATTTGCAGACATATCCAAAATCACCTACCAAAGCTACTGCAACTATCGGAATTCCATTCTAACTTCCAGATCAAAATCTCACCTATCAACCGGAATTCGCCAAAATTCCAACATCGCCAATTCATGCCTATTTCTACACCGGACCTCCAAATTCAATTCTGATCGCTCTCCTAAGTCACAAATCAATCCCCAAAGCTAACCAAACCATTAAAATTTGATTTTGAGCCCTCTAACTCACAAGTCAACATCTGGTTGACTTTTCTAAACTATTCATTCATCAAAGAGACTATTTTTCTCATTTCCCACCAATCTCTATACGAATTGACTCAAATTTACCAAACACATATATTTGAGCATGAACAAGCATATAACGGGGATAACGGGGTGGTAACTTATGTGACGACGGGTCGGGTAGTCATAGTCTCCCCAACTAAAACAAACGCTCGTCCTCGAGCGGACCCAGCATTGTACTAGAAGCAACCCAATAGCTGAATGACTTGGCTAAGCATATACTAGGGGTGATCCCACGTCACCCTATCTATCATAAGTCTGATAATACAGTATAGCTGGAATTTCACAGTCCATATGATCCATATACCATATTGCACTTTCTGAAATCATACACCAAATCTGAACCAACTGTAATAACACATACTTGCCACTCTAGGTGAGACCATATGATATATTACACAACCCAACACTCGAGACGATGGCATCTATCTACAGCAATCGGCCGCACTAACCAAATACCAATAGAAGAGCCTTTTTCATTAGCTAAAGTCTTATTCCAACACCTTCATATACTGCCCACGACAATAGAAATATGCGATATACCGAACCTATCTCTCAAGTCGGCCATTCATGAATCTTTTTCCCTTTTTGACTGATACAACAACAGATTTCGTAGCCAAACCTCAATATTACCCCTCTAACCAGCTGAAATCACATATGCTCGCACTCATTAATGACTCTAACGATTATTTCTACTGTAACACACCACACGGGTGATATGACACCTCAACACCGGCCTAAGCCATGACGAGCACAACACAGGCTCCAATAAGAAATGATCTAAACACACTCAAATCATGACAATTGACTCAAACAAAAGAGCTATAATTCAATTTCCTCCGTAGTATCACAACACAGAACTGGGATCCCGTCTCACATTATAGAAATAGAGTAACTGAATCCTCCTCAAAAGGTCATAACATCACGTGGGCTTGCCACAACTCATGATTCTATCCAAATACTATTACCCATGAAGCACCTCAAGTCACCATGCTCAAAATGGTCAGCCACGCACATATTTAGGTCTGAACTCAAGCAATCAACTACACCCATGGTGATACAATTAATATACACTATCAAATCCTTAAAGGACACAACCGATGTGCTATTCACCGCGCAATACCCAATACAAACTTTTCCTCAGAAGCCAAGAAGTATTGCATACAAGATAACATATAACTAAGTCTATTTTCACATCACACTATTGTGGCGTGCAAACCGATCCAGATATCATACCTATGGCTGCGTGCCACCCGCTCCAAATACCATACCGGTGGCGGCGTGCCACCCGATCCACACATATATACCTCACAAAGAGGAAATGCACATCGAGTCAAATTTGCTTATTACAATAACTTATACAGTCCTATGCTCGGCCAAACAAAACTCATCCAAAACTTCCCTCAATACGATAACTAAATCAATGGTAGAAACCTCTGCACTGACATCCGCCACGAAGGCCCAATTAACAAAGCAATACCTGCCAGCCATCTGTTGGTCCTCGGGATACAAAACTACCTGGTTAGAACATAATCCGATGCACCTTACCACGCAACCTATGGCATTTTCTAACATAGTCCATATCACAAAGTCTAGACAACCTGAATTAAAAGAACCAGTCAGTAATCAAATAGCATAACCCAAATTCATCATATTAAGCAAGAAAGATCCACTAGGGCTTCCAATCTCCAATAATCGCTAAACGGCACCGAAACACACGATATACAACAACTGCATAGGCGGATTACGAGAACTTCTAGTCTCCAACACATATATAATACATGAATCACTATGCCTGATACCACACTCCATCGTACGAATACATAACACACATCAAGCATCCATACATACCACGAAAACCATTCAGAAATTTCACTATGCCATCAACGACTCAATTATTACAGTCGATCCAGCAAGAGAATAGCGCAATACTACTAGATATTATCAGTTTACATTACCTTGCCCTTTTTGAACATATGCCATGCCAAATCACTAGAATGGCAGCACCATTTTCCTTAATCACCCGAAAGATCGATTCTAAAATTATCTGCAGCTACCCGCACTGCTCCAGAATTCTAATGACTTACCATCATATTATGAACTGAACCAAAACCTTAAATACGAAATTCTCAATTCTACATATCATTACACACAGACCACGCCGCATTTAGGATAACATGACGACTTCTACCTCTCTCCTGCGCCGCAGACATCGACGCACTAAACTAGTCAAGAACTTCCATGATCTCATATAGAAGAAAAATAAT
The DNA here is from genome assembly GCA_032618575.1 of Nicotiana noctiflora. Classification (NCBI taxonomy): domain Eukaryota; kingdom Viridiplantae; phylum Streptophyta; class Magnoliopsida; order Solanales; family Solanaceae; genus Nicotiana; species Nicotiana noctiflora. The sequence goes on from JASVEL010000129.1 coordinate 245,763, forward strand.
TACACATTCCATGCTTCTCATACTAACAGGAAATATACTCGTTTTCAAACCACGGTAAAACACATCACGAACTCTTTCTCCCAATTCCATTGCACAAGTTAAACTGCTAGAACTAAATCCTTTTACTCACACCGAGCTACGCAACTGCCAACACTCAAGAGCTTTGCTGCAAAATACCTGCAAGACTCATTACTTCAAACACATACCAGGAATTAATTGTATCCTCATCATACCATTTCGGTTTATTATCAAGCTATTCCATTTATCCCAGTTTTCTTTCTGATTCATCTTTAATTTAATATTCTCCTTTACTGTAGCACCACAATACCTCAACTCAGGTTACCACATGAGACTCATACATAAGACCACACGGTCTAAGACCCATAGGCCACTGAATACTCTCTCAGATGTTTCCCAGAAGTACCACATTCTACAATACTTTATTTTGAAGAACTTCCTGCGATTCTGAATTTGTTATCATTACCTTCCAATACGGATACATAGAATCCCATAATTAACATAACGTATCACAAGTCTTGATCTTTTCTAACGAAACCACAGTCTCTAGCCACAAACACAATCTTAAGACACCTGACTGTTACATGCAAAAATCTTGAACATCGCAAAACCATTCTCGGGCATCATTCACCCTTATTCAGCTGCAATTCAACTGTCTTATTGAACATAACCACTCATGCCTTGTTAGAACTCTGACACTGCAGAACAAGATTACATACAGCTACAAATAGTTATCTCTTTTTTCTATACACCGAGCATTTTTTATCAACATCAGTTTCAAACATCCTAGTATTTCTTCACATCTATGAAGTACCATATAACCTTTATCATAATTTCCCAACTTACTTAGAGACAGAACCAATATAGCATACAACAGTGCAATCAGTTAATCAATAACAACCTTCCCAACTTGGCTCGAAGCCATATATCAAAGCACCTTTAACCACTCATAACATTCTTACTTAAATGATGCCGCAATGTTATAATGAGATTAAACTCGAGTCATTTACAAGATTTGGCAGAGACTCGAATCATCAGAAATCTTAACTCTTCTGCAATTCTTGCATTTATACACACACAACAGTTAAGCCTACTCTTTAGGTGAAGGAAATCTTTTCTATGTCCCAAATTTTTCAAACATTTTGACAAAGTTTCCTTTGTAATTTGGCCTATCCACCTGCCAGCGAATCACCAAAACCATCCTAACAATACGTCCACAACTCGACAAAACATCACAATGTATATCTACAACATTAATCTCAATACTACACAAATTGTATTATCAAAATTGATACATGGACATGCGTTGCACCTGCCCGAATCATAACACATATCAAATACTTTTCAATTACACATAAGAATCAACCCACCTAAGGACACTCCGCAAGAGATAACCCACCTGCTTCGCCTCAATTTAGCATTTCAGTACAATACCTCCCACCAGGATACACATAGCACAATCACTTTATTCTTCCTGAGTTTGAACTCATTCTACTACACGTAAGGCACTTTACCTTCCAACTAAGAGATATGATAAATATTCACCACTCCCATAACTCGGGGCTACACAACATATCATAATAAGAGTCGAACACCTAACATCTCATCCATTATCAAGCTGCCATTTCCACAATTAGAGATAATACCGATCATATAAATTTCATAATACCAGCTCACAAAAATCAGCACCTCGGTGCTCAAGCCATAGACAGAGATCCGGCCTCAAGTCCTCCCGACTGGCCCAATATGAACTCATGAAGATTATATCTCACCCCTCGATCGGGGAGTCACAAGCCATCATGGCAAATATAATACTAAGCGCTCGAGTGCGCATACAGACGTGTGGAAGGAATTTCAAGAATTATATCTCAATCTTAATCAAGTACGCATGATAAGAGTTCCAAGAATGTGAAGTGTTTCCTAAAAGGTCTGCAGCCTCTCGATGATAAATACAGATGTCTCCGTACTGATCCGCGAGACACTACTAACCGGCTCAAGACTCATAAGGCCTAGTAACCTAGGCTCTGATACCAACTTGTCATGACCCCAAAACCCGATCGTGATGGCTGGCCTAGCAATGTCCTGGGCGCCATCATGACCGGGTTTTGGGGTCGTGACAAATTAAAAGACGATTCTGTATGTTATAGCATGAGATAGTGCTTTGTGTGGTTTTCTTTTCCTTAGCATTATTTACTTTTATTAATACTAAGTTGGAAGTACTCAATTTACTCCCTGCGCCATGTGTGCAGATTCAAGTACTTGGAAGCTTAGCTGAGCTTGGAGCTAGTCTAGAGCTCCAGTTGGGATCGTCAAGGTAGCTGCTTGGTGTCCACAGGACCCGACACTCCTCTTGTTACTCTGTTATTACCTGTTTTATTCCGCGTACTCTTAGACTTGTAGAGTATTAACAGTATTGACTGATATGCTGATAGAGGCTCTTGGCTCGTGATCCCAGATCTTTGTGAAGTTACGTGGTTTTCGTGAAATTTCGGGATATTGTTATAGCTATCTGCTTATTTTGATTTTCCTCACTGTTAGTAACTTAAAAGAAATGATTTTGAGCTTTAAGCTCAAGTTGAGAGTGTATTTGGTCGGGCTTGCCTAGCCGTTAGGTTGGACGCCATCACGACCGGGATTGGGGTCGTGACAGTTGGTATCAGAGCCTCCTTTAAGTTTTCAAATCTTATAAAAATGTTACGTAGAAAAATACCTTTTCAAAACCTTAGATAAGATAAAAATATGTATAGTATTATCAAGACAGTGATACCGATCCCTGAAGGATTTAAATATTCGGCACGAAGCCCAAAATAAGATAATCAGTCCAATTTATGATAATTAATATCTTTACTAGAGTGTCAATTTAATTTCAAGCAATTAGGTAGTATTTTTATTAAGCGGGACGGACCACGTCACTATACCAATGGTGCTCTACCCTACGCCCATTATCCGGCGTGCAAGTCACCTCAATACAATACTAGAATGTGCAAGTCCGGGGTTTACAAACCCTCGGGACATCATTTACAAATATTACCCACCTCGAACCGGCGAAACTCTAGCCCGCGACGCCTTAGCTCCTCAAACCGGCATCCACGCGCGTCGAAACTAGCCAAAATCAGTACAAATATATCAAAATAGGCTAATGGAACATCACCCAATTGAAAGCAATCAAAATCTATGAAAAATCTCAAAACTAGCAAAACCCGAGCTCCGGGCCCGCTTCTCAAAAAGTTATGAAACTCATATTTTCGGAATCCTCGTCTCCATGAGTCCATACATATAAAATTTATCAAAATCGGGGTTCATTTGCCCATTCAAATCATCAATTTTCTATTTCTTAGACTTCAAGCAAAAACCTCATTTTTACACTTTAATTCTTTCAAAGATTAAATACATGTTTTACCAATATAATGACTTAATTTAGGTCCAAGAGTCCTTACTTGATTTATATTCCACGAATCCATCTTCAAAATCGCCCAAAATTTCTGTTCGTTCGAAGCCCCAATTGGTTTTACACTTCTGAAATTCGAATAAGCTGAAACCTTAAATCTACAGAGACTTTCGCTTCTGCGACTCAGAAGTCGCTTCAGCGGTTTTGCTTCTGCGACTGCTTGACCGCTTCTACGGTATTCCACTTAAACTACCACACCGCTTATGTGGTTAAAAATCTCGCTTCAGCGTCCCCGCATACACGGAATATGATCCGCTTCTGCGGAAACCCCCAAACTGACCCTTTCGCTTCTGCGGGCGAGTTCCCGCTTCTTCGGGCTCGCCTATGCGGACCAATGTCCGCTTCTGTGAACTCGCTTCTGCGATCCATTTTGCGGAAATACCTGAAGCCAGAACTACAGACCTGATGCAATACACAAAATTTTCCGTTTAAACTTCCGAAACCATCCCAAGGCCCCCCGGACCTCAACCAAAAATACAAACTCATTCTAAAACATCATACGAACTTGTTCCAATCGTAAAATCACGCCCTTAAACACAAAAATCACCAAATTACCGCGGATTCAAGCCTAATTTTTCCATAGAACTTCCGAAACCTACATCCAATCAAAAACCTGACCAAACAATGTCCGAATGACCTAAAATTTTGCAGACATATCCAAAATCACCTAAAGAAGCTACTGATCTGTCGGAATTCCATTCTAACTTTCGGATCAAAATCTCACCTATCGACCGGAATTCGCCAAAATTTCAACTTCGCCAATTCAAGCCTATTTCTACACCTGACCTCCAAATTCAATTCTGATCACTCTCCTAAGTCAAAAATCAAACCCCGAAGCTAACCAAACCATCAGAATTCGATTCCGAGCCCTCTAACTCATAAGTCAACATCCGGTTGACTTTTCCAAACTATTCCTTCATCAAAGAGTCTATTTGTCTCATTTCCCACCAAACTCGATCCGAATTGACTCAAATTCACAAAACACATATATTGGAACATGAACAAGCATATAACGGGGAAAACGGGGTGGTAACTCACGTGACGACGGGTCGGATCGTCACACATCAAGGATTTTATAAAATCCCCACCTATCAACCAAGGCGCTTCATAATTATCAAAAATACATTTTAGATTATTCCACAATACAAGTCTATTTGATAGATCATTACTAGCATATATGGCACTAAATAAAAAGGTAAATGGCAGTGGACTAACCTGGATATGACAATGGATCTCCTGAGTAGATTTTTTTTTTTTACTTTAACAACTAGTGGACAGATACTTTAATTCAAATAATTATCTAAATTTTAATTTCCAAAAATACTCCCTAAATTACTGGAATTTACTATTCTTGGTATTCCCTTCTTACGAATCATAGCCCTTTTCTTAATTATTAAAGACATACATTTTCATTTTTGGACGTATATATAATTTACAAATAATACAAAATTAAAACTTACTTCGATTCGCTCCTTTCTTCGGTTGCATATTTCACTTGAAATTGTAGAAACATTAATTTCTTTTATCTTTTTCTTTTTTGAGAATTCATATACTAAATAGTTAATAATTCATTTTCATTAGTGACTAAGCTACCCAATTTAGAAAGTGTATTATGACACTTATTTGTTGGTCTATTTTAACCTCTTTTTTATTACTATGCAGGTTTAGTAATAGATAAAGTGTTGGGATACATGATGTGTAATGGATGCTAGATGTGATATTTGATTATTGTGGTATATTTATACAAGAAGGATTAGTCGAAATTGTCACCCACCCGATATCTTAAATTAAAAATAGACAATGGATGTATACTATATGAACAATTAGTGTATAACATATGTATAACGATGTATAATTAATGTATACTCTATATATACCGGCTCAAAAAAATAAATATTAAATCTGGCTGGCTATTTGTATAACAATCCCTTTATATAATAATATAATTTGTATAATTTATTTCTTTTGCCAAATTAACAGATGAAAGGAATCATAATCTTGAATCAGACAAAGGGTCCTTGCACGTGCAACAACGATATCAAAAAAAAAAATTACTATGAAGTGTTTCTATCACAACTAGCTATAATTTCTTCGCAGCTTTACACCATGAAATTGATTATGATATACTAGCCATCCTAAAGAAAACCTATTTTGATCAAATTTCTATACATCTTTTACAAATTACAACTTTTATTCATCAATAGCTTCTTGATATGTACGTAACTGTAAAAGTAAAAATGTCTATAATAAAAAAGCAAGAAAATTACCAAGTTAAAGACGTAACTATATTAAAGACATAATTCTGCAATTCCTCCACTTTTCTATAAGGGTTTATTTTGTTAATAAAGTTTTTTACTTTCAACTCCTTTCAGATTTAGGAGTATTATATTAAAGAGAAAAAAATATATAAAAGAAAAGAAAGATTGAAAGGTTATATATCTTCAAACTATAATAAAAAAGCAAGTAAATTACCAAGTGCAATATTTGGTATGACAATTGTCAGACGCCCCCTTTTTCAAAGAAGGAGAAATCGGATTCACGACATTATGGACAAAACGACTCTTATTCCCTTTTGAGGAAATTTGGGTCATAGAATTTGAAAAGTCACCACCTAGTGATTATAGTGCATTAGGACACTTTTTGAGAACGAAGATTTTGAAAGAAAACCAGACATCGGGTAAGGACTTGAGATTATCTCGAGAGGAAGGTGTTAGGCACCCCTCAAGATTCACTAGTGTGGTTCCCGGCCTTACTTAGATGTGATTTTAAAATACCAAAGCAAATAGAACAAATACTATTACAAGCAAGTGTGTGAGAAAGGATTTAAAATGCTAAAACTTTGATTTCAAGAAGAGACACATAATAAAGATGAGATTAAACAAGCAATGCAAAGAACTTGAAGCAATTCGAAAAGAAAAGTTTGGGACAGTTTTAAAAATCTGAAATTGAATACTACGGAGGGAAGGGGGTCCTATATTTATATATTGCATGGATCATTCGCACAAAACAAGTACACAAGGGTATGCATGGTGTTATCGTGTTATCATCATCTCCTTGTCTACCCTTCCCATCCGTTGAGGTATTTAAACGCGATTAGTCTTGATTACTTATTGCATGCTAGTACCCGTCCCGACTTATCAGTTCCGAGGTATTAGGACTTCTAATCCTAAAAGGGAAATAAGGGGTAAGGGGTATATATGGAGTTCCAAAGGATAAAATAGTAAGGCGACAAACAAAACAAGTAGAAAACATTGGGGAAGCAACAAACACATAAGAAGTCTCACATAGATCACATAAATCATATAACAATTTTTTTAGCATGTCTTACATCTACTGATTGGTCTTTAAAATTAAAATTAAATAGCTGGCGGACTAATTTAATACATCGAGTTGGATAAAAAGTCTGCATTAAAAAATCCGGATCCAATTGTTAGAAATTGATGTATTTTAGACGGGTTGTTGATTAAGAACATAATGCAGGAAAGTTTGAAATAGCAAACTGAAAATTACACAAGTTCAGAGATGGCTTTGAAAATCAGCAGAATTATTTAAGTAAAATACAGTAGAGTTATGAAGAAAAGTTTTGAAAATGAAAAGGCTTTGAAAGTAAGAATGAGTTAAAGACTGTTTTGAAGTAGAAGATTTATGAGATAAAAAATTCGGGCAGAAAGTTAAAGAAAAAATTCAGGAAAGAAAATGCAAGTTTAGAAAATTTAAGAGCATTGTAGACTGGTAAGAGTTTTTGAAATAAACAAGTTTGGGAGGGGTTTTGCTGAAAACGCTTAAGCTAATCATCGGGTTATTTTTTACACATATTTAAGCGAGTTTGAAACCCTATAGGCACGATATATATACCTTGATTTTTTAAGACATATTACTTTTATTAAACATGTGCTAAACGAGTATTTGATTATCCTATAGTTTGCCTAGCGTTTATGTATTTCCTATAGGCATGATTTCTATATGCAACCAATTGTTTGATTATTAGGTCTTATAGGCAGGATTTCAAATGATTGAGTATGACTGGACAATAAACCATATAGACCTTGTGTCTAAGTGATTGAGTTATAACATTAGATCCTATTGGTATCTACGCTTAGTTACATGAAATAAAGTAAACCCCTCCCGCATCCTTTACTAATACTTCCCCCCAGTTTCTTTATATAAGGTTGTTACTGAAAATAAAGTAAATAACAGAAAAATACAGCATATCCTATAGATAGAACCGAGCAGCCAAATTCAATCTTGATATCCAATAACATGTGTTTCACCCAATCCTGATTCGAGGTTCCAAGGCCTTCTCTTAGAGTGTTTCAAAGTTCCAAGAGTTTTGAGGAAACCTAGGCAATGCTTATACCCTAGAGATTGAATTAAGCGGTGCAATGTGTGTAATTACCCGCCCTTAGGTATCCAAGTTCAGAGGGAGCTCCAGGGTCCCTAAGCATGGCTTACCAAAGGGGGGTAGAACTTAAAGAACTAAGAATGAGTGTAAAGTGAGGGGATTAGAGGAAAACCAAAGAAAGGGATAGTCAAACCCAGTCATGAGTGGGGCTCGCACACCCCTGACCCCTTGCTTAGATTCAAACAAATAAGAGCAGACTCTTAGACAGTCAAACTCAGGTCAGAATGTTGATTAGGACACCACCAGACCTAAATTAGGGCTCAGAACATAAAGAGAAGAGCGTCACAGTAACGACCCGACCCGTTGTTACGGGAGTTACCGCCCCGTTTTCTCCATTTTATACTTTAATATGTTCATTTATAAGTGTTTGGAGAGTTTGAAGTAAATCGGATGGAATCCAGTTAGAAATGAGGCAATAAACCTCTTTATGGGAAGCTTAGTTTGGAAAAGTCAACCGGTTGTTGACCGATAAGTTAGACAACTCGAAATTATGATGATTTGACTAGTTTCGGGGGATGATTTATGACTTAGGAGAGCAATCGGAATAAAATTCAGAGGTCCGGTGTAGATTTAGGCTTGAATTGGCTAAGGTTGAATTTTGGCGAATTCCGGACGGTAGGCGAGATTTTGATCTGGGGATTGGAATGAAATTATGAGAGTTGCAGTAGCTCCATTAGGTGATTTTGGATATACGTGCAAAATTTCAGATCATTCGGAGGTGTTTAGGTCAGGTTTTAGAGCAAATGTTAGTTTCAGATGTTTTAATGAAACTTAGGCTTGAATCCATGAAAATTTGATGATTTTGATGTTTATGATGGTGTTTTTATGTTGCGGGCAAGTTTGAATGAAGTAATGTGGCATATCTGTGCATTTGGTTGAAGTCCCGAGGGTCTCGAGATGATTTCGAATGCCCAACGGGAGGTTTGGAACTTAAATATTGCAGCAAAAAAATTGCAGTCGGATGTTGTTCTATGCGATCGCATAGAGCCATTACAATCGCATAGAAGACCTGGAGAGGGGTGGATTTTTAATCTATGCGATCGCGTAGAGTCAATTGCGATCGCATAGATTTAGGAAATTACACAGTGCGATAGCATGGGGGGAATTGCGATCGCATTGAAGGAAATTTGGAGCCTAGGAAAATGTTCTATGCGATCACATAGAGGTCAGTGCGATCACATAGGCTTAGGACTTTACACAGTGCCATCGCATACAATACATTGCGATTGCATAGAAGGAAATGGGCATGGAAAACTTTACTCTATGCGATCGCATAGATGCATAGCGATCGCATAGAAGGAAGCGTTAGTGACAGAACAGTTAAGTTAAAAATTTCAGACGTGAACCCTCAGTATTTTACACCACTTTTACTTTGTCAAGGGAAGGTTTTGAGTGCTTTGAAGAGAGAAATCAATGGGTAATCTCTGGAGATAAGTTTCTTGACTCAAAAACATGATTTTATGCTAGACTCAACACCAAAATTCATGAAATTGGGTAGAATTTGTGAAGAACTAGGGCCTAAATTATGAAAATGAGTTTTGGGGTTTTGAAAGGCCATTCAAACTCCGATTTCAATAAATTTTATATGCATGGACTCGTGGCAAGATGAGGAATCCATTGGTATGATTTTCAGAATTTTTCGAGAAGTGGGCCCGAAGCTCGGGTTTAACCAACTTCCTGAATTATTGCGTTTTTTCGAGTAATGTTGATTAGGTTACATTTCTTTGACCCATATTTATGTATTTGTTGTGGTTTTGACTAGATTCGACACACGAGGCGGCAAATTCAAAGGGAAAAGGCGTCGCGGACGAGTCCACGGTCGCTTAGAGTTGAGTAGTTAGTGTATCTGATAGCCTGAGGGTTTTAAAACCCGGCTTGTCATATTGTGATGCTATTTAGGCATGACTAGCACCCCATGGCAGGTGCAGGATTGGTTATGACTGGGGATTGAGACTTGGTTCATCCCAAATATGAATAATATTATATTGGCGATTGAAACGCACCATGTGTTAGGTATATATGTGGGCTATAAGCTATGTTTGGGGCCTTGTGACGACCTGTAGTATCCCTAGGGGATAGGTATCTATGAGATAGCATGATTTGTTAAATCATTGATCTCAGTCCTGGCTTGAAATCACTATTATGAAATGCTAAGTCACCTATTCTTGGAAAATTAAATAAAATTAAAGTATTTTTCATTGTTAATGAACTGGAAATCTGGAAATAAATAAATTGAACTGTTGTGTGTCTCATATGCATGTTGTGGACTGAGGATAGATCGGGCTGCATGCCGCAGTGGATGATATGAATATTGCACTTGGGCTGAAGGAGCCCCTCCTGAGTCTATACACACCCCCAGTGAGCGTCGTCGACGTTAAACGGATCGGGCTACACGCCGTAGCGGTCATGTGCATTGCATTGCATTTTTGTTTGTCAATTACTTGTGAAAATTGTGATTTTCTGTTGTTGTTAGTTCGTGGTAGGTATCAGACTGTAGTTCTATCTTCGCTATGCGGTATTCTGTGGATTTCCTGCTTTCAGCTATTATTATATACTTTGTATTCACTAAGTACTTAGTACTCACCCTACTCCCTGCACCTTTGTGTGCGGATTCAGGTACACAGGAGGGTTAGACGAGCACTCCAGCTTATATTAGAGTTATTTCGAGTTGCTGAGGTAGCTGCCGGCGTTCGTAGAACCTAGCTTCTCTTTCCATTCAGTTATTACTACATGTTTCAGACTTAGAGTATTTCATTCAGTATTTCTATTACTATTCAGTTTTTACTTAGAGGCTCTAAACTCGTGACCCCAGATCTTTTGGAAGTGTTATTTTTGGTGTTCACACTTCTCAATATTTTTACTCTACTATTATCGTTGGAGTATTATTATTAACTCACATATTCTTCTTGAATTTGTCCTTTTGGGACTTGTTATTAAATGTGGAAATAGCTGTTGGTCTGGCTTGCCTAGCTTTGGGGTTGGGCGCCATCACGATTGAGTTTGGGTCGTGGTAGAGAATGGGAAAGCAATTGAGTAAAGACTTATGGGAGTCTAATTCTAGATCACAGGCAGCAATTCAAAGTGCTGCCATGATTCAGGACAGTACTCACGTGTAAAGGGAATTGGGGGGATGGATTAAAAGCATAACATATTGAAAACATAAAGAAAGAGGCATAGCATGCTTGAATATAATCACATAATGCAGGAACGCATAAGTAAAGACACAGGTAAAGAAGTGTAGGAGATGAGGAGTGAACATATAACAAAGAGGGTGCTATTCAACTAGGAAAATATACCAGTTGGAAGTTTTAGAATATCAGAATAACAACAAATAAACAGCCAGGCAGTCAAAAACTCAAGTACTTCAGAGTTCAGAGAAACTCCAAGTTATTCAGACAGCAGGAGAGAAAGGAGAAGAGTGCTCAATAGTAGTACAGAAAATAGATAGTAGTAGTAGTAGTAGAGAGTAGAGAGTAAAGAGAAGAGAGTAGTAGTGTATTGCAAAGGTGCAGAAAGAATTTGTGAGAATTGTGTTCGAGTGATTGTGTAAAAATATTTTTTGAAACATTTCTTTTTGTCTGTCTCCATCCAAAAACACGTGTGTGCTGTGAGCTTTTGTAGTGCAAAAACGAGTAAACAAGAAGGCAAGGAAATAAAATCTCAATCAATTAAATAAATCTCCCTTAGTCAAAGGGATTTGATTTCAAATGGGAATGGTAATTAAGAGAGGGAAAACCTTTCAGCATAACATAATAAAAGCCAAGTGCACGCAGAATCTATTTAAGGTTGGAAACTACAGTACATATTTTTTAAAGAATAAGGAAATAAATAATCAAATAGTCAGAAATTCAAAACCTTGAATGAACTTAGTCAGGAAAATAGGGAAAAGGCTGAGTTGTAAAAATCAATAGCAAATCAATTAAGCCTTAGTAAAAAGGAATTGAAATCAATAAAAAGCTAATAGAGTCAATTCAGAATAAAAAAACCTCGTATATAAGCATGCTAACATCAAACAAAGTATAAGAGATTGGCATAGATAGTTTTTTGAATCATAAGCAAAAGAACAGCAGGTTTCTAATTTAGTCTATGAACTTAGCATGAATTTGAGTGCCTAGGGTTTCTAGGGTAGAACCCTAGAACCAAAAGCTTGCAAGAATAACTGACACATGTAGCAATCAAAAGCAATAGAGTGAAAGCATGTAAAGAACAAGTTTTAGAAAAACTAAACTCAAACCAGTTCGGAGAAGAGATGCCATAGGAGTTTAGGAAACAGTGAAATAAGCAAGTTCGATAACCCCAATAGATACAGTAAAAGTAATCACTTTAATAGGCAAGATAGGCGTATAAACATACTTGTAGAAAAATCAGTAGAAGTAGTAATAGAACAAAGACAGAGAGATCTATAATTAAAAGCCGAAGACAAAAGCTTCTCATGAAGCCAAATGTCAAAACAAGGAGTAAACACATGTCTCATTAGGACATTATTCCTAATTTATAGGAACTTTAAAAAAACCAACTACAATTTTGTTTTAATTAGGATTAGGAAGAAGATTAAATTTTATTTTCAAAGAAAAATAAAAAGTCAATCCATTCCTTCCAAAACCGTCAGTGCTCTTCTTTAGTTTTAGGAATTAAAAACAACGAAAAATAATTACAATTTTAATTTGGATTAGAATAGAAACAACAATTTAATTTATTTTAAATCAAATAACCTAACCGTTTTTTAAAAACCGTCAGTTTTCTTCGAAATTGATAGTAAGTTAAAAAAAGGAGTTAAAATTTTATTTTTTTATGATTAGGATTTGAAGAAATGTTTTTAAAAAAATGTAAATGAAAACGGTTGATATTATTTTATAATTGTGACTTTTTTCCATATTTGTAGGAAGTTTAAAAAAAGAATTACAAATTTATTTTTATTAGGACTAGGATATGAAGAATTTTTAAAAAAAATATAAATCAAACGGTTCACTTTTCATCATAACCATCACCTTTGAAAATTTTTGTTTTATACAGTGTTTTTGCATTTAACTGTTTTATTTTTTGAAAGGTGAAATAATATAAACACAAAAACCTTTTAAAACACTTCCTAATCTTGAATTTTAACTGTCGTTCCATCTTCCCTTTCAATTAACCTAAATTTACGTTGCAATAATACTATACCTTAAACCCACTTTTCCACGAATTTCATTCCCTCAACTGTGATTTACACGCTGTTTTTCAACTATAAAAAACTCGAAACACATATATCTTCCACAACTATACAATCTGCATTCCTAATTTCCTTTCTTATATAACGATTTCTACAAAACTTTCTTCCTATGCAAAAGATGCCTACGAACATTGATTTCATCAAAGATATAACTATTTTGAAGATGCAACGGAAGTTAAAAGTTTGTGTTGTCCATCTGTGGGAAGTACCAGATCATTTTAGTCCATGGACTATTTTCTTGATTGAATTGGCTCTACAAGATGAAAAGGTATTTTAACTATTTTTTACCAAGCTAATTCAGGTTCAGCTTTGGAATTGTTGTTTCATTATATATAAATTTGTTTTGGTCGTCCAAATTGTTATATCATTATATAATAGAAGTCATTGTTGTAAAAAAAGTTATCTGATTTATTTTGTTTCACTTATTACGTGTTGATTGAAATTCTGTTTCTTTCTCTTTGATGCAAACATTGGTACTTCATTATTGTTTACTACTCATGCTACAATCTTTAACTTTATAATTTTCTTTCTCATTAAATGATAATACCTACAGAATCTATATGTGTTCATAACAATATTGTAACTTGTCTAACTTCTATGAAATTTGTGTCTTAATGCCATACTAACCACTTACTGTACATGGCAAATTTGGTTTCGTGTATGGTTATTTCTTCTTTTTTTTTTCAGTTTAGATTGGTGTTATTCACTCATAATTATTGCACTAGAATCAAAATCTAAATTACAAATGATGTGAAATGTTACTATGTGATAAAACTATGAAGCTGTATCCACACATCATTTAACTTATAAATTAGTATTACAATAAATTTGTAATCTTTGTTAAGTCAAATATTTGTATTTATTTTTGTCGGAAGATCGGATAAGTGCTTATATAGGAAACAGTTTTGCATATTTTCAAAACACAAATTACTGAGCTTGGATTATATAACATGGAAAACTTTATCGTTTGTCATAATAAGGAGAAGTTCAACAGCACGAAACACAGGTTGAGGCTGACGTTCACTTAACGGACAACATTTTTTGAAACAACGGACCCACTATTCTCAATGAATATTTTTGATGTACGACCATATGATGAATTGATAAATAAGGTTGACGTGAGCGAGACTGAATTATTTGGTAATATAACTTTTATGTTGCTTTTGTAATTAAACATTTATCTACTATTTCTTTTAACAATTTTTTTGCTATAGATGTGATCGGAGAAATTGTCAATTTAGTGAGGTAAAAATGCAAAATCAAGGTGAAATTGTTAGGAAGTTTATGGATGTTGAACTAGAAGATGACGAGTAAGAATAATTTGCACAAACTAATTAACTATTGATTTGGTAATTACATATGCTACTATTACATTTTGATCTGTATTTCACAGGAGGAAGAAGTTGTCTGCTACATTTTGGGGCGAATTTGTTGATGCATTCTACCGCATCTTTTAAGTGCTAACAACCAGCCTATTATTATTGTTATTCATCTCATAAAAGCCCATAAATATCAATGTAAAATGCAATTACTAAATTTACCATTACATAGTAAGAGTTAATCATTATATCTTACACAAGCATTTTTTTTGTAGATTCATATTCTGTGCGTAATACATGAAATGCATCAAAGTTGTGGATTAATCCAAGTTTACCTAAATCTGATGAATTTAAAACACGGTTCAATAAATACACATATACATTAATTTTTTTACATATATTACAATGGTTACACTGTCACGACCCTAAATCCGGTCATGATGGCGCCCAGCACACTCCTAGGCCAGCCCGACCAATCAACCGAACTTGCGGAGCTATTAGCTCACTTTTAACCATTTTAGGCATAACCAAAGATAGAACAGCAGTAATAGAATTACCAAGTATGGGGATCACGTCCCAAAACGATAACAACTCCCCGAAGACCAATGGGTCAAGAGTTATGAGCCTCTAAAGAGTATACAAGTGTAATAGTGTCTACATCAGTACTCTAGTGCGGAAATAGATAACAACATGAATAAAAGTAAGCTGGAAGGAGATTCAGGTCTTGCAGACACGGCAGCTACCTTGACCATCCAGAAAGTATCTCCGAGCAGCTACTGGGTCAGGTGTGCTGTGACGTACCTGTATCTGCACACAAGGTGCAGGGAGTAAAGTGAGTACTTCCAGACTCAGTGGTAATAAGCAGGGGTAAGACAGCGAAGGTAAGAAATCACAATATAGCACTATGTAAAGCTATAATCAAATACCCTACAACAGTATCAATATCAACAGTATCTGTACCAGCAATACCAGCAAAATAATATAACAGCTAACAAGTGTAGCTAAATGCAATGCAATGCATGAAATGGCCGCTACGACGCGTAGCCCGATCCATTTGGGTACCCGTGCTCACTGTGGGGGTTCAGACTCCGGAGGGGCTCCTATAGGCCAAGCACAATATCATGATACGCTGCGGCGTGCAGCCCGATCCACTACCAGTCAGCTAATATGCAATGCAGCCTCACAGGATCAAAAGTAATTTTTGAAAACTCTTTTTATAATTTTTCATTAGAAAACAGTATATCAGAAGTTCCAGAGTTTGGAAAACTATTATGACAGTGATAGCTCAAGACTGGTAGTAAGATAGCATGTCAACATCACAGAAACAATGATAACGATCCCCACAGGATCCCAATAACTAGCTCACAGCCCAATAATGTACACAACCATCCGAGAAGGAGGTTCTCCGGCTCAAGAATAGCTAATAACACAATATAGTATCAATAGGTCGTACTAAGACATAGTCCCAAATCACAATCGACCCCGCACTCATAGGAGAGTATGTGTCTCGCCGCTATACAGCGTCACAAAGTGGTATACCGGGGTTTTGAACCCGCTGGTCATCACCCACATCCATTACCCACCTCGACTCGGCTCGACTACTAATCGGTGATGCCCTTGCCACGAGAATCAGCCTCCACAGGCATAGAATCAGATCAAGTGTAGTAGAAATACATCAAAATAGGCCAATGGGATGTTACCCAGTCAAAGAAATTCAAATTACACAAAAAACTACAAAGTTGCCAAAACCCAACTTTTGGTACGCTTCTCGAAAAATTACAAAAGTCACATATTGAAAATCCTTATCTCAACATGAGTCCATGCATATAAAACTTACCAAAATCGGACTCCATTTGCCCATTCAAATTATTGATTTTCCATAACTCATGCCTAGGGTGAAAACCTCCTAATACACCCCTAATTCCTCCAATTTCAGTCAAAAACATCATAATTTAGCAAGGAAAGGTTCATCAATGATTACCTGAAGAATCCCTTTGATTTCTCTGAAAATCACCCCTTAATGGCCTCTTAGAAGATGCCTTAGCGTTTTAAGACTATTCTGAAATTTTAACCTTTTGATTTTAATAACTAACGTGATTTCGCTTCTGCGGACATAGACTCGCACCTGTGAGTCCGCATCTGCGATGAAATGGAGTGACGACCCGGCCCGTCGTCACGGGAATTACCACCCCGTTATGTTGTAAATACATGATTCATGCTTTTATATCAGTGCGATGATCAATCTGCCTGCCTCCGCTGCTGCGACCTCTGGTTCGCAGAAGCAAGCCCACTCCTACGCCTATAAATCCACTTCTGCGGAACTGCCTGACCAAGCCAAATTTCGCTTTTGTGAGCCAAAACTCGCACTTACGGCTCCGCTTTTGCGGTTCCCAATCCGCAGAAGTCGAAATGCTGCTGCAATTTATGACAACAGCCCCAAACTTCAAATCCTTCCGTTTAACCTCCCGAACTTATCCCGAGGCCCCCAGGACCTTAACCAAAAATGCCATTCTACACTAAATCACTATACGAACTTGTTCAAATGATAAAAATAAGCCCTTAAACACAGAAATCATCGAATTATAGAGGGTTCAAGCCTAGGACTCAACTCAAACTTCCAAAACTAACATTCAATCAAAAACCCAACCAAACGACGTCTGACTGACCTGAAAATTTGCGAACATATCCAAAATCACATAACAAAGCTACAAGAATTATCGGAATTCCATTTCGACTCCCGGATCGAAATCTCACCTACCCTTCGGATTTCGCCAAAATTCAACTTTAACCAATTCAAGCCTATTTCTACTCCGGACCTCCAAATTCAATTCTGATCGCTCCCCTAAGTCACAAATCACCTCCCAGAACTAACCAAATCATCAGAATCCAATTTTGAGCCGTTTAACTAAATAGTCAACTATAGGTTGACTTTCCATAATCAAGCTTCCTTTCAAAAGGCTATTTGCCTCGTTTTCAACCAGAATCACTCCTAAATTACCCGATAGACTCTAACGTCGATATAAAAGTATGAAACATATAAATACAAGGTAAAGGGGTGATAATTCCTATGACCACGGGCCGGTTCGTCATATACACACTCAAATAAAATTTTCAAAGTACACATGTAATTGTTTTATACATTCATAATCACAGATTGCTTTCTGTACGGGACAATACCTCCGAGAGGCTGACTCAAACCATATCACAACAAGGTAACTTAAACTCAGATGATTTGGAGAAGGGCATTGTTCAAGTAAAAACAATTGGCCAATTAATGGAGTGCATGCAAGTGAGTGTGATGACCCGATCCTTCATCACGTGAGTTACCACCCCATTTTCCCTCTTATAAGCTTGTTCATGTTCCAATATATGAGTTTGGTGAATTTGAGTCAATTCAGATCGAGTTTGGTAGGAAATGAGACAAATAGTCTCTTTGATGAAGGAATAGTTTGGAAAAGTTAACCGGATGTTGACTTGTGAGTTAGAGGGGTCGGAATTTAGGAGAGCGATCGAAATTGAATTGGGAGGTCCGATGTAGAAATAGGCTTGAATTGGCGAAGTTGGAATTTTGGCGAAATTCGGTCGATGGGTGAGATTTTGATCCGGGAGTCGAGATGAAATTTCGACAGTTACAGTAGCTTCGTTAGGTGATTTTGGATATGTTTGCAAATTTTCAGGTAATTAGTACATCGTTTAGTCGAGTTTTTGATTGGATGTTGGTTTCGGAAGTTTTAGTTGAAACTTAAACTTGAATCCGCCTTGATTTGATGATTTCCGTGTTTAAAGATGTGTTATGATTGGAACAAGTTCGTATCGTGTTTTGGAGTAGGTTGGTGATTTTCGTTGAGGTCCCGGAGGCCTCAGGGTGAATCCGGGGGTCCAAACAGATCATTTCTGGCTATGAGAGGGATCAGATCTGCTATCATAAGTGCATCAGAAATTTGTTCATCGCATTCGCGATGGTAGTCACACGAACGCATAGTGTATCAGGGGGCTGAGGATTTTTTGTCTTCGCGTTCGTGAAGTATTGGATGCGAACGCGTAGGAGTCGGACCTGGTGAATCACGATCGCGATAGCTTGGTCGCGTTCGCGTAGCATAGGAGGAACTGGGCATCGCGTTCGCGTCTGGGACCATGCGATCACGTAGAGGAAAAATGGGCTTAAGTCGAATTGTTCATCGCGAACGCGTACAGAGCATCCCGTAGAGTAAAATAGGGTCGGACACTATTTTTGAGCACCTTGAGAGCTAAGTGCAGGAATTTGAAGGGGGTTTCATCGGGAAGTGATTGGAGGCAAGTCTCGTGGTCTTAATACATCATTTTATCGAAGAATGTTCCATTAATTCTTTGAAATTGGGTATATATTGAGGGAGTTAGGGCTTGGATTTTTGCTATAAAAAATCATGGTTTGCCTACTCATTTGAGGTCCGATTTTGACAAATTTTATATGCACAGACTCATGGCGAGATAAGGATTTTAAAAATGTGACTTTCGTAATTTTTCGAGAAGCTGGCCCGGGGCTTGAGTTTTGGAAACTTCATGTTTTTGGGTGTTTTTCGAGTCATTTCGATTTGGTTATGATTCATTAGCCTATTTTGATGTATTCTTATTGGTTTTGATCAGATTTGGCACCCGAGGAGGTCGATTTGCGAGGCAAGCATAAGGCGAGCTACGACTTTGGCCGGTTCGAGGCGAGTGGTAGTCATGAATGATATACTGATGATTTGAAACCACGTATTTGCACTATACAGTGCTATGTTGAGATGAAACACGCGTCGTGTGATGAGCGCGATGATATTGTGACTGGGGATTCGAACTTAGTCCATCTTGATTGATGGTTTATTGTGCATATTGACCGAGACTGAGCTTATATCCGTATAATTGGACTAATTGCCATGTTTGGGGCCTTGTGCTGATCTGTAGAACCTTAAGGAAGCCTGTGGAGCTAAATGAACCCTAGATCATGTTGACACATACTCTCAGTCGTTCTCATAGTTGTACAACACGATATGAACCAGTACTAGATGTGTACTCTAAGTGAGGTAACCTGGGTTGTATACCCTGTTCTAGCTGAGTGGGCCCGAGAGGCCAAGTCCATATTGACTGAGAGGGGTCGAAGACCCATAGCGAGGTATTGACACATGTACCAGATCGGGCTGCACACCACAGCAGTATATACATACACATGTATTGGATCAGACCGCACGTATACTGCACGCCGCAGTAATATATATATATAAAGATCGGACTGCATGCCGCAGTGATATATATGTGCATCGGACTGCATGCCATAGTATTATAGCGCTTGGGCCGAAGGAGCCCCTCCGGAGTCTGCACACACCCCTAGTGAGCGTAGTTATATATTATTGGATCGGGCTGCACGCCGCAACATTATATCTATTATATTGGATCGGGCTACACGCTGCAGCAGTATAAGTGAGGATCAGGCAGTGGCAAGAATATATATATATATATATATATATATATATATATATATATATATATATATATATATATATATATATATATATATATATATATTGGATCGGGCTACACGCCGCCGTAGATGTATGAGTGAGAATCGGGATGCATGCCGCTGTAGTGTTGGATAAGTGTGAGATAGTAGTAGACTGGAACCGTACTTACCATTTTAGGGTTGATTTACATGTACAGTTATTCTTAGAACTGTTTAGTGTTCATATAGGTGTTCTTACTTTCAATTTTTATTTATTGATTAATACTCACTGAGTTGGAAGTACTCACTATACTCCCTGCACCTTGTGTTCAGAAACAGGGATCCAGGAGGGCACCTGAGCTTTACTCTGCTGTTTTACTATCAGATGAGGAGATATCGATGTAGCTGACGGCGTCCGCAGGACCCGATCTCTCCCTCCCTCTATTTATCTATTGGTTTTCCTGCTTAGTCATCAGTTGTATAGGATTTTACTATTCTGTTAGAGGCTCAGACTTGTGACACCGGATTCATTGGGCTATATTTCAGTTATTTCTATTTTCGCATTGTTATTATTGTTATAAAAACTGGGTACTTAACTTTAAATGGAACAATCTCATTTAACAATTGAATCGGTTATCTGGAAAACGATCGGGTTTGCCTAGCGATGTGTTCGGCGCCATCACGACTGGGGTTTGGGTCGTGACAGTGAGTAACCTAACTTATGTAGTATTAATTTAAATTGTGTTTCGTTTTATATAAGTTTTGGTATTATATCATGTTATGAAGTTGGAAATCTTTGTTTTGTTTGAGCTATTTTTTTTAAAACATAAGAATGCAATATCTTTTTATACCAACTTTCTGTTTTCTCTATATATGTCAAATAATTTATGCGTAAACTGTAACGTTATTGTTCCTCTTAAATTTGATTGATTATTCTCTAAATTTTGTGCAAAAACATTATCGTATTACGAAGCACAAGGTTATTGTTGTACTGTAGGATTCTGATGTCCTATTTATAAAAACATTCTCAGAGTTGTTTGATTGGTGTAGTTTAGGATTCTGATGTTCTATTCCTATCTTCTCTTTGAAAATGAAGCTTACAGGTTCTACATATTTTCTTCAATTCATGTGTTAGATTCCTTATAAATTTGTGAACTGAAATTTTTAAATATATCATGTATAATATAAAATCACCACATATAACATGGAAACCTGTCTGTTTTTCATAGATTAGGAACAAAATAGTCAAATCAAATATCCCAATTACACTGGAAAACACCCTCCAACGATCTGGGAGTCACGAATTAACAGTACAGCATAAGAAGACGGTAATAATACATAGTCTGAAATACGCTGAAAAATCAAATAACAAGGGATAAGAGAGAAGTCGGGTCCTCTTATCAGGGGAATAGAAAATATTAACAGCTGTAACAGATATATATAAATATATCAATGTATGAATGCAATGCAAATGCTCATGACCACCTACGTCGCGTAGTCCGATCCATGGGTACTCCGACGCTCACCTTGTGGGATTCAGACTCCAGAGGGGCTCCTTCAGCCCGAGCGCGATATATATAATATCACATCCACTGCGGCGTGCAACCCGATCCATGCATAATCATGAATGCATAATCATTTTTACCAGTTTTTGTTCCAATTATCACAATTATAATTAGGTGATTAAAACCTAAGCAATTTATAGCCATTCCGATTTAATATTCAATTCAGGCTAATATCAGAAAACATGCAATATGTTCTGGAAACAATGATAACAATCCCTACGAGATTCAAACGGTTGGCATACAACCCTAAATACACTCATAACCATCCAAGTCGGAGGTTTACTAGCTAATTGCAAGCCAATGATTTAATTCAACATCATTCGGTCGGACTAGTTCACAGCCCTCAACCACAATCTTTCCCACACTTACCGTAGATTACGTGTCTCGCCTCATCATAGCATCACAATGTGATATACTGGGGTTTCGAACCCTCTGGTCATCATCTACGTCTATTACTCACCTCAAACCGGTCGCGAAATTAGTCCGCTATGCCATTTACTTTTGAATTCACTTCTTCGCGCGTCGAATCTGCTCAAAACCATAAGGAATATGTTACAATGAGCTAATGGATCATAACCCAATCGAAAGAACTCGAAAAATATCCAAAAATACGAAATTGGCAAAACCCGAGCCCGGGCCCACGTCTCGAAAAAATTATTAAATTTACATTGCCGGACTCCTCATCTCACCACGAGTCCGTACATACCAAGAACTCCCAATTCGGACCACAAATGTCCCTTCAAATCCTCATTTTAAAATTTTTGCTCAAAGTCCTAATTTCTTGATTTTTAGCCATAAATTCATGGATGATTCTTGTATAAAAACATGTATTTAACTCATAAATCTTACCTCCAACGATTCCCCCACGAAATATTCTTACTTCCCGTCCAAAATTCTCCCAAGACGCTCAAAAATGGAGGAAGAAATGAGTTGGGGCGCTGGGGAAATGTCCTTCAAACATTCTGTCCAGGCCTGAAAATCCTTCATCGCGTTCGCGACCCCCTTCACGCGAACGCGGAGAGCAAACTTCTGAAAATCCAAAAATGCTCTACACGAACACGACGCCTCCTATGCAAATGCAATGCACTGTGGCCCTCCTTCTACGCGAACGCGACACATGCATCGCGAATGTGATGCCTTACAGGTCTGGGCTCCCAAGCCCTTCTACACGAACGCGTTCATTCATTCCGCGAACGCGATGGTTAAAATGCCAAAGCTTCACGAATGCGTCCTCCACTTAGTGAACGCGAAGGCAAAATTTCAAGGGCTTCAATTTCCTCTACGCGTTTGCGATGATTCCCACGCGAACGCGATGACCAATAGACCTGCAACATACCAGTAGCAAATCTGCTATGTTCTAAGGCAAAAAATGGTCCATATAACCCCTCTAATTCACCCCGAGGCCCTCAGGACCTCAACTAAAAACACAGATATGATCTATTACATCATTCAAACTTGCTCGAATCATAAAATCACTATCGTCAACACCAAAATCGTCCATTTTTCAACAAATTCAAGCTTAAGTTTAACTATAACGTTCAAATTTCTCATTCAATTTAAAACCCGACAAAAGATGTCCGAATGACCTAAAATTTTGCAGACATATCCAAAATCACCTGACGAAGCTACTCAAACTATCGGAATTCCATTTCGACTCCCGGATAAAAATATCACCTACCAACCGGAATTCGCCAAAATTCAACCGTCGCCAATTCAAGCCTATTTCTACACCGGACCTCCAAAATAAATTCCGATTTCACACCTAAGTCACATTTCATCATACGGAGCTATCCAAATCTTCGAATTTCAATTCCGAGCCCTCTAACTCATAGGTCAATATCCAGTTGACTTTTTCAAACTATTCCTTCATTAAAGAGACAAATTGTCCCATTTCCTACGAAACGTAATCCGAATTGACTTATATTCACCAAACACACATATTGAAACATGAATAAGCATTTAACGGGGAAAATGGGGTGGTAACTCACGGGACAGCGAGTCGGGTCATCACATTCTCCACAACTAAAATAAATGCTCGTCCTCGAGCGGGTTAAGAAACATACCTGGAGTCTCAAATAAGTAAGGATATCTGCTCTACATCTCCCGCTCGGTTTCCCAAGTAGCCTCCTCCACGGGCCGACCTCTTTGCTGCACCTTCACCGATGCTATATCCTTAGACCTTAATTTTCGAACCTGTCGACCCAAAATAGCTACAGGCTCTACATCATAAGTCAAGTCATCATCGAACTAGACTGTACTGAAGTCCAACACATGAGATGGATCACCCACATACTTCCGGAGCATAGACACATGAAATACCGGATGAACGCCCGATAGACTGGGTGGAAAAGAAAGCATATAAGCCACCTCTCCAACCCTCCTAAGTATCTCAAAAGGACCAATAAATTTGGGACTTAACTTCCTTTTCTTGCCAAATCTCATGACACCTTTCATCGGTGATACCTTCAGCAATACCTTCTCACCTACTAAATAAGATACATCTCGGACCTTCCAGTCCGCATAACTCTTCTGACGCGACTGAGCTGTGCGAAGTTTCTCCTGAATCACCTTCACCTTGTCTAAGGCATCCTAGACCAACTTTGTCCCCAATAGCCTAGCCTCATCGGGCTCGAACCAAACAACTAGAGATCTACACCGTCTCCCATATAAAGCCTCATATGGCTCCATTTGAATACTGGATTGGTAGCTGTTGTAATAAGCAAACTCTGCTAGAGGTAAATAATCAGCCCAAGAACCACCAAAATCAATAACACATGCACGCAACATGTCCTCCAATATCTGTATGGTACGCTCGGACTGCCCGTCCGTGTGAGGATGAAATGTTGTGCTCAACTCCACCTGTGAACCCAATTCCTGCTGAAAAGTCCTCCAGAATTGAGAAGTAAACTGAGTACCTCTATCAGATATAATAGAAACTGTGACTTCATGCAATCTCACAATCTCACGAATTAATATCTCTACTAACCGCTCCGAGGAATATGTAGTACACATAGGAATGAAGTGTGCGGACTTGGTCAGCCTATCCACAATCACCCAAACTGAATCAAACTTCCTTGCAGTACGTGGGAGTCCAGTAACAAAGTCCATAGTTATTCTCTCCCATTTTCACTCGGGAATATCAATACGCTGAAACACACCACCAGGCCTCTGATGCTCATACTAGACCCGCTGACAGTTGAGGCACTATGCTACATGACTTACAATATCCTTCTTCATCCTTCTCCACCAGTAATGCTGTCTCAAATCCTGATACATCTTCGCGGCACCTGGATGGATAGAATACCGCGAGCTATGGGCCTCCTCCAATATCATTTCACGAAGGCCATCAACATTGGGCATGCAAATACGGCCCTGCATCCTCAATACACCATCGCTATCAATAGTAACATCCCTAGCGTCATCATGCTGAACCCTGTCCTTAAGAACAAGAAAGTGTGGATCATCATACCGATGCTCACGAATACGATCATATAAAGAAAACCGAGAAACAACGCATGCCAACACCCTTCTGGGCTCTAAAATATCCAATCTCACTAGTCGATTAGCTAACACCTGAACATCATATGCAAATGGTCTCTCCCTAAATAGAATATATGCCAAGCTGCCCATACTAACCGCCTTTTGGCTCAAAGCATCGGCCACTACATTGGCATTCCTCGAATGATGTAAAATAGTAATATCATAATCCTTTATGAACTGAAGCCATATCCGTTGTATCTAATTTAGATCCTTGTGTTTGAACAGGTGGTGGAGACTATGATGATCAATATACACCTCACAAGATACACCACATAGGTAATGCCTCCAAATCATCAAGGCATGAACTATGGCAACCAATTCTAAGTCATGAACGGGATAATATTTCTCATGAGACTTCAACTGTCGAGAAGCATAAGCAATAACCTTACCCTGCTGCATCAATACATAACCAATCTCAACTCTTGAAGCATCGCAATACACGGTATAGGAACCCGAATCTGATGGCAATACTAATACTGGAGCTGTGGTAAAAGCTGACTTGAGCTTCAAAAATTTCTCCTCGCATTCTTCCGGCCATACAAACAGTTCTTCCTTCTACATCAACTTGATCAAGGACGGAGCAATAGATGAAAATCCCTGAACAAACCAGCGATAATACCCTGCCAAACCTAAAAAAATCCGAATTTATGTAACTAAAGACGGTCTAGGCCAATTCTGCACTACCTCTATCTTCCTTGGGTCAACCTGAATACTATCACTAGACACCACGTGTCCCAGAAAAGCTACGGATTCAAGCCAAAACTCGCACTTGGAAAATTTTTCGTAGAGCTTCTCTTCTCTAAACCTCTACAATACAACTCTTAAATGATGAGCATGCTCCTCCTGGCTACGAGAATACACAAGGATGTCATCAATAAACACAATGATAAAGGAATCCAGATACGACCGGAACACACTGTTCATCAAGTGCATAAATGCGGCTGGGGCATTAGTAAGCCCAAAAGATATCACAAGAAATTCATAGTGCCCATATCTCATCTTGAAAGTTATTTTCATAATACCCGAATCTTTAATCTTCAGCTGGTGATAACCTGGACGTAGGTCAATCTTCGAGAACACCCTCGCTCCCTGGAGCTGATCAAATAAATCATCAATGTGGGGTAGTGGATATTTATTCTTCACTGTCACCTTATTCAGCTGACTATAATCAATACACATCCTCATTGAGCACACTTTTTTCTTAACAAACAATACCGGTGCACCCCATGATGACACACTAGGATGAATAAACCCATTATCTAAGAGTTCCTGAAGCTTCTACTTCAATTCTTTTAACTCAGCTGGTGCCATACGATAAGGAGGAATAGAAACAGGTTGGGTGCCCGGCACTAGATCAATGCTGAATTCAATATCCCTGTCCGGCAGCATGCCCGACAGGTCTGCTAGAAATACATCTGGGAAATCCCATACAACTAGAACAGAATTAATACTAGGAGTCTCAGCTCCTACATCCCTCGCAAATGCCAAATATGATAAGCAGCCTTTTTCCACCATCCGCTGCGCTTTTAAGAACGAGATTACCCTGCTGGGAATATAATCAGTTGAACCTCGCCACTCAATCTACGGAATACCAGGAATAGCCAATGTAACGGTCTTAGCATGCCAGTCCAGAATATCATGGTATGGGGATAGCCAATCCATGCCCAAAATCACATTGAAATCCACCATACCTAACAATAGAAAATCCACTCGCGTCTCCAGACCCCCTACAAAGACAATACAGGATCAATAGACGTGATCCACAATAATCGTATCACCCACCGGGGTGGATACATGAACAGGCAAAAGCAAGAGAAACACAGGTCCTACCCAAATGATGAGCAAAATAAGAAGACACGTACGAATATATAGACCCGGGATCAAACAAAACAGAAGCATCTCTATGGCGAACTGAAATAATACATGTGATCACTGTATCTGAAGCAACAACATCTCTCATATTTGGAAGTGCATAGAAATGTGCATGACCACCACTCGATCACTCCTCACTCCTAGGGCGGTCTCTAGAAGACTGACCCCCAACGCTACAAGACTGGGATGGTGCTGGAGTAGATGGAGGAGAATGGGTGGGTTGATCCCTCTACTGAGACCGATTACACTGAAGTCGAGGACGATGTCTCCTAATATGGCCAAGCTTACCACACTTATAGCATATGCCTTGTGCCAGAGAAGAGGACTGATGATAACCTCTCGCTGCAGATGAACCCTGGGCTGATGAGTCAGGAGCAAAACTCTGGGCTGGAAGGGCACTTAGTGAAGACTGGCCTTGCTGATATCCCTGATGGCCACGGTCGGAAGAAGCTCCACTGTGCTCTGGGTGACCTATCTGATGAGGCCTGAAAGAACGACTTCTACTCTACTGAAATTGGCCCCAAGATGGAGCACACAGTTACCTAAACCTCGCGGCCTCTTGGCCTCACTTTTATCACGCTCCCAATGATGATCTATCTCAATTTGCCGATCCATATCAACTACCTCTAGCCATCAGAACACGAATCAGATGGTTAAGGCCACCCACAAACCTCCTGATCCTCTCTCGATCTGTGGGAATCATCCATGTATCATGTCTAGCCAATTGTGTATACTTCAACTCGTACTGAGTCACTATCATATAACCCTGAATTATCCACTCAAACTATCCACATCACTTCTCTAAGAGACTGTGGCACATATTTCTCTAAAAAAGAGAGTGGAGAACTGCTGCCAAGTAAGGGTTACTACTCCTGCAAGTCTACGCCTCTCAAACTCCTCCCACAAAGTAAATGTTGGCCCTGAGAACTGGAATGTACTAAAAGACACCCCACTAGATTCTAATATCCCTACAGAGTGAAGCATTCTCTAACACTTGTCTAGAAATTCCTGGGCATCCTCGCCCTGAGTACCACTGAATTTCCGAGGCTGAAGTCTACCAAACCTCTCAAGTCAATGTTGCTCATCATCTGGCATCACCGGGACAATATACCCTCGGGCTTGTGCGGCTGGCGCAACTGGGGCAACCGGTGCAACTGGCTGAACTAGAGTTGCATCTAATGTTTATAATCCCTATATAACTGGCTCTCGTGTGCGAGCTACAGGGGTCTGATGACCACCCCCGGTCTAAGATGTTGCTACTGCAGTATTAGCTGAAACTACCTGAGCCAACCCAGTACAAATAGATAATATCTGTGCCAATGCCTCCTGAAGGCCAGGAATAATAATAGGCACTGTCGATGCCTGCGCGGGTGCTGATTAGTATCAACAGCTGGAAGATGGTCCTAAATAGGGTCAACTGGTGGGTCAACTGGTACTGCCCTTGCTGCCCTACCTCGACCACGGCCGCGTCCACGACCTCTTACAGGTGGCAATGGTGGTCATCCGCCACGTCCGGTAGCACAAGTTCTCGCCATCTGCGGGCGAATAGAATACAGAAATTTAGTTTTCAAAACAACAAAGTCGCACGATAAGAGTTCAAGAATATGAAGTATTTCTTAAAGGTTTTGTAACCTCTCGAGGATAAATACAGACATCTCTGTACCGATCCACGAGACTCTACTAACCGGCTCAAGACTCATTGTCACAACCCAAACCCCAGTTGTGATGGCGCCCTACACAATGCTAGGCAAGCCCGACCATGTTATCCATTAAACCAACCAATTATTAATTACAGATGATCAATTAAACTTAAATAGCATGTTTTCATATCAAAATGATAAACGTGGAAGTAGAAGCATACAAAATACGGTCCCAACCAAATTGTGGTGTCACGAGTGTGAGACTCTACAAATAAAACATCCTATACAAACAAGTCTAGGCAAAACGAAGACAACAAAAAGATAAAAAAGTAAATATGAGTAAGTAGCTACAACAACTCAACTGCTCTAGGGCACCTGTGAATCTGCACAAAAAGTGCAGGGGAGTGGGGTGAGTATATTTCAACTCGGTGAGTAATAATAATAAACAATAACTGAAAATAAGAACTCCTGTACTATCACTAAACAGTTCTAAGGGTAACCTCATAAGCAAGTCATCTCTACAGTGAATACCCCCTTCTCTAGTCCGCATCTATCTCCCCAAGGTCCCACACTAACCTTGTTCTCACTCATACCGCTACGGCATACAGCTGATCCAATGTATATATATATAAGCATACATATGTCTATAATGCGGCAGCGCGTAGCCCGCTGCGATATATATACAGCCCGATCCAAATATATATATATATATATATATATAATGATGCGGTGTGCAGCCCGCTTCAATACATATACCGCTGCGGCGTGCAGCCCGCTCCGTTTAACGATGACGACGCTCACTGGGGTGTATACAGACTTTGGAGGGGCACCCTAGGCCCAAGTGCTATGATGCTGCTGCGTACAGCCCGATCCACACATATATTACTGCGGCGTGCATTCCGATCCAATATATATCCATATACATACATAATTATACTGTTGTGTCGTGCAGCCCGATCCCATAATATACTCCAGCGCCCACTGAGAATGTGTGCAGATTCAGACTCCGAAGGGGCTTCTACAGCCCAAGCGCAATAATACTGCAGCGTGCAGTCCGTCCCACTTGTATATATTACTGCGGCGTGCAGTCCGATCCAATGTGGGTATATACACATAGTACCTCATAATGGGTCCTCAACCCTGTCCCAGTAAGTATAGAGTTGGCCTTTCAGGTCTAATCACCTAAATTAGGGAATTTCCACCCTAGGTAGTCTCTCTCATAGTACACATCTAGTACTGGCCCACGATATGCTATACAGCTAATATTACGGCTGAGTGTAAGTTTCCAACATGATGTAGGGGTCACCTAGCTCTACAGATTGCCTAATGCTCTACAGATCGGTACAAGGCCCCAAACATGGCTACTAGCCCAATTACACAGTTATAATACACAATACACTATCAGTTAGAAAGGACCAAGTCCAATTCCCCAATCACAATGTCACCATGCCCGTCACATGACGCGTGTCTCATCTCATCATATCACTGTAAAGGGCTAGTACGGGGTTTCAAACCCTCAGTACATTATTTACTATCACCACTCACCTCGGTCCGGTAGAAACCTTAGTCCGCCTTGCGCTTGCCTCGCAATTCAACCACCTCTGATGTGAAATCTGTTCAAAATCATTGAGAATACATCAACATAGGCTAATTATACACAACCCATTCGAAATAACTCAATTTGCACCAAAACCCACAAAGTTGTCAAAATCCGACTTTTGGTACGCTTCTCGAAAAATTACGAAAGTTATATTTTCGGAACCCTTATCTCAACACTAGTCCATACATATAAAGTTTTCCAAAATCGGACACTGTTTGCCCATTCAAATCAACATTTTACCATAACCCTCGCTTAGGGCGAACCCCCCATTAATTCATCCAATTTCAGTGAAATAGGGGAGGGTTCTTAGATAAAAACACATAATTGAACCATAAAACTTACCTCCGATGAAAATTCGATGAATTCCCAGCAATTTCCCATGAGTTTCTCTCTCTAAGACTCAACAATGGTGTTTTTATGAATGAAACCCGTGACTGGTCTGTTCTAGAATTTAATTCACTACCAGGCCCTTTTACCCTAAGTGAATGCGATGCTACGCACGCGTTCGCGATGAACAAATGCAGCAGCCCTCGATCTTCCTCTACGCGAACGCGTGGCTTCATCCGCGTTCGCGATGACCAACAGCCCTATACCTACGCGAACACGATCCAGGCTTCGCGATCGCGATGCACCCCAGACCTCACCCTACACGTTCGCGTCCTTCGCCTCGCGAACTCGAAGAACAAAAATCCTCGACTCTCCAATACATTTTGTGAACGTGTGGACACCTACGCAAAAGCGAAGAAAAAAATTCCTCTGCAATAATTGCAGCAGATCAACTGCTCATTTTGGCTCAAAATGGTCCGTTTGGACCCTCGAATTCATCCCGAGGCCGCCGGGACCCCAACGAAAACCACCAACATACTCCATAACACGATACAAACTTGTTCCAATCCTAAAAACATGCCCTTAAATACGGAAAACATCGAATCCAAGCAAATTCAAGCCTAAGTTTTCATTTATACTTCCGCAACCAACATTCGATCAAAAACCTAACCAAACAACCTCCGAATGACCTGACATTTTGCAGGCACATCTAAAATCACCTAACGGAGCTACTTCAGCTACCGGAATTCCATTCTGACTCCCGGATCAAAATCTCACCTACCGATCGGATATCGCCAAAATTCAACTTTAGCCAATTCAAGCCTAAAACTACACCGGACCTCCAAATTCACTTCCGATCGCTCTCCTAGCTCATAAATGACCTCCCGGAGCTGACCAAATTATCAAAATTCGATACCGAGCTCTCTAACTCACAAGTCAACATTCAGCTGACTTTTCCCAATTAATCCTTCTTCTAAGAGACTATTTGTCTCATTTCCAAACAAACTTGATCCGGATTGACTCAAACTCACCAAACATGCATATTGTATCATTAACAAGCATATAACGGGGATAGCGGGGTGATAACTCACATAATGACGGGTCGGGTCATCACACTCATGAAGCATAGTAACCTAGGCTCTGAAATCAACTTGTCACGACCCAAATCACGGTCGTGATGGCGCCCAACAGATCTTCTAGGCAAGCCCGACCAATAACTCTCTCAACCCGAGCATGAAGCTCATAACCAATTTATTTACACAATTTTAAAAGCAGCATTGAGGTTATAAGTTTATCAAAAAAAAATAGTCAAATCAAATATCCCAATAACACTAGAAAACACCTCCCAACAACCTGGGGGTCACGAGTCTAGAGCCTCTAACAGTACAGTATAAGAAGACGGTAATAATATATAGTCTGAAATATGCAGAAAAATCAAATAACAAGGGATAAGGGAGAAGTCGGGTCCTACGGACATCAGGCAGCTACCTCGACAACTCTGAATGAACTCTAGAGTAAACAATAGCTTAGCTAGCTCCTGAAGTACTTGGATCTGCACACATGGTGCAGGGAGTAAAGTGAGTACTTCCAACTCAGTGGTAATAGACATGTATAATGACAGGAAAGTAAGAATTCCCAATATACCGCATTGTAAAGCTATAACCTGCACTTTTTCACATTTAATAGGGGAATAACAAAAATTAACAGCTACAACGGATATATATAATTATATTAATCTATGCATGCATTGTAAATGCTCATGACCACTATGACGCATAGTCCGATCCACGGGTATGCTGGCGCTTATTGTGGGGGGTTCAGACTCCGGAGGGGCTCCTTCAGCCCGAGCACGATATGTATAATATCACATCCACAGCGGCGTGCATCCCGATCCATGCATAATAATGAATGCATAATCATTTTTACCAATTTTTGTTCCAATTATCACAATTATAATTAGGTGATTAAAACCTTAGCAATTTCTATCCATTCCGATATAACATTCAATTCAGGCTAATATCAAGAAACATGCTATATGTTCTGGAAACAATTATAGCAATCCTTACTGGATTCATACGGTTGGCATATAGCCCCAAATATACTCATAACCATCCAAGTCGGAGGTTTACCGGCTAATTTCAAGCCAATGATTTAATTCAACATCATTCGATCGGACTAGTTCACAGTTCTCATCCACAATCGACCCCGCACTCACTGTAGAGTACGTGTCTCACCTCATCATAGCGTCACGATGTGATATACCGGGGTTTCGAACCCTCTGGTCATCATCTACATCTATTACTCGCCTCAAACCAGTCGCGGAATTAGTCTGCTATGCCTTTGCCTTTTGAATTCACTTCTTCGTGCATAGAATCTGTTCAAAACCATAAGGAACATGTTACAATGAGCTAATGGATCATAACTCAATCGAAAGAACTTAAAAAATATCCAAAAATACGAAATTGGCAAAACCCGAGTCCGGGGCCCACGTCTTGAAAAATTCTGAAATTTTCATTCCCGGACTCTTCGTCTCGTCACAGGTCCGTACATACCAAGAACTCCCAATTCGGACCACAAATGGCCCTTCAAATCCTCATTTTAAGACTTTAGCCCAAAGCCCTAATTTCTTGATTTTTAGCCATAAATTCATGGATTTCATGGATGATTCTTGTATAAAAACATGTATTTAACTCATAAATCTTACCTCCAATGATTCCTCGATGAAATCTTCTTACCTCCCATCCAAAATGCTCCCAAGACGCTCAAAAATGGAGGAAGAAATGAGTTGGGGCGTTGGGGAAATGTCCTTAAAACATTCTGTCCAGGCCTGAAAATCCTTCATCGCGTTCGCGACCCCCTTCACGCGAATGCGAACGAACTTCTAAAAATCCCAAAATGCTCTATGTGAACACAATGCACTGCAGCACTCCTTCTATGCGAACGCAACACATGCATCGCGAACGCTATACATGAAAGGTCTAGACTCCGGGGCCCTTCTACGCGAACGCGTTCATTCATTCCGCGAACGCGATGGCAAAAATGCCAAAGCTTCACGAACGCGGCCTCCACTTCAAGAACGCGAAGGCAAAATTTCAAGGGCTCCAATTTTCTCTACACTTTCGTGATGATTCCCACACGACCGCGATGACCAATAGACCTGCAACATACCAGCAACAAATATGTTGTGTTCTAAGGCCAAAAATGGTCCGTTTATCCCCTCGGATTCACCCCGAGGCCCTCAGGACCTCAACTAAAAATAAATATATGATCTATTACATCATTCAAACTTGCTCGAATCATAAAATCACTATCGTTAAAACAAAAATCATCCGTTTTTCAACAAATTCAAGCTTAAGTTTAACCATAACTTTCAAATTTCTCATTCAATTTAAAACCTGACCAAACGATGTCCGAATGATCTGTAATTTTGCGAACATATCCAATATCACCTGACGAAGCTACTGAAACTATCGGAATTCCATTCCTATACCCGGATCAAAATATCACCTACCAACCGGAATTCGCCAAAATTCAACTTTCGCCAATTCAAGCATATTTCTACACTGGACCTCCAAATTAAATTCTGATTTCACATCTAAGCCACATTTTATCATACGGAGCTAGCAAAATCATCGAATTTCGATTCCGAACCCTCTAACTTATAGGTCAACATCCAGTTGACTTTTTCAAACTATTCCTTCATTAAAGAGACTAATTGTCTCGTTTCCTACAAAACTCAATCCGAATTGACTCAAATTTACCGAACACACATATTGAAACATGAATAAGCATTTAACGGCAAAAACGGGGTGGTAACTCACGTGACGACGAGCCGGGTCGTCACAATTATTAAAGAGAGTTATATTTTTGTTGTAAGTTGTCGATACCATAAATTGATGAAATAATAATTACCACAGCTTCTTATACCTAATCATATGACCGCAACTATTTTTCAAGATGTATGTCAGCGTGTTTGGAAGTTGTAGATAAAGTATATGTAGCACATAAGTAGTTGTGGCGCTTTGGTCAAACCAAATAAATAAAACATAATTTTGCTCCTCATTTTCTTCCAAGATTAAATATATTGTGCTCCTCATTTTTTCATGCTTAGGTCCTTTTAGAGTTGTATAATTTGGTTTATACCATGTTTAGTATCTCACAACTACTCGGTACAGCCTTACAAGTAAAGGTATATTCCTTACCATATCAACACTTGCACTCTAAAGTCATTTATAGTACATCCCCTATGTTTTTAACAATGACATGTTGCCTCAACTCATCTAAATCACAATCCATACCATGTATGTACCTAACCATTCGACTGGTTAATGAATCGCCACATGGACCATATTTTACTTTTTGTTGAAACTACATTATAACTTCTTTTTGGGGTATTAGTCTTCTTTATTTATAGTTTGAACGAGTTTTTCCTCATTTATTAAATACAAAAACATTCAATTAGATTAACGTTATTTCTTTAATACAGTTATACACCTTTATGTATATGTATTTTCCTTACATTCATCTATCTGTTTATAGAAAAACTCTCATTCAACAGGAAGGTCCATGTTGGACTGTCGCAAATATAGAGAATTTAGAACTAGAAAAAGAATGGTTGTACATCAGCTGCAAGAAGTGTCAAAAGAAGGTGAATAAAATAGGAAATATTTATCAATTCCCAAACACCAAATGTAAACATGAAGATTACTCAGTAATTATTAGGTAAAACAATCATCTATATGTGATGACCCGGCCCGTTATCATGTGAGTTATCACCTTCGTTATCCCCGTTAAATGCTTGTTAATGTTTCAATATGCATGTTTGGCGAGTTTGAGTCAATTCGGGTTGAGTTTAGTTGGAAATGAGACAAAAAGTCTTTTAGAGGAAGGAATAGTTGGAAAAAGTCAACTGGACGTTGACTTGTGAGTTAGAGATCTCGGAATCGAATTCTAATGATTCGGTCAGCTCCGAGAGGTCATTTATAAGCTAGGAAAGCGATCGGAAGTGAATTTGGAGGCCCGGTGTAGAAATAGGCTTGAATTGGCCAAGGTTGAATTTTGGCGAAATCCGAACGGTAGGTGAGATTTTGACTCGGGGGTCGGAAATTAAAACCAGAACAGAACCAGTCGCGGGTTTAACACCCCAAAACACAATTTTGAGCCCTAGAGAGAAGAAATCACGGGAAAACGCTGGGAAATCATCGGGCATTCATCGAAGGTAAGTTTCTTGACTCATAAACATAATTTCATGGTAGAATTAACATCAATCTTCATGAATTTGGGTAGAAATTGTGAAGGATTATGGCATAGATATTGAAAATGAAAATTTGGGTTTTGGAAGGCCATTCGAACTCCGATTTTGATAAATTTTATACGCCTAGACTTGTATTGAGATGAGGGTTCCGAAAATATAACTTTCATAATTTTTCGAGAAGCGTACCAAAAGTCGGGTTTTGACAACTTTGTGGGTTTTGGTGCAAATTGAGTTATTTCGAATGGGTTGTGTCTAATTAGCCTATATTGATGTATTCTCATTGATTTTGAGCAGATTCGGCATCTGAGGTGATTGATTCGCGAGGCAAGCGCAAATCGGACTAGGACCTCTACCGGATCGAGGTGAGTGGTGGTAGTAAGCAATATACCGAGGGTTTGAAACCCCGTACTTGCACTTTACAATGCTATGTTGAGATAAGACACGCATCATGTAACGGGCGTGGTGACATTGTGATTGGGGGATTGGACTTGGTCCTTCCCGACTGATAGTGTATTGTGTATTATGACTATGAATAAGGTTATAACTGTGTAATTGGGCTAGTAGCCATGTTTGGGGCCTTGTGCCGATCTGTAGAGTACTAGGGGAGCCAGTAGAGCTAAGCAACCCTTATATCATGTTGGATACATACACTCAGCCGCAGTTATAGCTGTATAGCATATCATGAGCCTGTACTAGGTGTGTACCTTGAGAGAGACTACATAGGGTGAAATTCCCTGTTCTAGCTGAGTGGGCCTAAGAGGCCAAGTCTATACCGACCGAGATAGGGTCAAGGACCCACTATGAGATGTTATATTGGGCCTGAGATGCCAAGTCTATACCGACTGAGATAGGGTCAAGGACCCGCCAAGAGATGTTATATTGGGCCTGAGAGGCCACGCAGCAGTATATATATTGGATCGGACTGCATGCCGCAGTAATATACATGTAATATACATGTAATATACATGTGGGACGGACTGCACGCCGCAGTATTATTTCGCTTGGGCTGTAGGAGCCCCTTCGGAGTCCGAGTCTGCACACATTCTCGGTGAGCGTTGGTGTATATTATGGGATCGGGCTGCGCGCCGCAGCAGTATAACTATATATACATATATATATTGGATCGGACTGCACGCCACGGTAATACATGTGTGGATCGGGCTGCACGCCGCAGTATCATAGCGCTTGGGCCCAGTGAGCGCCGTCGACATTAAATGGAACGGGTTTCGCGCTGCAGTGGTATATGTATTGGAGCGGGCTGCACGCCGCATCATTATACTTATTCATATATTTATACATACTTAAATACTTATACATTATAGACATATATATATATATATATATATATATATATATGACATTATAGACATATGTATATATTTACATACATTGAGTTGGATGTACACCGTAGCGGTGCGAGTGAGGATTTGGTCAGTGTGGGACCTTGTTGAGATAGATGTGGACTGGAGATGGGAGTGTTCACCGTAGTGATGACTTACCTGTGAGGTTACCCTTAGAACCGTTTAGTGATAGTACATGAGTTCTTATTTTCAGTTATTGTTTATTCTTATTACTCACTGAGTTGAAATATACTGACCCCACTCCCCTGCACTTTTTGTGCAGATATACAGGTTCAAGAGGGCAGTTGAGCTATCGCAACTGCTTGTATTATCGCCATTCCGTGGAGACTTCGAGGTAGCTGCCGACGTCCGCAGTACCTCACCTCTTCTTCTTTATCATTTTGTTGTCTCCATTCTACATAGACTTGATTGTGTAGTAGATCTCAAATGTAGAGGCTCAGACTTGTGACACCACGATTTGGTTGGGACCGTATTTTGTATGTTTCTACTATTGCGTTTATCATTTTGATATGAACACTTGTTGTTTAAGTTTAACTTGATTAATTAGAATTAATAATTTGCCGGGTTAAGAGATAATATGGTCGGGCTTGCCTAGCATTGTGTTGGGCGCCATCACGACCAGGGTTTGGGTCGTGACAAGTTGGTATCAGAGCCTAGGTTAACAGGTCTCGCGAGTCATGAGCCGGTTGGTAGAGTCTCGTGGATCGGTACGGGGATGCTTGTACTTATCCTCGGGAGGCTGCAAACCTTTTAGGAAAAGTTTCAAATTCTTGGAATTCTTGTCATGCGATTACTTTTGACTTGAACTGAACTTTGACATTCCTTCCGCACGTCTGTGTACGCATCGAGCGCTCAGTAATCTAATTACCGTATGGCTTGTGATTCCCCGATCGAGGGGCGAGACATAATCTCTATGAGTTCATGTTGGGCCTGTCTGGAGGACTTGAGGCCAGATCCTTGTCTATGGCTTGAGCACCAACGTGCTAATTTCGTGAGCCGATATTATGAAGTTCATACGATTGGTATTGATTTTAATTGTGAAAATGGCAGTTTGATAATGGGAGAGCTATAGGGTATTCGGTTCTTATTGTGATTTGATATGTAGCCCTAGCTATGGGCATGAGAAATATGTTCATTGCCTCTTAGCGGAAATGTAAAGTGGCCGAACCGTGAATTTTGGTTTTTCGGTTTCGGTTTAATCGGTTTTTCGGTCGGTTTACGGTTTTGAAATTATTAAATTTCGGTTTTTCGGTGCGGTGCACGGTTTATGTAATTCGGTTTTCGGTTAAACCGAAAAACCGAAATTTAGGGGTATTAGATAATTAATATATTTATTCAAGCAGTGACTTGTTCTCTTGTTTTGAATACAAGCAGTGATTTATTCTCTTGTTTTGAATACAAGCAGTGATTTGTTCTCTTGTTTCGGCTAAATCATTCTCTTGTTTTGAATACAAGTATTTTCGGCTACAAGCAGTGACATTTTCGGCTACAATTTCATCTTGTTTTTTCTAATTATGCTGCTCCTAAAAGTGTATATTTTGCTGTAGTAATGTACATGTAAGAGTTCACCTATTCATTTATTTTAATTAAAGAAGTTTCTCTCTGTGGCCACCTTTAACATTCGATTGTATTTTCATTAAATAAGTACACTCCTTAATTATGTTTTCATTCGATTTTCTATAGATGGCAGAAGGTGAAAGTAGAGTAAGTGAGGTGGGTTCATACTTTGGTAAAACCGAAAATATAAACCGAAAATAACCGAACCGAATTTTGAAAAAACCGAACCGAACCGTAAATACTTTGGTTTGATTTGGTTATTAATATTACAAACCGAAAACCGAATAAACCGAACTGAAATTCTACAAAACCGAGCCGAACCGACCGATGCCCACCCCTAGTTGAGGATGAGATCCTCCAATTTTTGGCATAATGTGAAATATACTACGTGTGGTAGTATGAGTTCAAACTCAAGAAAACTGAATTGGTCGTGCTATGAGTATTGTGGTGAAAGGTATATGACATATGTTATGATTTGAGCAGGTGCAGCGCATGTTCATGTACTAACTTTGATGATATAATTCGTGTTGTAATGAGATTTATGTTGTGGATATGCATTGTGATGTTTTGTCGAGTTGTCGATGTATTGTTAGGATGGTTTTGGTGATTCTCTGGCAGGTGGATAGGCCAAATTACAAAGGAAACTCTGTCCAAATTTTTGGAAAAAATTTGGGACTTAGAAAAGATTTTGTCACCTAAATAATGGGCTTAGCTGTTTTGTGTGAATAAATACAAGAATTGCAAAAGAGTTAAGATTTCTGATGATTCAAGTCTCCGCCGAAGCTTGGAAATGACTTGAGTTTAATCTCACTGTAACATTGCTATGAGTGGCTAAAAGTGCTTTGATATATGGCTCAGAGCCAAGTTGGGGAGGTTGTTATTGATTAACCGATTGCACTTTTGGGTGCTATGATGGTTCTGTCTCTATGTGTGTTGGGAAAATTCTGATGAAGGTTATGGTGCTTCGTAAGATGTGAAGAAATACTAGGATGTTTTGAAGTTGTTGGTAAAGAATGTTCAGCGTATAGAAAGAAAGATAGCTAATTGTATCTGTATGTAATTTTGTTCTGCGATGTCAGAGTTTTATCAAGGCACGAGTGGTTCTGTTCGATAAGACAGTTGAATTTATGGCGTTCAAGATTTTTCTTGTAACGGTAAGGTGTCTCAAGATTGTGCACGTGACTAAAGACCGTGGTTTCGTTAGAAGAAATTGAGACTTTTGTTATGTTATGTGGATGATGAGATTCTATGTATCTATATTGGAGAGTAATGATAACAAATTCAAAACTGCAGGAAGTTCTTCAAGGTAAAGTGTTGTAGATTGTGGTACCTCTGGGAAACATCTGAGGGAGTATTCAGCGGCCTGTGAGTCTTAGACGGTGTGGTCTTATGTACGAGTCCCGTGTGGTAACATGAGTTGATGTATTATGGTGCTACAGTAAAGGTTAATATTAAATTAAAGATGAATCATAAAGGAAACTAGGTAAATGGAACAACTTGTTAGTAAATTGGAACAGTATGAAAATCTCATTAGTAACTCCTGGTGTGTGTTCGAAGTAACGAGTCTTGCAGTTATGGTGCAACAAAGTTCTTGATATGCTGGCAATTGCGTAGCTCGAGGTGGGTAAAATAACCCAGTCCTGGCAGTTAAGCTTACGCAATGAATGGGAGGAAAGAGTTGCGATATGTTTTATCATGGTTTGAAAATGAGTATATTCCTATCGGTATGCGAAGCATGAAATGGGCAATGAGTTTCTCTATATGGGATCGTGAAAGTTCTTGACTAGTTGAGTGTGTCAATGTTTGCGGCGTAGGAGAGGGATAGAAATTCTCCATGTATCTTGATGCAGTATGGTATATGTGTTGTGCTATGGAAAGATGATATCGGCATGTTCAAAGTTTCGAGATCGGTTCATATTATATGGGACGTCATTAAAATCCCAAAGCAGCGTGGGCAGCTGCAGATAATCTGAGGATCCATCTTTCTGGTGATTAAAGAATGATACTGCTATTCTAGTGATTTGGCAGAGTATATGGTCAAAAGGGCTAGGTAATGTAAATTGATAATATTTAGTGGTATTGTTTTATCCTCCTGTTGGATTGACAGTGATGATTGAGTTGTTGTTGGCATAGGGAAAGTTCTAAATGGCGTAGGTGGTATGAGTTGATGCTTGATGTGTGTTACGTGTTCGTACGGTGGAGAGTGGAATCAGGCATAGTGATCCATGTGTTATATATGTGTTAGAGACTAGAAGTTCTCGTAATCCGCCTATGCAGTGGTGGTATGTCGTGTGTATCGGCACCGTTTAGCGGTTATTGGAAATCGGGAGCCCTAGTGGTTATCTCGTTACTTGATATGATGAATTCAAATAATGATATATGATTGCAGATTAGTTGTCATAAGTCGGGTTGTCTAGACTAATGTGATATGGACTATGTCGGAAAAATACCACATATTGCGTAGCAGAGTGCATCAGATTATGTTCCAGCAGGATAGTTGTACCCCAGGGCCAGCGGACAACTGGTAGGTATTGCTTTGTCAGTTGGGCCTTCGTGGTGGATGTTAGTGTAGAGGTATCTACCATTGATTCAGCTCCAGTATTGAGGAACTTTATCTGATGCATTCCATGTGGCCGAGCTCGAGGCTATGTATATGTTTGTTGCAATGAGCGACTTGACTCGATGTGCATTCCCTTTGCTACATGTATGGTATCAGGATCGGGTGGCACGCCGCCACATGTATAGTATTTGGATCGGGTGGCACGCCGCCATATGGTATCTGGATCGGGTGGCACGCCGCCACAGGTATGGTATCTGGATCGGGTGGCACGCCGCCACAGGTATGCTATTGGAACGGGTTGCGCGCCGCAACAGTGTGATGTGGAAAATATAGCTTCCTATATGTTACCTTATATACAATAGTTCCTAGCTTCCGAGGAATAGTCCGTATTGGTATCGCTCGGGGAATAGCACATCGGTTGTGTCTTTTCAGGACTTGATAGCGTATATTAATTGTTTCACCGTAGGTGAGATTGATTGCTTGGGTTCAGACCTAAATATGTGCGTGGCTGACCGTTTTGAGCATGGTGACTTGAGGTGCTCTATGAGTAATAGTGTTTGGATAGAATCATGTGTCGTGGCAAGACCACGTGATGTTATGACATTTTGAAAAGGAGTCATGTAGCCTATTCCTATGATGTGAGACGGGATCTCAGTTCTATGTTATGACGGTAAAGAGGAATTGAATTACAGCTCTATTGCTAGAATCAGTTGTCATGATTTGAGTATGTTCAAACGTTTCCTATTGGAGCTTGTGTTGTGCTTGTCGCGGCTTAGGCCGGTGTTGAGGCGTCATATCACCAGTGTGGTGTGTTATAACCTAAATGATCATTTGAGTCATTAATGAGTGCGAGCATGTATGATTTCAGTTGGTTAGAAGGGTAATATCGAGATTTGGCTTCGAATTCTATTGTAGTATCAATTAAAAGGGAAATGGATTCATGAATGGTTGACCTGAGAGATGGGTTCGATATATCGCGTGTGCGGTTGCCGTGGGCAGGATATGAAGGTGTTGGAATAAGACTCTATCTAATGAGAAAGGTTCTTTCTGCTAGTATTTGGTTATTATGGCCAGTTGTTATGATTAGAGACTATCGTCTCGAGTGATTGGGTTGTTTGATACATCATGTGATCTCACCCGGAGTGGCGAGTTTGGCTATTACGGTTAGATCGTGTGTACTCTGAGTATAGATGTGGGATTCAGATTTGGTATATGATTTCAGAAAGTGCAATGTGGTTTATGGTTCAGATAGACTGTGGAAATTCAGCTATACTATGTTATCGGACTTATGAAAGATAGCGTGAAGTGGTATCACCCCGAGTATATGCTTGGTGAGGTCATTCAGCTATTGTGTTGAATCTAGTACAACTCTAGGTCCGCTCGAGGACGAGCGCTTGCTTAAGTTGGGGAGAATGTGATGACCTGGCCCGTCATCATGTGAGTTATTACCTCGTTATCCCCATTAAATGCATGTTAATGTTTCAATATGCATGTTTGGCGAGTTTGAGTCAATTCGGGTTGAGTTTAGTTAGAAATGAGACAAAAAGTCTTTTAGAGGAAGGATTAGTTGGAAAAAGTCAACTGGACATTGACTTGTGAGTTAGAGAGCTCGGAATCGAATTCTAATGATTCAGTCAGCTCCGGGAGGTCATTTATGAGCTAGGAAAGCGATCAGAAGTGAATTTGGAGGCCCGGTGTAGTGTTAGGCTTGAATTGGCGAAGGTTAAATTTTGGCGAAATCCAAACGGTAGGTGAGATTTTGATCCGGGAGTCGGAATGGAATTTCGATAGTTGCAGTAGCTTCGGTGGGTGATTTTGGATATGTCTGCAAATTTTCAGGTCATTCGAACGTCGTTTGATTGGGTTTTGGATTGGATGTTAGTTTCGGAAGTTTTGAAGAAACTTAGGCTTGAATCCGTGTGTAAACGGTGATTTTGATGTTTAGGATGGTGTTTTTATGATTGGAACAAGTCCGTATCATGTTTTGGAGTATGTTGGTGGTTTTCGTTGGGGTCCCGGGGGCCTCGGGATGAATCCGGACCATCATCCGGCATTTTTGGAACTTGGAAGTCTGCTGTAAAATTGCAGATCACTGTGCAAAAATTAAGCCATCGCGTTCGCGAGGGCAAGGCCCGCGTTTGCGTAGGTTGGGGAATCTTGGTCATCGCGTTCGCGAGGGACGGTACCGCATTCGCATAAGAGGAAGTTGGAACGCATCGCGCTCGCGTGGTATAAGGCCGCGTTCGCGAAGGAGGAATAGGCGAAGCCACGCGTTCGCGTGAGAGCCTACGCGTTCGCGTAGAGGAAAAATCCGGAGGCTGGGGAGTTGACCTTCGCTGACGCGTGACTGTGTGTCGCGTTCG
Organism: Nicotiana noctiflora; assembly: GCA_032618575.1. Taxonomy (NCBI): domain Eukaryota; kingdom Viridiplantae; phylum Streptophyta; class Magnoliopsida; order Solanales; family Solanaceae; genus Nicotiana; species Nicotiana noctiflora. The sequence continues at coordinate 289,253 of JASVEL010000129.1, forward strand.
AAATGAAGGAAATTAGCAAGGCATCACGTTCGCGTGAGGGGCATCGCGAACGCGTAAGGCAAAAATGGCTTGCCGTGAAATTAAAACCAGAACAGAACCAGTCGCGGGTTTAATACCCCGAAACGCAATTTTGAGCCCTAGAGAGAAGAAATCACAGGAAAACGCTGGGAAATCATCGGGTATTCATCGGAGGTAAGTTTCTTGACTCATAAACATAATTTCATGGTAGAATTAACATCAATCTTCATGAATTTGGGTAGAAATTGTGAAGGATTGTGGCCTAGATATTGAAAACGAAAATTTGGGTTTTGGAAGGACATTCGAACTCCGATTTCGATACATTTTATATGCCTAGACTCGTATTGAGATGAGGGTTCCTAATATGTGACTTTAATAATTTTTCGAGAAGCGTACCAAAAGTCGGATTTTGACAACTTCGTGGGTTTTGGTGTAAACCGAGTTATTTCAATTGGGTTATGTCTAATTAGTCTATATTGATGTATTCTTATTGATTTTTAGCAGATTTGGCATCCGAGGAGATTGATTTTCGAGGCAAGCGCAAGGAGAGCTAGGACTTCTACCGGTTCGAGGTGAGTGGTGGTAGTAAATAATGTACTGAGGGTTTGAAACCCCGTACTTGCACTTTACAGTGCTATGTTGAGATGAGACACGCGTCATGTGACGGGCGTGGTGACATTGTGATTGGGGGATTGGACTTGGTCCTTCCCGACTGATAGTGTATTGTGTATTATGACTATGAATAAGGTTATAACTGTGTAATTGGGCTAGTAGCCATGTTTGGGGCCTTGTGCCGATCTGTAGAGTACTAGGGGAGCCAGTAGAGCTAAGCGACCCTTATATCATGCTGGATACATACACTTAGCCGTAGTTATAGCTGTATAGCATATCATGAGCTCGTACTAGATGTGTACCTTGAGAGAGACTATCTAGGGCGGTATTCCCTGTGCTAGCTGAGTGGGCCTGCTAGGCCAAGTCTATACTGACTGAGATAGGGTCAAGGACCCCTTGTGATATATTATATTGGGCCTGAGAGGCCAAGTATATACTGATTGGGATAAGGTCGAGGACCCGTTATGAGGTATTATATATATACCTATATTGGATCGGGCTGCACGCCGAAGCAGTATATATATTGGATCGGACTGCACGCCGCAGTAATATACATGTGGGACGGACTGCACGCCGCAGTATTATTGCGCTTGGGCTGTAGGAGCCCCTTCGGAGTCTGAGTCTGCACACATTCTCAGTGAGCGCTGGTGTATATTATGGGATCGGGCTGCACGCCGCAGCAGTATAGTTATATATGTATATGTATATTGGATCGGGCCGCACACCGTAGCATTATAGTTATATATGTATATATATATTGGATCGGACCGCACGCGCGTAGTAATATATGTATGGATCGGGCTGCACGCCGCAGCATCATAGCGCTTGGGCCTAGGGAGCCCCTCCGAAGTCTGTATACACCCCCAGTGAGCGTCGTCGACGTTAAATGGAGCGGGCTGCGCGCCGCAGCGGTATATGTATTGGAGAGGGCTGTACGCCGCAACATTATACTTATTCGTATCCTTATACATACTTAAATACTTATACATTATAGACATATGTATATATCTTCACACATTGAGATGGCTGTACACCGTAGCGATACGAGTGAGGATTTGGGTCAGTATGGGACCTTGTTGAGATAGATGTGGGCTGGAGATCAGAGTACTCACTGTAGTAATGACTTACCTATGGGGGGTTTGCCTTAGAACTGTTTAGTGATAGTACGGGAGTTCTTATTTTCAGTTATTGTTTATTATTATTACTCACTGAATTGAAATATATTCACCCCACTCCCCTGCACTTTTTGTGCAGATTCACAGGTGCCCGAGAGCAGTTGAGCTATCGCAACTGCTTTATTACCCCCATTCCATGGAGACTTCGAGGTAGCTGCCGACGTCGGCAGTACCTGACCTCTTCCTCTTTATCATTTTGTTGTCTCCATTCTTCTTAGACTTTATTGTGTAGTAGATCTCATTTGTAGAGGCTCAGACTTGTGACACCACGATTTGGTTGGGACTGTATTCGTGTATTTCATTTATACACTTCTTGATTTGTTATAAAGACAAGCTAATTACGCCGATTAATAAGTATTAATTTATGGCTGGTTAAGAGATAATATGGTCGGGCTTGCCTAGCGTTGTGTTGGGCGCCATCACAACCAGGGTTTGGGTCGTGACACTATATTCCCTTAAACTATGAAATATTTTCATTTAAATATCAAATCTACTGTTCTTTTAGATACAAGCTTCAAGTTAAGTTACTTGATACAACTGGATCTATTTCGCTATTGCTTTGGGACCGTGAAACCATGTTTCTCGTTGGTAAATCCGAAAAAGAATTGAAGGAAGGGTATCTTGAGGTATATACAATAATTAATTTTATATATGTTTTTTGCAAAATTATAACGCAACATTTCATTCTTAGATACTGGCCCTGTTGAGAAGTATTCCTATCCAGTAGAGCTGAACAATATTCTCCAAAGAAAATTCATGTTTAAGGTTATTATCAAGATAGAGAACATTCACCTCCAAAAGGAAGTGTATCACGTCCAAGCAACGGTCGTAGTCAATATAACTTGGTCTAATAAGTCCAAGATCGATCCCACAGAGAATTAACCTATCAATCACAACTTTCACAACCCAAGAGTACTTTCGAATCAAGTTCCCAAAATTTAGAATATTTTTGTGTAAGATTTTCGAACTACTACTTTGCAATAATTAAGAACGCTTGAAAGAAAGAATTGAATGTAGAGCAAAAAGAATATTATGAGAAGGACTAAGGTATTGATTTCCCCTATTGATGGAATCCCTTATCGTTATGCTCTTACAAATTGTTAATATATTCTATCAATCATGAACGCTATGTGTATCGTAACCCTCTCCCGAGCAATTACAATAATTTACTAGTGCACTCTTCCGAGCTACCCTAGCTAGCTTTAATTTGAATAGTTCACTTAAGATTGCACCCAAGACTTCGTTATTCCTAACCCCGTCTTTACGCCTAAAGTTATAGATTCCTCCAATAACCTAGGTGTAGTGTTGTTCAACAATAAACCTAAATATGCACTCTTTTCCAAGTTATGCACACTAAATAGGCACCGCTAATTGGGACGTCTACCAATTAACTACAATAAGAATGAAGTTGAACAAATAGAAATCTAAGTCACACTTTGTAATCACATAAACGATAAGTTCATCTATCAATAGGTTCCATCAAAACCTTAGAATAGAATTTAGCTACTCATGCTTGAAGAAACAAAAATAATAATTGAATTCATAAAGAAATACTTGGTATAAAATAAAAGAAAGAGTTTGAGAGGAATCTCTCCTACTAAAAACCTTGCAAAAGTATTGAATAATAGATTACATGCCTCTATGGGGCAAACTAGGAGTTTATATAGAGGTTTTAGGGCTTAAAAACTAAGTTTGAGTCCAATTGGGATTACTGCTGCCGCGACTTCCGCGGTTCGTTCGCGGCCGCGAGCGAACCGCGAACAGTCAAACTTCAGAGGCCTTCATTATTCGTGGTTCATCCGCGGCCGCGAGTGACCCGCGGATGAACAGTCCGTCTGATTCTTCTCTGCTTCTTCAGGCCCTCTTCACTTTAGCTCTTCTTTTGGCCTTTTCATTAACCTAGGACTCCAAAATAGCTCTTTATAGCATCCAGTGTATCACATGTACCTATAAAACACAAACGAACACTAATCAAAGCATTTTGTCCTCATAATCAACATTAATTCCATAACAAAGTGTGATTATTTAGGGTATAATTATAGTCAAATTTACCTAATATCAATACCCCACACTTAAACCTTTGCTCGTCCTCGAGCAATCTTTAATCACACTTTAGGCCAATTAACAACAATTTGTCTCCCCCAAATTATGTTACAAAAGCTATTATACCTGAACAACTTAAGATATGCATGATCTTTACTTAACCGTAAGCTCTCATACCAGCACACTATTACTTACTCTACTTATTACCAAAAACTTGCAAATTTACCTTCTTCCTCTTGAATTACATGCCCTCACCAAATTTATTGAGAGAAGCTCCCACACATTAACAATTCAAAAACATGGAACTTATAAATATCGGAAAAATTCACTCACTCTCAACAAAGAACATTCATATGCATACAGACACACCATAGGCTTGCCCCTAGTGTAGTACTCCACTAATCGAGTTATTCAATCATAGATCAAGAGGTCTTTAAGGGTTGTAATGTAGGCTATGGGACGGGTAGGATACTTTTGGTTATAGTGACTAGCCTCACTAAGCACTTTTCTTTTCTTTTTCACAACTTTCCCTTTTTTGTTTACTTCCTTATGTTCTCCCATAAACATTCCTTCACCTTTAATTGCTTTTAATCCCCACTTTTCTTTTGTTGGTGTAACTGGCCTTTCTAATTTTCATGTATACATTGATATAGCTCTTTTTCTCAAAATATCTTTTTCTTTTCATTTTTTTTTCTCATTGCTTTGCAATACATTTACATTATTTTGGCCAGTTCACTATTTTCTACCATTCATTCTTGATTTTCCCTTTTCAATTTCCCTTCACCCCACACTTAAACTTTTGCATATTCATTACAATACAAGTGCTTCTAGGAGGTAAAGTAGAATACATATAATAATTTGAAGAACATTCAAGGGTTATCAAAGAATAGGCTTTAAGCTCAAAAGGGTTAACTAAGATATAATGTACGGGTGAATTCATGTCTATTGATATATGGGGTTACACAAAGAAATGCCTCTATCCTTTCTACAACCGAACAACTTCTATTTCGCTTTGCAAACACACGGGGCAAGTTCTAGGCATCATGTACAACATACAATGTAAGTAAAAACCTCACACACACATGGCATGCAACTCATTTGGAATCCAGTTTATCTACAAAGTCCTATCGATGTTCAAGCAAGAATTATTGTGCAATTTAAGGCATATTGAGATTCTACAATCAAGCTTAGAAGATACATTCTCAAGTTCAATTTACGCTTTTGCTAATGTGCATATTCGGGGTTACATGTTGCCCTTTTACCTCTAATCCTAAGAAAAGAAAAATCTACCTAACCCGGTTCAAATAAAAACCCTTGGAAAAGAACCGTGGTCAAAAGAAAAACCAAGGGTGAGATGATACACTACCTAGAAAAAGAAAATAAAAGAAAGAAAAATTCCTATGTGGACTACTTCCCTCAAGAGTACTTGTCCTAAATAGTCCGTCATCAGGAAGAGTCCTCTACTCATATTTTTGGATTTTTAAAATTTTCTGATTTTTTTGTATTTTTATTATTTTATATTACTTACTACACTAATATATACATTATGTACAAGATAAGTTTCCCACCCCACACTTAAAAATATGTCATGTCCTCATGGCATAAATAAAAATTAAAGCACAAGAGGGGCAAGAAAACGTACATGTGACTCACTCGGAGTCGGAGACGGTGGATGGGTCGACATGGCATGCTCTCCCAAGTGCTCTGAACCATGCCATAAACCTGTTTTCTAACAGGGCTTGCCTAGTGGACATGGCATCTAGCCGTGTGTGTAAGCCATCTACGGAGGTGCGTAGAGCAGCCACTTCCTCCTCCATTGACCTCAGCATAGGTCGTGTGGACTCGGATCTAGACATGCTTGCTCCGTGAGGAGCAGGCCTGGAAGGTCCAGCTGAATCCATGGAGTGGCTGGCCCGGGCCTCCGGTACAGGATCATCATCATCATCTAAGTCAATGGGTGTGGTGTCTCGTCCAACCCGGATAGTAGCAGCTCTAAATGGAGCTTTTGGTAGTAACTCACCGTCAGTCTCATGAACTGGGGTGTGGTTGAGGAGACACAACGTAGTGACAAGAGATGGGTAATAAAAACCCTTGGCAGTGAGGGATCCCCTCAATACCATCTCGTCACTAATGACTCGGGCAATATCAACATCCCGATGTGTTACAAAACACCAAGTCAAAACAGCCATATTAAAGTTAACATCTGTGGTGTTACTTGAGGGCAAAATACGGTTGCAAATTATGGAGAACCAACATTTGGCAGTGTGTGTAAAACAGTTAGAGTGTAGAGTTTGATTTCTAATCCATACTGGTATGCCATCTACACATAAGGCCTCTATTAGCATGTCCCATGTGACACCGGGCCTATCATGGTAGTAATCAACATCACTAGTGTGCAATGGTAGGTGAATTACCCACCGAATAGTAGGAATATGAGCATTGACCCGCTTACCCCTGACAAAAACTCTGACCATAGCATAAGGAGCATTGGCGTAGAATTCTCGAACAAGCATCTTGTTCACCTTAAGAGGTGAGTCAAAGAGGAAATCCATCTCGCGCCTTCGAATCTCATCATAAATTTACGGCTTCTCCGAGCGAATAGCTATCCTGTCAACTTCTACCTCTTGGAGCCACTTCTTGTTTGCTTTAATGTGAAATGCATTTTCGGCTCCTTCATCAGCAAACCTAGACTCCTCATAAGTCGGTTGCCTGGATGAACTAGCACCATGTCATGCTCTCTTTGGGGCCATGATCCTGCACAATTAAGATAGCCAAAAAGTTTGTAAACCGTTAGTCATTGGAGGGCTACTCAGACTTCGCCATCCTTGAAAACTCAGAGGTCAGCCTTCTGAGGCATCGACCTGGGAGTCCGAGTCTGATATGCGGAGCCGCTACCCACACTTGTTTCCTGACTCAGGTACTTCTTTCTTTTGTCCGTTCGAGGATGAACGGTTGTTTTAGAGGTGGAGATTGTGACGACCCAAAGGGTCATCACTTATTTAATTAATCATTTCGAGCTTCCGAGGCCTTGAAAACCTCATTCTATGTTGCCTCGATTTACATGCACGATCCGAGCATGTAGCCGGAAAGATTTTGTGATAGAAAATATGAATTCTATGAGAAATTTGGATAAAAATTATATTAATATTGATATGGTTGACTTCGGTCAACATTTTTGGTAAACGGATCCGGACCCGAGATTGGATGGTCCCGAAAGGTCCGTAGGAAAATATGGGACTTGGACATGCGTCCGGAGTCGAATTCCGAGGCCTAGAGCCCAAGTTATGAATTTTTCTGTGAAATTGTTTTTGATGTAATTGTTAAAGGAAAATGAATTAATTGACCTTGGTAGCGGGCTCGTATTTTGGTTCCGACGCCCGGTACAAGTCTTAAATATTATATATGTGCTTTCTGCAAAGTTTGGTGACATTCGGATGTCGTTTGGTATGTTTTGGACCTTGAGTTCCAAGTTTGAAAGTTTTGAAAACCAAAAGTATGAAAATCATGAACTTGAGGCTTGATTTGATGAAAACGATGTGATATTGGCGATGTGATCGCACGAACAAGTTCGTAATGTATTTTTGATGTTGTGTACATGTTTGGTTTGGAGCCCGGGGGCTCGGGTAAAGATTTGATAGGCCGTTGGATCAATTTCTGAATTTTTACACTGCTGGTTTTTCACCCAGCTGTTGGCTTCGCATTTGCGAAGCATTTCTCGCAATTGCGAAGGTTCGCAAATGCGAACCCTTGATCGCAAATGCGAAGGGTGCCCAAGACCGTTTGGGTTCGCAAATGCGAACCAAACCTCGCAAATGCGAGGCCTTCGGTGTAAAGGCATTCTTCGCAAATGCGAAGAATAGTTCGCAAATGCGAACATCCCAATATCCTGCCTGTGTTCGCAAATGCGAACAATAGTTCGCAAATGCGAACAATAGTTCGCAAATGCGAACCATTGTTCGCAAATGCGAACATTCCCCAATCCTGCCAGTGTTCGCAAATGCGAACAAAAGTTCGCAAATGCGAACTTCCCAACCTTAGCTTATTTTTCAAACTCCAGAAATTGGTCGGGGTTCGCAATTGCGAACCCATGTTCGCAAATGCGAACACGGAGACCTGTAAATCACGATTTCCAGCTTCATTCTTCACATTTCACAACCCAAAAACACCCATTTGCGATTCTTCACGGACTCCCTCTTCTTCAAAACAATTGTAAGTCACTTTTTACTTAATTCTTTCAATTCCTAACATCATTAAACATGTTTTTCAATAGAAATCAAAGGTTTTCATGGTAGAATTTCTTGTTTTTGGTAGAATATAGGGTTTTTCATAAATTGGGAAATTGGACCTCGAATTGAGGTCCGATTTTGAAACAAATCATATACTTGAACTCGTGGGGGGATGGGTAACCGGATTTTGGTCCGAACCCCGAGTTCCGACCATGTGGGCCCGGGGTCGAAATTCACTATTCCGGGCAGAATGTTGTAAAAGTTGTAATTGGCTTTATGAATTAGTTCGTTGAGTAGTATTGATGATATTAAATCAATTGTGTATAGATACGATTGGATTAGAGCCAAATTTGAAAGGAAAAGGCATTGCCACGGATTGAATTGTTCATAAACATTCGAGGTAAGTGTTTGTTCTATCCTAGCTTGAGGGAATAGGATTATGTGCTATGTGCTAATGTGATCGAGTGCGGTGTATGGGCTGTGGTGACGAGTATCCATACTCTGGCGTCTAGCATGACCGTGAGTTGTTGTTAATACTTGTTTTGGGACATATTTGAATATAAATTGTTGAACCCTTTCCGGGTTGTAGAAGTGTTATTGTTCTCCTTTGTCGGGACTTGTTGTGAAGATGATTATTGATTGCCCTTGCTGGGACGGTTTATGATTTATTGTTTCATTCTTTGCCCTTAACTGTGATTGTTATTTGGGTGAGGAAGAGTGATAATGCACGAAGGGTGATGCCGTGCCTTGATTTATTATTTATGCACGAAGGTTAATGTCGTGCCTTGATTTATTATTTATGCACGAAGGTTAATACCGTGCCTTGATTATTTATGCACGAAGGTTAATGTCGTGCCATGTTTTATTGATTATGCACGAAGGATCATACCGTGCCTTGTTATTGAACCATGTACGAAGGATCATGTCGTATTATGGATGTGAGGATGAGAGTAAAAGCACGAAGGGTGATGCCGTGCACTTTATTTGCTTATTTGGTGAGGATGAGAGTAAAACCACGAAGGGTGATGCCGTGCAACTACTTGCTATTCCTTGACTTGATATTACTTGTGTTTCCATTATACTTTGTTCTCCTTGTGAACTTATTAACTGTTGTTAATTGTTGAGTTCTTTCGAGATATTCCTTATTGTGTTATTACTTGGTTAATTCTTGTTATTTTGTGGTATACATATATATTGAACTGCACAGGTTTATGTGGGTGTCCGGTCCTAGGCTTGTCACTACTTCGCCGGGATAGGCCAGGCACTTACCAGACATGGGGTCGGTTGTGCTGATACTACACTTCTGTGCGTTTTTGCACGAGTCCAGGTTACGATTAGGAGCAGCAGGCAGTAAATCTTTTGCGTGGGAGTTGATCATCTTTGAGACCGAGGTAGCTTGCAGACGTTCGCAGGTCCGGCGTCTCTCTCTTTACTTATGTTACTAGTCGTAGTCTCTTTGTTCCGAGACAAACAGATTATGTTATATTTTCTTTCAGACTTTTATATGTAGTATTCGGTAGTAGTTCGTGAGTTGGTGACTCCACGTCTTGGGTAGAGGATTTCAGTATGATTTTACCTTGTAACTCTGGTTATTTCTATTTCGATAAAGTCTTCCGCACTTATTTAATTAAAGTTATGATTTTGTTGATAAATTAATTATGAAATATTATTAAAAACAGAGTTAGTATGAATACAGTGGCTTGCCTAGCTACTACGAGTAGGCGCCATCACGATCCCGATATTGGGGAAAAATCCGGGTCGTGACAAGTTGGTATCGAGCTCTAGGTTACATAGGTCTCACCACTCACGAACAAGCTTAGTAGAGTTTGAGAGGTAGGTACGGAGACGTCCGTACTTGTCCTCCAGAGTCTATTGAGTTAGGAAAGAGTCTCTCATTTGTTCTTTCTTGTCGTGCGACTTGTTCCTCAATTACCGATTGAACTTCTATTCGGTCCTTTCGCAGATGGTGAGGACACGCGCTTCTTCGTCCGCTGACCAGCAGCCCGAGCCCCAGGCAGCTCCCGTGAGGGGCAGGGGCCGAGGCCGTATCAGAGGCCGTGGTAGGGGTAGAGCTCAGCCCCAGGCAGCTACCCCAGAGGTGGAGCCTCATATTGAGATTGACGAGGAGGTTCCGGTCCCAGCAGCTCCAGTGGGCCCAACTTAGGTCCCAGGAGAGGCTTTATTTACCCCGGATCTTCGGGAGGCTCTGGTCAGGATAGCGAGATTTATGGACAGCGTTGCCAGGGCAGGCTTATTACCAGCTGCACCAGCCGCTTCTCGGGCTGGAGGAGGGGCCCAGACTCATGTCGCACGTACTCCGAAGCCAGTAGCTCCTTAGACTTAGGCACCAGTGGTTCAGCCAGCTGTGGCCACTCAATCAGGCACCACAGCTCAGGCCGGAGATGGAGCGGCCATGACTTCTGATTCTTTATGGAGACTTGATCGGTTCTCCAAGCTGTTTACCACTACCTTCAGCGGTGCCACATCAGAGGATCCTCAGGATTTCTTATTCAGTTGCCATTAGATTCTCAAGACTACGGGGATCGTGGAGTCCAATGGAGTTGACTTCTGTACATTCAGGCTTTCAGGATCCGCCAAGACTTGGTGGAGGGATTATTGCTTGACTCGACCAGCAGGGTCCCCAGCTTTATCATGGGATCAGTTTGCAGAGCTATTTCTGGAGAAGTTTCTCCCTGCTACTCAGCGGGATGCACTTCGGAGGCAGTTTGAGCGCCTCCATCAGGGCACTATGACGGTCACTCAGTATGAGATGAGATTTGTTGATTTGGCTCGTCATGCAGTGGTGATACTCCCCACAGAGCGGGAGAGGGTCCGCAGGTTTATAGATGGGCTTAATCAGCCAATTAGACTCCAGATGGCTATGGGCGTGGGGAGTGACATATCATTTGAGGAGGCAGCTAATGCAGCACGTAGAGTTGAGATGGCTCTTGCTCGGGGTGGTGGTTATTCTTCAGACAAGAGGCCTCGTCATTCAGGCAGGTTTAGTGGTTCTTCTTCTGGTGGTAGAGAATCTTTTGACAGAGGCCAGTCTTCCAGGCCTTTCCATTCCGCCCTTCAGGCTTCACAGGGTGGACCAGGTGATCGTGGTTTTCGGGGGCATTATTCAGACCAGCCTCCTATTAATGCTCAGCCTCTTCAGAGTGTTCGTGGAGGCCATTCAGGTCGTCAGGGCCAGCAGCCCTATCAGTCTAAGAGTTGTTACGGTTGTGGTGACCCAGATCATTTTATCAGGAACTGCCCTCGAGCAACGGGCAACTCTCAGCAGCGGGGTCCTCGTCCTATGATTCATGTCCCAACTGACCCTCAGCCTGCCCAGCCAGCCAGAGGCGGGGGTAGAGATTATAGAGGTGGAGGTCGAGACCGTAGAGGTGGAGACCGTCCAGCGAGAGGTAGAGGTCAGCCGGTTGATGGTCGTCCTAGAGACGCAGCTCAGAGGGGAGGTGCAGATCCCCGATTATATGCTTTACCAGCCAGGCCAGAGGCAGAGGCATCAGATGCCGTGATTGTAGGTACTATTCTTGTGTGTGGCAGAGGTGCTTCAGTATTATTTGACCCCGGATCTACATATTCATATGTGTCTTCCTACTTTGCACCGTATTTGGCCGTGCCCAGCTATGCTCTGGATATTCCAGTTTATGTGTCTACACCGGTGGGTGACTCCATTGTAGTCGACCGAGTGCATCGTTCGTGTGTAGTTATATTTGGGGGTCTTGAGACCCGTGTTAATCTGTTGCTTTTGGACATGGTGGATTTTGATGTCATATTGGGGATGGACTGGTTGTCCCCATACCATGCTATTCTAGATTGTCATGCCAAGATTGTGACCTTGGCCTTGCCAGAATCACCCCGACTAGAGTGGAGAGGTACCTCAAGCCACTCCGTTCGCACTGTTATTTCCTATGTTAAGGCTCGACGCATGGTCGAGAAGGGGTGTCTAGCTTATCTGGCCTATGTTCGTGATTCCAGCGCAGAGGTTCCTTCCATTGAGTCAGTCCCTATTGTACGGGAGTTTCCGGAGGTTTTTCCTTCAGACCTGCCGGGCATGCCACCCGACAGGGATATTGATTTCTGTATTGATTTGGCACCGGGCACTCAGCCCATCTCTATTCCACCCTATCGTATGGCCCCGCCGGAGTTAAAAGAGTTGAAAGATCAGTTGTAGGACCTTCTTGAGAAGGGCTTTATCAGGCCCAGTGTTTCCCCCTAGGGAGCACCTGTATTGTTTGTAAAGAAGAAAGATGGCTCGATGCGGATGTGTATTGATTATTGGCAATTGAACAAAGTGACAATAAAGAATAAGTATCCACTGCCGAGGATTGATGATTTGTTTGATCAGCTCCAGGGAGCGAGGGTATTCTCAAAGATAGACTTGAGGTCAGGCTACCATCAGCTGAAGATCAGGGCGGCTGACATTCCTAAGACAGACTTTCGCACTAGATATGGGCATTATGAGTTCTTGGTCATGTCCTTCGGGTTGACCAATGCCCCAGCAGCATTCATGGAGTTGATGAAACGGGTATTCAGGCCTTACTTAGATCTGTTCGTGATAGTCTTCATAGATGACATCCTGGTGTACTCCCGCAGCCAGGAAGAGCACGAGCAGCACCTCAGAGTGGTTCTTCAGACTCTAAAAGATAACCAACTATATGCCAAATTTTCGAAATGTGAGTTCTGGTTGAGTTCGGTAGCATTTCTGGGTCACATTGTATCAGTGGAAGGTATTCAGGTAGACCCAAAGAAGATTGAGGCAGTTCAAAATTGGCCTCGACCAGCTTCAGTGACTGAGATCCGGAGTTTTTTGGGATTAGCATGTTACTACCGTCGATTTGTAGAGGGGTTTTCTTCTATTGCAGCTCCGATGACCAGGTTGACCCAAAAGGGTGTCCAGTTCCAGTGGTCAGAGGAGTGTGAGGCAAGCTTTCAGAAGCTCAAGACAGCCTTGACCACCGCGCCAGTGTTGATATTACCTACGGGTGCAGGGCCTTATATAGTTTATTGTGACGCATCTCGTATAGGGCTTGGAGCGGTATTGATGCAGGATGGTAAGGTTATTGCTTATGCTTCGAGGCGGTTAAAAATACATGAGAAGAATTATCCAGTTCATGATCTTGAGTTAGCAGCAGTGGTTCATGCCTTAAAAATCTGGAGGCATTATCTATATGGTGTGACGTGTGAGGTATACACTGATCACAAAAGCCTACAGTACTTGTTCAAGCAAAAGGAGTTGAATCTACGATAGCGGAGATGGTTAGAATTGCTAAAAGACTATGATGTTACTATCTTATATCACCCAGGTAAGGCCAATGTGGTGGCCGATGCATTGAGTAGAAAGTCTGCCAGCATGGGTAGTCTTGCATTCATTCCGGTCAGTCAGAGACCATTAGCACTAGATGTCCAGGCCTTAGCCAATCGGTTCGTGAGATTAGACATTTCTGAGACTAGCAGGGTGTTAGCCTGCACGGTCGCTCGTTCTTCTTTATTAGAGCATATCCGTGAGAGGCAATTTGATGATCCTCATTTGCGTGATTTGAGAGATACAGTACAGCGGGGAGGTGCCACACAGGTAAATCTAGATGATGATGGGGTATTGAAATTGCAGGGTCGAGTTTGTGTGCCCAATGTCGAAGGGATTCGAGAGTTGATCTTAGCAGAGGCCCACAGTTCGCGGTATTCCATTCACCCGGGCGCCGCGAAGATGTACCAGGACTTGCGGCAGCACTATTGGTGGCGCAGAATGAAGAAAGTTTCATTGCGTATGTCGCTCGGTGTCTAAATTGTCAGCAGGTGAAATATGAGCACTAGAGACCCGGTGGTGTATTCCAGAGGATTGAAATTCCCGAGTGGAAATGGCAGCGGATCACTATGGATTTCGTTACTGGACTTCCTTTGACTCGGAGGAAATTTGATGCTATTTGGGTCATTGTTGATAGGATGACCAAGTCAGCACACTTTATTCCAGTATCTGTCTCCTACTCGTCGGAGAGGTTAGCGGAGGTTTACATTAGGGAGATTGTTCGTCTCCATGGAGTGCCAGTATCTATTATCTCTGATCGGGGTACGCAGTTTACCTCGCGGTTCCGGAGAGCGGTCCAGCAGGAGTTAGGCACCCAGGTTCAGTTGAGTACAGCATTTCATCCTCAGACGGATGGCCAGTCCGAGAGGACTATTCAGATTCTAGAGGACATGCTTCGAGCCTGTGTTATTGATTTTGGAGGCTCGTGGGACCAGTTTTTGCCATTAGCAGAGTTTGCCTACAATAACAGTTACCAGTCTAGCATCCAGATGGCTCCGTATGAGGCGTTGTATGGTAGGCGATGTCGATCACCGGTTGGATGGTTTGAACCGGAAGAGGCTCGGTTGTTAGGTACAGACTTAGTTCAGGAGGCCTTGGATAAGGTCAAGACAATTCAGGAGAGATTGCGTTCAGCTCAGTCCAGGCAGAAGACTTATGCGGATCGTAAGGTTCGAGATGTAGATTTCATGGTTGGTGAACGAGTATTGCTCCGAGTGTCGCCTATGAAGGCGTGATGAGGTTCGGGAAGAAGGGCAAGCTCAGCCCTAGGTATATTGGTCCATTTGAGATTCTAGACAGAGTGGGAGGGTGGCTTACAGATTAGCTTTTCCGCCTAGCTTATCAGCCGTGCATCCAGTTTTTCACGTATCTATGCTTCGGAGATACCATGGCGATCCCACACATGTGTTAGACTTCAGTACTGTCCAATTGGACAATGATCTATCTTACGAGGAGGAGCCGGTGGCTATTCTAGACCGGCAGGTTCGACAGTTGAGGTCGAAGAGTTATCCTTCTGTGCGTGTTCGGTGGAGAGGTCAGCCTCCCGAGGCATCGACCTGGGAGTCCAAGTCTGATATGCGGAGCCGCTACCCACATTTGTTTCCTGACTCAGGTACTTCTTTCTTTTGTCCGTTCGAGGACGAACGGTTGTTTTAGAGGTGGAGATTGTGACAAACCAAAGGGTCATCACTTGTTTTATTAATCATTTCGAGCTTTTTGAGGTCTTGAAAACCTCATTTATAGTTGCCTCGATTTGCGTGCACAGTTCGGGCACAAAGCCGGAAAGATTTTGTGATAGAAAATATGAATTCTATGAGAAATTTGGATAAAAATGATATTAATATTGACATGGTTGACTTCGGTCAACATTTTTGGTAAACGGATCCGGACCCGAGATTGGATGGTCCCGAAAGGTCCGTAGGAAAATATGGGACTTGGACATGCGTCCGGAGTCGAATTCCTGAGGCCTAGAGCCCAAGTTATGAATTTTTCTGTGAAATTGTTTTTGATGTAATTGTTAAAGGAAAATGAATTAATTGACCTTGGTAGCGGGCTCGTATTTTGGTTCCGACGCCCGGTACAAGTCTTAAATATTATATATGTGCTTTCTGCAAAGTTTGGTGACATTCGGATGTCGTTTGATATGTTTTGGACCTTGAGTTCCAAGTTTGAATGTTTTGAAAACCAAAAGTATGAAAATCATGAACTTGAGGCTTGATTTGATGAAAACGATGTGATATTGGCGATGTGATCGCACGAACAAGTTCATAATGTGTTTTTGATGTTGTGTACATGTTTGGTTTGGAGCCCGGGGCTCGGGTAAAGATTTGATAGGCCGTTGGATTAAATTCTAAATTTTTGCACTGCGGGTTTTTCACCCAGCTGTTGGCTTCGCAATTGCGAAGGTGGCAGATCAAGGCAGGGTTCGCAAATGCGAACCATTGATCGCAAATGCGAAGTCCCCTCATGCCCAGTCTTGTTCGCAAATGCGAACAATAGGTCGCAAATGCGAACGGTCGAAATTCACTATTCCGGGCAGAATGTTGTAAAAGTTGTAATTGGCCTTAGGAATTAGTTTGTTGAGTAGTATTGATGATATTAAATCAATTGTGCATAGATACGATTGGATTGGAGCCAAATTTGAAAGGAAAAGGCATTGCCACCGATTGAATTGTTCATAAACATTCGAGGTAAGTGTTTGTTCTATCCTAGCTTGAGGGAATAGGATTATGTGCTATGTGCTATGTGATCGAGTACGGTGTAAGGGCTGTGGTGACGAGCATCCATATGCTGGCGTCTTGCATGACCGTGAGTCGTTGTTAATACTTGTTATGAGACATATTTATAGATAAATTGTTGAACCCTTGCCGGATTGTAGAATTGTTATTGTTCTCCCTTGCCGAGACTTGTTGTGAAGTGATTATTGATTGCCCTTGATGGGACGGTTTATGAATTACTGTTTCTTTCTTTGCCCTTAACTGTGATTGTTATTTGGGTGAGGAAGAGTGATAATGCACGAAGGGTGATGTCGTGCCATGTTTATTTATTTATGCACGAAGGTTAATGCCGTGCCATGTTTATTTATTTATGCACGAAGGTTAATGCCGTGCCATGTTTTATTGATTATGCACGAAGGTTAATGCCGTGCCATGTTTTATTGATTATGCATGAAGGATCATGCCGTGCCTTATTATTGAACCATGTACGAAGGATCATGTCGTACTATGGATGTGAGGATGAGAGTAAAAGCACGAAGGGTGATGCCGTGCACTTTATTTGCTTATTTGGTGAAGATGAGAGTAAAAGCACGAAGGGTGATGCCGTGCAACTACTTGCTATTCCTTGACTTGATATTACTTGTGTTTCCATTATACTTTGTTTTCCTTGTGAACTTATTAACTGTTGTTAATTGTTGAGTTCTTTTGAGATATTCCTTATTGTGTTATTACTTGGTTATTTCTCGTTATTCTGTGGTATACATATATATTGAACTGCACAGGTTTATGTGGGTGTCTGGTCCTAGGCTTGTCACTACTTCGCCGGAATTCGTCAGATTGAGAAAATTTTGGATTAATCCACAGCTTTGATGCATTCCAAGTATTGCACACAGAATATAAATCTGCTTGCACAAGTCCAGGTTACGATCAGGAGCAGCAGCAGTAAATCTTTTGCGTGGGAGTTGATCATCTTTGAGACCGAGGTAGCTTGCAGACGTCCGCAGGCCCGGCGTCTCTCTCTTTACTTATGTTACTAGCTGTAGTCTCTTTGTTCCGAGACAAACAGAATTATGTTATATTTCTTTCAGACTTTTATGTGTAGTATTCAGTAGTAGTTCGTGAGTTGGTGACTCCACGTCTTGGGTAGAGGATTTCAGTATGATTTTACCTTGTAATTGTATGTTTCTATTTCGATAAAGTCTTCCGCACTTATTTAATTAAAGTTATGATTTTGTTGGTAAATTAATTATGAAATATTATTATTAAAAATAGGATAGTATGAATACAGTGGCTTGCCTAGCTACCACGAGTATTCTAATATTACCCATTGACTTAATCCATCCCCAATAAAATACTCAATAACCAATTCATGAGTTGGGCATTATGTCTCCTAAACTACATTAATCCATTATGATCAAGGATAATGTGCCCAACTTGGCTAACCAACCCACATATATGGTTAAAATACTATTGGGTCTCCAAATCATAAAATTAACATCATAAACACAATTGAAGACCCAACAACCCATTCTTTACCAAACATCAATCATATAACAAGGTTCCTTAGAAGAAATTCATGGAAAAATTTAATGTACAACAAGAAACCAAGCAATATTCATGAATTTACCCTAAACTAACATTAACTAATTACTTCTACAAAATAAACAATCAAAAACTAAAAATAGAAACAAAATAAAAGAGAAAAGTAGAAAAACTTACAAGTTATAGCAATGGAGAAGTAGGGTGGAAGAAGGGGATGATTTGGAGAAGAAGGGGTTGGGGATTTGTAGAGAGAAGGGAGAGGATTTGAAGTTAGAGAGAGAGAGTTTTGAGAGGGGAGGGGCGGCTGAAGGGGGATTATGGGAAGGGGTTATGTTTTAGGGTTTAAAGAAGGGGGGAGAGAAAAAAATAAAACATCTTTTTATTTTTGCTGACGGTGGAGCTGACCGCGATCGTTCGCGGTTCGTTCGCGGCCGCGGATGGACCGCGAATAGTCAATGATTCAGAGAGGTCATTTTTTCGCGGTTGGTTCGCGGCCGCGAATGGACCGCGAACAGAGAAAGTTCAGAGAGGGCATTTTTCCGCGGTTCATCCGCGGTCGCGGATGGACCGCGGACAGTGCTCCTCTCTGAAAAAATTCTCGACCGTTCAGCAAAAATTTGTGTTTTTCTTATATTCCTTTATTACTTACTACTAATATAAAATTACTTACAACATGTTCGTGGGTTGCCTCCGACGTAGCGCCTGATTTAACGTCGCGGCACGACTCAACTTAGCGCATTTTACGGCTCGCTAGACCTTTGAGGATCATCCAACCGCAATTCTACCTTGTCATCCATGTCATCCATGCCTAAGTATTGTTTCAACCGCTGTCCGTTTACCTTGAATGTACGTGATCCATCCATAGTTTGAATTTCCACAGCTCCTGACTCAAATGCCTCAATTACCTTGAAGGGTCCCTGACCACCTTGATTTTAATTTACCTGGGAACAGTCGTAATCTTGAATTGTATAGTAGTACTTTGTCCCCGTTTTTGAAGGTACGCTCAACGATATTTTGATCATGGATCCGCTTCATCCTCTCTTTATATAATCTTGTATTTTCAAATGCTAGATACCGAAATTCTTCTAACTCATGCAACCCAGTCAACCTTGCTTTACCTGCTTCATCCAAGTTGAGATTCAATTGTTTCGGTGCCCACCACGCTTTATGCTCTAATTCAACCGGTAAGTGACAAGCTTTTCCGAACACCAATTTGTAAGGAGACATGCCAATGGGTGTTTTGAATGCTGTTCTATATGCCTATAGTGCATCATCAAGCTTCCTGGACCAGTCGGTTCTTGTGGCGTTCACTGTTTTAGTGAGTACACTTTTTATCTCCCCGTTGGAGACCTCAACTTGTCCGCTAGTTTGCGGGTGATATGGAGTGGCCACACGGTGTTTAACATCATACTTGGCCAATAATTTCTCAAAAGCTCGGTTGCAAAAGTGTGTGCCCCCGTCACTAATGATAGCCCTTGGAGTCCCAAACCGGGTGAAAATATTCTTCTTCAAAAATCCCACTACCACCTTAGCATCATTGGTGGGTAGTGCTGCAGCTTCCACCCATTTGGACACGTAGTCAACTGCAACAAGTATGTACTTATTGTCGTATGAGCTAATAAAGGGCCCCATGAAATCTATTCCCCAGACATCGAACACTTCCACTTGCTGGATTGGATTCATTGGCATCTCATGACGCCGGGAGATGTTCCCGGTGCGTTGACATTCGTTGCAACCTTTCACCCACAAGTGTGCATCCTTAAACACCGTCGGCCAATAGAAACCGGCCTCGAGTATTTTGGCAGCTGTATGTATTCCTCCAAAGTGACCGCCATATGCTGAAGCGTGACATGCCTGCAAAACAGAAGATTGTTCTATCTCGGGGACGCATCTCCGGATCATGTTATCAAGGCATATCCTAAACAAATATGGTTCATCCCAATAATAATACTGACTTTCACGAAAAAATCTTTTCCTCTGGACCGATGATAGGTCATGAGGAACAATGCCACTGGCTAGATAATTGGCATAGTCAGCATACCATGGAGCTTCCAGGAGAGTGGTGGTGAGCAATTGCTCATCTGGAAAGGTTTCCAGAATTTCCCCACTCTCTTTGACAAGTTCGGCTCCTTCAACTCTTGACAAATGGTCAGCTACTTGATTTTCAGTACCTTTTCTATCTCTAATTTCGAGGTCGAACTCTTGGAGAAGCAACACCCAACGAATTAGGCATGGCTTAGAGTCCTTTTTATCAATTAAATATCTTAAAGTTGCATGGTCCGTGTATACGATTACCTTTGATCCTATGAGATAGGACCGGAATTTGTCGAATGCAAACACGACCGCAAGCATATCCTTTTCCGTCACTGTGTAGTTTAGCTGTGCTCCACTCAGAGTTCTACTTGCATAGTATATTGGATGCATCAGCTTATCTTTCCTCTGGCCCAGCACTGCCCCCACTGCATAATCACTTGCATCACACATTAACTCGAACGGTTGCTCCCAGTCTGGGGCAATGATGATGGGTGTTGTGACCAGCCTCTTTTTTAGTTCCTCAAAAGCAATCCTGCATTCGTCAGTAAAAACAAAAGGGTGATCTTTTTCAAGTAACTTACAGAGAGGGTTTGATATTTTGGAGAAGTCTTTAATGAACCTCCGGTAAAAACCGGCGTGTCCAAGAAAGCTTCTTATGGCCTTGACGAATGTTGGTGGAGGCAACTTTGCAATGACATCAACTTTAGCACGGTCTACCTCAATGCCTTTGCTTGAAACCCGGTGCCCCAGTACTATACCTTCTTGTACCATAAAATGGCAATTCTCCCAATTTAGCACTAAATTTGTTTCCATACACCTTTGTAGTACTCTAGTCGGATTGGCAAGGCATTCATCGAATGAATTCCCTACCACTAAGAAATCATCCATGAACACCTCCATAATGTCTTCCACCATATCGGTGAAAATAGCCATCATGCACCTTTGGAAAGTGGCAGGTGCATTGCATAGTCCGAATGGCATCCTCCTGAAGGCGAAGACGTCGTAAGGGCATGTGAAGGAGGTCTTTTCTCTATCTTCGGGGGCTATGGAGATTTGATTGTACCCCGAGTATCCATCGAGAAAGCAAAAGTGGGACCTCCCTGCCAACCTGTCAAGCATTTGATCAATGAAGGGAAGTGGGAAGTGATCTTTGTGGGTGGCTAGATTCAACTTCCTATAGTCCATGCATATTCTCCATCCGGTGACGGTTCTTGTTGAAATCAATTCATTGTTGTCTTTTTTCACTACCGTCAAGCCTTTTTTCTTGGGCACACATTGGACCGGACTAACCCAGCTGCTGTCTGAGATTGGGAAGATGATTCTCGTATCTAGCCACTTTATTACTTCCTTCTTCACCACTTCCTTCATGTTGGGGTTCAGCCTTCTTTGATGTTCCCTGGAAGGTTTGTGTCCATCTTCCAGGAGAATTTTATGCATACAATAGGCTGGGTTGATCCCCTTTATGTCTGCCATGGTCCACCCGATGGCAGGTCTTGCATTCCTTGAGTACCTGTATAAGCTTTTGGGCCTGCACATCTAACAAACTAGATGAGATAATAACAAGTAACGTGGAGTTAGGACCTAGATACTCATACCTGAGATGTGATGGTAGTGGTTTAAGTTCAAGTTTCGGTGGCTCTTCTATGGATGGCTTTGCTGGTGGGCTTTCTCTTTTCTCTAAGTGTAGATGTTCGAATTCGAGCTCTCTCTGCCAGAATCCCTTGCCTTCCAGAGATAATACCCATTCGGCCAAACTTTCACCGTTTACCTCTTCCATGTTCATCGGGCATGCTTGAAGTGGATCTTCAATAGTCAATTCTGCATCGTCGGTCTCCACTATCACATCAACCGCATCAATTAGAGAGCAATTTGCGAACTCACTAGGATGCCTCATGGATTTTTGCACATTGAAGATGATCTCCTCATCATTCAATCTCATCTTGAGTTCCCCAGTTTCACAATCAATTATGGCTCTCCCGGTGGCTAGGAATGGTCTTCCCGGGATTATGGGAATTTCTTCGTCGACCTTGCAATCAAGAATAACAAAATCGGCGGGAAACATGAACTTTCCAACCTGGATTAGCACATCATCTATAATACCAAATGGACGCTTAATCGTCCTGTCAGCAAGCTGTAAAAGCATAGAGGTGGGTCTGGCTCTCCCAATACCTAACCTCTTGTAGACAACTAAGGGCATGAGATTAATGCTTGCCCCCAAATCACATAAGGCCTTAGTAAAGGCATAATTCCCTATAGTGCATGGGATGGTGAAACTACCTGGATCAGATAGCTTCTCAGCAATGGGTCTAGAGACCACTGCACTACAAGTCTGTGTAAGTGTAACTGTGGCCAAGTCTTGAAAATCAAATTTCCGCGACATCAAATCCTTCATCATCTTAGCATAACCAAGCATTTCTTTTAAAGCTTTAATTAATGGAATGTTTACCTTGATTTGCTTGAGCATGTCGAAGAACTTTTTGTATTACTCCTCTTTCTGGTGTTTGGCCAACCTTTGGGGGAATGGTGGTGGACGCCTCTTCTTCCCGGTGACTTGGGATTTATCTTTGTCTATCGCTTTCTCATCAATCTGCTCCTCTACCTTTTCAGCTACTTTCTCCATTCCCTGTTGTGCTTCTTTATTTTCGGCAACTGGCTGGACTTTGACTTTTGTCAACCCTGTGGATTCATCCTATTCAATGGGCAATGGAGTAGGTGTCTCATCCTGTCTATCAATTTTCTCACTTTCATTCTCAGCATCAAGATCTCTACCGCTTCTCAGAGTCACTGCCATCATCTGCTTTGGGATTTGGTCCTTTGGGTTTGTTTGTGTATCTGCAGGCAATGTCCCTTGAGGACGATTGTTAAGTGACATAGCAATCTGACCCATCTGCACTTCCATATTTTTGATCGCTGCATCATGTGCATCTATTCTTTCATTGGTTTTGGCATTTGACCCAATTACCTGCTGCATCATAGCTTCCAACCTTGCAAACCCATCATCTTGTCTACCCCCATGTGGTGGTGGAGGTGGATGGTATCCCTGCTGCTGATTTCCGAAATTCAGAGGTCTAGGATATGGAGCCATGTTGTGTAGTGGCCTCATACCTGCTGCATTAAATTGTGGCTGTGAAGGTCTATACTGCATTGGAGCCTGTTGGCCCCAGTTTTGATTGCCTTGTCGTTGTCCTCCATAGTTAGCCACATAGTTCATATCCTCATGCTGATGATGATGTTCTTGGTCTGCAGCCCATGGATTACCTATGGGTTGGCTAATGCAAGATGTGCATAAACCACAATTGGTAGTATCTACAATGTGAACTTGCTGCTTAACCCCTGATTCTTCCACCTTCTTTGTCAGGATGCTCATTTGTGTCAATAAAGTTGCCACGTTCTCCTCCAGAGTGTTGGATGGATCCAGAGGTACAGAGTGTACTATTGGTGTGATAGGAGCATTCCTGGACGTCCACCCGGAATTTTGAGCCATCTTATCTAGCAAATTTTGGCCCTCTCTCCAAGTCTTGCTCAGAAAAGCCCCACCTGCTGAAGCATCTACAATATTCTTCATACTATCAGAAAGCCCCATGTAGAACCTTTGACCCAACATCTGCTCAGGGGAATCCCATGGTGAGGACACATAACAAGCATGCCTTTGAATCTCCCCCAAGTTTCATGTAGTGTTTCCAATGGTTTTTGTTTGAAGCTCACAATCTCATCAATTTGTTGAGTTGTTTTGTTGGGTGGATGAAACTTGTTGTGGAATTGTTTGACTAACTCATCCCAAGTTGCAATGGAGTTTATTGGGAGTGAGTTTAGCCATATCTGTGCTGCTCCTGTAACTGAGAATGGAAAAAGTAGTAATCTGATAGCTTTCGGAGTTACATTCGGTTGCCTTTGTGTTTTGCATATTGATAGAAAGTTCTTGAGGTGCTGTTGTGGATCTTCAACCTGAGACCCAGAGAATAATCCCTTGTTTTGCAACAAGTGAAGCATGTTGTTAGTAATCTGGAAAGACTCAGCTTGAATTGCTGGCACAACGATGGCAGTTGCCAAATTATCCGATGTGGGTTGTGCCCAGTCGAACAATGCACCTTCTTGTGCCTCCTGTGCCTCTTGCATATTTAGCCCGGCTTGCTGGTTTTGATCGTTTATGTCACCCATGTCGAAGTCTAATTTGATTGGTTGTTGAGATTGTTGAATTTGTTTGATGGCTTTGTTACGTGCCCGAAAAGTTTGCTCGGGGTCTGAGAGTCCTTCAATTAGTTCTCCAATCCTTGCAGATTTTCTAGGCATGCACCCGAATACCCAAATCAACAAACGTCAAAATATTCAATGTAGAGTGTAGAAAGAACCTGAATACACAAGAATCTTGAGTTCTGGCAATGGCAATTGATAATTCCGTTAAGTCCCCGGCAATGACGCCAAAATTGATTCACGTCCAAGCAACGGTCGTAGTCAATATAACTTGGTCTAATAAGTCCAAGATCGATCCCACGGAGAATTAACCTATCAATCACAACTTTCACAACCCAAGAGTACTTCCGAATCAAGTTCCCAAAATTTAGAATATTTTTGTGTAAGATTTTCGAACTACTACTTTGCAATAATTAAGAATGCTTAAAAGAAAGAATTGAATATAGAGTAAAAATAATATGGAGAAAGACTAAGGTATTGATTTCCCCTATTGATGGAATCCCTTATCGTTATGCTCTTACAAATTGTTAATATATTCTATCAATCATGAATGCTATGTGTATCGTAACCCTCTCCCGAGCAATTACAATAATTTACTAGTGCACTCTCCCGAGCTACCCTAGCTAGCTTTAATTTGAATAGTTCACTTAAGATTGCACCCAAGACTTCGTTATTCCTAACCCCGTCTTTACGCCTAAAGTTATAGATTCCTCCAATAACCTAGGTGTGGTGTTGTTCAACAATAAACCTAAATATGCACTATTTTCCAAGTTATGCACACTAAATAGGCACCGCTAATTGGGACGTCTACCAATTAACTACAATAAGAATGAAGTTGAACAAATAGAAATCTAAGTCACAATTTGTAATCATATAAATGATAAGTTCATCTATCAATAGGTTCCATCAAAACCTTAGAATAGAATTTAGCTACTCATGCTTGAAGAAACAAAAATAATAATTGAATTCATAAAGAAATACTTGGTATAAAATAAAAGAAAGAGTTTGAGAGGAATCTCTCCTACTAAAAACCTTGCAAAAGTATTGAATAATAGATTACATGCCTCTATGGGGCAAACTAGGAGTTTATATAGAGGTTTTAGGGCTTAAAAACTAAGTTTGAGTCCAATTGGGATTACTGCCGCGGAGCCTTCCGTGGTTCGTTCGCGGCCGCGAGCGGACCGCGAACAGTCAAACTTTAGAGGCCTTCTTTTTTCGCGGTTCATCCGCGGCCGCGAGTGAACCGCGGATGAACAGGACTTCTGATTCTTCACTGCTTCTTCCAGACCTCTTCACTTTAGCTCTTCTTTTGGCCTTTTCATCAACCTAGGACTCCAAAATAGCTCTTTATGGCATCCAATGTATCACATGTACCTGTAAAACACAATCGAACACTAATCAAAGCATTTTGTCCTCATAATCAACATTAATTCCATAACAAAGTGTGATTATTTAGGGTATAATTATAGTCAAATTTACCTAATATCAATAGCGTTGTTATGCTTATGGATGAGGAGCAACTAATAAAGAAATATAGTTCTGATCATCCTTCAGATGACATAACTATATATCACTTTTTCTAACAAACGTTTTAGCATATTTAGACTACAATTTTTTTAAACAGTGTCTGATTTCAATAATAATCAAGTGTTGGATGGGGAGAAAGAATGTGCGGTTAATACATAAATAATATGTCGTTTAACATTAAAGCTACTTACATATTTTGAGGGATTTCTCTCTGAATAATTATTCTAAAAGATTTGCAGTAGTTGTTTTATAACTTTAAACGTCATACCATGCCCACTTGATTTTTCCTCCCTGACTGTATGAACATAGTATTAATATTTTATACACTATTCATATTGCTGATTATTTTATTTGTATGGTATAAATTATCAAATCTTTAGGAAATCTTATTTCATTAGTTATTTGGCCTAAATTTTAACTTCACATAAGCAGGATTCAATTGAAGAAAATGAATTACCAGATAATGCACACACACCAGGCAAGATAGGTATAAGTAATACCGCAACAATGGTTGAAGAAGATGGAAATGCACAATTGTTAGGAAATAAAATGAAGAAAGTGTTTAAGAAGAAGAAAACAACATAAGCTCTTTCTGAATCTTAGTATTTAGAAAAATAACTATTATATATAGACTTAGTATATTATTAGTATTGTTATTACTTATTAGTACTGTTATTACTTATGAACAATATATTTTAATTATTTTCTCTTAACTGTCTGTATTACATTTTCAGTTATATTAAACAAATATCCTTCTAACTTGGAAGACACATCAAATAGCACCCAGCACTTTTTTGGTTATTGACAAATGTATGTACTTTTAGGAAGTAAAATCTCCTAAATGCCTATATTCTTTTGTAAAGTTGCATCCCTGTTAAGGACATACGATCATGGTTCATTCATGCAGGTACACTATATGCAGGTTTCCCCTTTTCATTTACATCACACATTGCATTTCTTTTGCAGAATCACTTAGGGAAAGAATCATACAATGGTAATTTTCCCTGATGTCTATGGCATTTACACAGTCCGCTAGCCATCTGTCCTTTGTAATTTTTAATTGTTAACAAATTTTGGGACATCAACATTATTTCTGTTCAACATACCGCAGGATTACACTAAGACTGTAACAAAGTAAATCCCAAATTGGGATGTTTACTGATGATTGTGAATGAAAGTAATGAAACAGTTGGAATGGCAGGCTAGAGATAACCTCTGTCACGCTACTTAATTAGTGTACAAAATTTACACGGGATGAAGCCTTTCACTCACTTTATGAGAGGTGCACCAAAGAAGTAACCATGAAACTTCGCTGCCTCACCAGAAGAAGTTTTAGGTCTGTGCTGTTGCCAAAGATGATTCATGGCCTTCATCCATATTGATTAATTAGTAGTGTTCCAAACAGCATCTGCCATTGCTTCCCTTAAAAGCATACCCTCAGTTAACTATCAGCCACACGCAGAAACATATATAAATTATAAATCTCACACTAACTTGAAAAGGCAAGAAAACTTTTTAAAATAAGGCTTAGCGGATATATGCAAATGGATAAATGTTTAAAATCTATTCAAGTATCATAAAAAATAAATTTATCATGTTATAATCTACTTACTTTAAAAGAGTTGTACCACTACTGCGGATTTTAAACAACTGCTATATCCAAATTCTTCTCCAATTGCCACATCCAACTCTTCAGCAACACGAAGAGACACGGACATTGCAGCCACCCTCTGACATTGAGTGCAAGCAATCATATACTTGCGGCGCTTATCAGCCGTCTCAACTTCAACATCATCGACCACATTCAGCTTCCAAAACAACCACTACAATTATAAAACATAAGAGAACTCTATGACCAATAAGTGACCACATTACTTACACCAAAACATAGTCATAGTAAAAAGAAAAACAAAATTAACAGCAGACAACAGGTACTCGGCTGTGAGTGCCAGTTATTACAACAACAAGCAGCAAAAATACTTACATTTCAATATCTAAATTACTATAAGTTTACCTGTATATATCTTTATGAACTGGATTTAGAACCAGCAGTAACCAAATTGGAAAAAAGGATATCACGTTGTCACAAAAAATCTGTAATATCAATGATCTACAAGCTGTAAATTGGACTTCAAAATATGAAAGAATTGAGGAAATCTAAAATGGTAACGACCCGACCCATCGTTACGAGAGCTACCACATCGTTTTTCCCATTTTATGCTTTCATATGTTTCATTATATGTGTTTGGAGAATTTGAAGTAAATCGGGTAGAAATGAGGCAATAAACTCTTATTGGGAAGGTTAGTTTGGAAAAGTCAACCGAATATTGACTTATGAGTTAGAAGGCTTGAAATGGATTTCCGATGATTCTACTAGTTTTGGGGGATGATTTATGACTTAAGAGCGCAATTGGAGCTGAATTCGGAGGTCCGATGTAGAATTAGGCTTGAATTGGCTAAGGTTGGATTTTGGCATTTTGGTTGATAGGTGAGATTTTGATCCGAGAGCCGGAATGGAATTCCGAGAGTTTCTGTAGCTTCGTGGTGTGATTTGTGATGTGTGTACAAAATTTCCGATCATTCGGACGTTGTTTGGTTGGGTTTTTAATCGAATGCATGTTTCGGACGTTTTTGAAGAACTTAGACTTGAATCGGGTGTGAATTGATGATTTTAGTGTTGTTAGGTGTATTTTGATTATTGGAATAAGTTTGGATGATGTTTTGGGATATGTTGGTGCCTTTGGTTGAGGTCTCGGGGCCTCAGGTGTATTTCGGGTTGTGATCACTCTCTTATTTGATGTTTCGACATCGTTTCTTCAAGCATAAATGATATCATATTAAACACATGAGCTCCGATTACTGTTTTGAATAAAGCATTAGATCCGTATCGTAATTACGGACCCGTATCAAAAAGAATCATCGAATTTGGACATCGTATGAGGATTTTATGGCCATTTTACTAAGGTTGCCCAGATTTTTAAGCTAATGACGAAATTGCCCCTGACGGCGTATTAAAAACCTGCACTATTTGCAAATCTTAAAACCTACATATCTCTTTCATTATAAGGTCAAATTAAGTGATTCAAAAGCCTAAATTCATTAGCAATTCACAAGAAATCCATTGGGAGCGTATAATGCGTGAACAGTATAACTATAATGAGCAAGTCGAGTTTTCTTCCAATTTTGGAATGGGAAGAAGCTTCTGAGGCAATTTTTAAGAGAGAATTCATGAGATTTCATCAGGTAAGAGTTCTTAGACTCGAATTATGTTGTTATGATGTAAAAACATAGATTAAACACTAAAAAACAAAGGATTTAAAGGGTAAAAATGGAGGTTAGGGCTTGAAATCTAAGAAAGTGTAAAGTTGGAATTTGAGGGGCCAAACGGACTCCGATTTAGATAAATTTTGTATGAATGTACTCGTGGCGAGACGAGGAATCCGTTGGTAGGATTTTCAAACTTTTTCGAGAAGTGGGCCCAGGGCCCGAGTTTTACCAACTTTGTGAATTTTAGTACTTTTCGAGTATTTTTTATTGGGTTATGTTTCTTTGACCCATATTTATGTATTCGCTGTGGTTTTGACTAGATTCGACGCACGAGGAGGCAAATTCGAAAGGAAAAGGTATTGCGGACGAGTCCACAGCTGGTTAGAGGTGAGTAGTTTGTTATATGATGGCCTGAGGGTTTGAAACCCCAGCTTATCACATTGTGACGTTATTTAGGGCGTGACTCGCATCCCATGGCAGGTGCGGGATTGGTTATGACTAGGGATTGTGACTTGGTCCATCCCGAACTACTGAAAAATTGGTCTACGGTAACGATTGAAAAACCGTTCCCATAGACTGTCAAACCGTTGCCATAGGGATACTGGAACGGTTTAAAGATCGTCACATCAGCCGGCGTACCCATAGGCCTACTGGAACGGTTCTTGCAACGGTTTGTATCGTCGTGATAATAGATACGTCTATTGCAACGGTTTTCCCTTTTTCTGTTGGAATGGTTATTTTTTTCAATTGGAACAGTTTAAAACCGTTACTATATTTTTTATACAACGGTTTTTAACCGTTACCATTTTGTTTAAAGAAATACTTATGTAAGCTATTGCTACGGTTATGTGGGATATAGACACGATTTCTTTAGGCTATCGTAACGGTTATATTTGTATTTGGAATAGTTTATGGGACCTATTGCAACGG
This sequence comes from Nicotiana noctiflora, assembly GCA_032618575.1. Classification (NCBI taxonomy): domain Eukaryota; kingdom Viridiplantae; phylum Streptophyta; class Magnoliopsida; order Solanales; family Solanaceae; genus Nicotiana; species Nicotiana noctiflora. The sequence goes on from JASVEL010000129.1 coordinate 318,849, forward strand.
TTTACGTTGTCTACTAGAACACCATTTGTGTCCTATTGCAACAGTTCTGGTAGGCTATTGTATCAGTTTATTTAAAACCAAAATATAGCACCTATTATAAATAAATATTTATACATACAATAAATTATAATAACACAAAAATTTAAATACTATCATAAAATAAAACTATTTATAATACAAAATTATCCATCAAGCAAATAATATCCATAAAGTAAATGGTCTACCCCATGAGTGCATAAGTTTAGTACATTTCAAGAGAGTAAATTAGTTTAAAAAATGTTGGTAACAAAATATTCTTAGAACATTCATCTATAGCTATACAAAATTCATTTCAAGTAAGGTCTAGTTCTTCATCGTCTTCATCATTCATTTCTTAATATACTCCACCTACAAAAGAGGATAAGTAAAGTTACAACCAAAATGAACCTTGCGTAGATAAGCAAATAACTAAACCGTTCCAAGACCACTAGAATGTTGGATATGAAATCTGGCCAAGTTACTACTGATACGCATAAAGAACCAGGCTCACGGGTTGTTAAACACCCAACAGATCAAGCTTGGGCAGTGGTAAATAAATCACCAACCAAAAATAATTCTACAGGTCTTAAAATCAGCTTTTAGAAGCTACTCTCTACAGGTAACAATCAACAAGTAGACAAAGATATGGTTTTAATCTCTCAAACATCCACAACTAAGGTGAGTGCATCCCGTGGGAATGTGGAAGCTTTTCAAATGGTAGCTGTGGATTTCTGAATACATCAGTCGATAGAAAGAAACAAAACACAGATCGAAATGTTTACCAGTGCTTTGTTTTTGGTTCTAAAGGATCTGGCAAATCGGCCTTGCTGAAGTCTTTGTGTTAATTAACAATATGCATGTTAATGAATCCAGAAAATTTTTAAAGACTATGGCATACAAAAATGAGTAAGCAAACCATTAATTAGGTACCAGTGACACATTTAATGCCCAATGTATTTTTTAAAAAAAGTCAAACACACTGTCAAAATTATTAGCATGCGCACAAACAGTCCAAACATGATTGGGACTAACCATTTCCTATATGCATGGATACTACTGTTTAGAAGACTCAACAAAACAAATTATAAAATGCTATTAAAATTCAAAGCAAATATAGGAGCACACGAACATCAATTAGCACCCAAGTCCTATCTCTAATAAACCTTTTTTACATCATTACAAGTTTCATTAATATACCATTGGACAATATACAACATAAGTTAGACTAAATGAGCCTAGTCTCTAAATGAACTTTGACACAGCAACGGTTAAAACTCCCTCTTCCCAAGCAACTTCCACTTGGCGCAAGTGTCAAACTCTGGCTAAATGTCCTTTAGTTAAAGCTCATGCAAATTGCAAATTATACAAGGACACAGATGACCAAAACAAACAACACAGAGAGGTTCCTTATTAATATGCATGGTGATTCCTTATTAATATGCATAGTGTTAATTAAAAGAGTCATATATTATTCTTTGATGCATGGATATACATCTCCTGTTAATTAATTGAGTCATTGCATTTTCAACTTTATTGCCTAGTCAAATCCCCTCGAGATTAAATTTAAGTACATTCCCATAATATTAAATATGGTTTTGATGCAGGGAACTAAAAAAACCCTTGTACTTAGACAATACACTACTTTGAGTAAAGCTCAGAATCTTTATTATAAACACTTTTAATGCCCCCTTCCCCATCCTACCCTCCTATTTTGTGATGAATATCAGACTCTAACCATAGGTAACATGAAGGTTCAAGTTTGTCCGAATAAGATTACTTACCCTGCTTTTCAGAAAGACAAGATGGGAAGGAATCAAATCATCAAATGCAGCAACCGAAAAGTAATCAATTCCTAAAAGGAAAAAAATGAAACAAATGTCAGTTACAAATTTCTTCAAGCAGTCGATAATCTTGAAGGAAATCACTAAGTAAATTATGCTTATTTACTATAGCTGAACTTCAGCAGTAAAACAGAGAAGCCTCTAATAAGGACAAATCCAAATGGCCAATGAGATTTGTAAGCATAGATGAGATTTATGCATCATCATCTATGGTAACTCAAAAAATATATTTACAGCAAGGGGAAGTTTACTCCAACCACGGAGGATGCACAGAAGTACAATTTGAGGAAAGAATTTTAACTATTTACTCTTGATGTTATAATAGAAATGGCAATAATGAGTAGCTGGGATTTTATGCAGAAAGCAAATGTAGACACCTGTCGGGACTAAGCAAAGAAGTAGTAATTGGAGATAGTAGCCATGTCAATCCAGCTTAGACGCACCAAACGAAAAAGAGGAACCCTTTGGCCATAGAGGTGCAATAGCCCACAAAGTGTTGTATATAGTTGACCAGTACTGTTAACATAAACACCTATTACACCACAAAATTATTCACCTATTCACAAAAAAAAGGGAAAAGCTAAAAGAATTTGCATCCTTCAATAAGATTCTTAAGATATGAATGTGCTACAGCCTATACTTTATTGATACTACTTCAAATGCTTATCCTTTCAACAATTTGATCATGATAGTTTCCACTCTCCAGAGTCAAGTGAACATATTGAGAATGTGCTTCAAGTTTCATTATGTTTTGCAATTCATCTATCATTTTTATATTGTAAAAGAGTAATCCAAGATCTACACCCCGTAGAGGCACATTATTCAAAGTCTAAGAGCAGATTCAGCTCCAAATTTGTTGGTTTTGAACATCCATTTATAACTTTTACTTTTATTAGAAGTGTGCCTTTTATGACATCTAAAGTCTGAGAATACATAATTTCAGTGGGAGCTACAACAAACATGCAATTTAAGCACAATTTTAAGATACTGCAACAAGTTACCTATCAGTATTTAGTGTTCTAAAAAGTACTCGTTTCACTCCCTTGGGGATATATGAGGATTGAGTAACATCCGCTGAATAAAAGAAACAAAAGTATCATCACAGTTAGCCAATATACATTTGCAAATAGCTTTTTTCTGCCACCTAATTTTCAGTGAGTATTTATTCCTCAAAGTTGTTGCACATCTCATATTTTATGCAAGGTAAAGACAGAGGAAGATTGTTATTATGTTAATATACTAGAAAATTGAGAAACAAATGAAGATAATAAGTTGGAAATTGATCCAAAAACTAATAAGAGAGTTTATTATCCTAGAGACATTTAGCATGACAGGGGAGGGGAGATTTACCAGTTAAGTTCATCTCTTGGAACATCAACTACCAATGCAGGACCTGTTAAACCAAGTAAAGGACGTCATCGTTAGTGCATGAAAATGGGTAACATTGCCTGTAAAAAGATAAAATACTAAACACGCCTGTTAAGAAGAAAACAATTGACACTATGTAAAAGGTGATGATTCAAATTTAAAAAGAAAAAATAGACAGGAAGTTGTACGCTGAAAAACAAAGAGAATCTAAATCAATGATCAACCATTAAATGAACCAGAACCAGCCATAGCAAAAACGAAACATTAATGATCTTTGTAGGAGGTATCCTTCCAATGAAGAAGCCAACGATAGGAAAATTCATTTATTCTATGAAAAACATTAAAAAAACAATATCATGTCAATGTACCTTTGATGAATGGATCAACGTAAATATTACCAAAGAAAAATGCATCAAATTTGAATACATATGCATCTGAACACAAAATATTATGTAAAAAGGAGAGGGCACCATTTCCGGATGCCTTTTTCGCAGTAAGCAAATTATGAACCTTACCTACTAATTTTTTAAGAGTCAACACTTTCGTTCATGGTGAGGAAAAAATTACTTTCCTGCTTCTTTTAACAGCATAATAAAAGCACTTTCAGTTTTTATCTCCCTCTATTAGTCGTCATATTTTTCTTCTCTTTTGATTTTTCCTTTTGATGCTAATTTCAAATTGTATCGACTCATTTCCTAATATACCCAATACCCACCTATTATTTTAAATTCAATTATTTTAAGTAATTTGCACAGTGCTCGATAAGTATTCCATCTGAACTTCTGAATTTTTCCTATGTAGTAGAAAAGGAATTGACAACCACAAAATATGAGATCATAGAATTGCAGTAAAATTCAGAATTAGGTTGAAGATAGATAATTTTGAAAATCGTTCCAAGATTTAATTCCTAGCACTACATCTAGTGATCAATAACAGCAAATTACAAGAGTTGAAATAGAACAAGAAAATCAACCATGTCCTATGCTTAAAACAAATAATAAAGCTAAATTAACAAGACAGAAAATGCAGAATACCTAGCATCAGTAAAACCTAAAGAAGCAACATCAGAAAACCTAGAACCATCATCAGAAAAATCAAAAGCTTGAAACAAAAAAAAACCAAAGAGAAAGTAAACAAAAACAAAAAAAAATATATCATCTAACAGAGAAAAAGGTATAAAAATTTACCTGCAAATTCGGAGATTTGGGGAAGGAGTGTCGGAGAAGTACCGGAGCAGCGCCAGCAAAACGCCGGAAAGACCTTGGGGTTTTGGGCTTTGAGAACTCTAGGGTTTGATGATTATGATGATCAAATGAAGAGGTATTAGTTGAAACTTGGCCATTAATCTTAGATGAAAAAGAAAAGAGATCAAAGAGGCGCGATTTTGGGTTGTATCGATGAGGGAGCCCTGGTGATGATGAGGGAGTTTGGATACTGGGGTACTATGTTTGGGACTTTGGATGTATCGATATTGGGGAGCTAATTTTTAATTATTGTTAAAAATTAAAAAAAAATGACAGGTCACTTATTAGTTTGGCGGGCTGCTAAAAATTTCAGCAGAAAAACGAGAGGGAATTGAATACCCGTTCCCATAGCAATTTTTTTCTAAAACCGTTGCTATATATAAGTCTATTGGGACGGTTAACAAAACCGTTGCAACACAAAACTCTATGGCAACGGTTTGATGTGTAAAGCGTGCGGATACCACCGATTCTTTTGTAACGGTTTGAACCGTTACTATATCACCTCTATGGCAACAGTTTGTGAACTGTTACCAAAAAAAGTGTTCCCATAGGCCCATTTTCTAGTATTGGAACAAGAATAATACTATATTGGCGATTGAAATGCACTATGTGTTGAGTATATATGAGGGCTATATGCCATGTTTGGGGCCTTCACAGGACTCGGTGTCAAGACCCGGATTTTCCCCCAACATCGGGATCGTGATGGCGCCTACTCGTAGTAGCTAGGCAAGCCACTGTATTCATACTATCCTGTTTTTAATATAATTTCATAATTTATTTAAACAATAATCCATAACCTTAATTAAATAAGTGCGGAATACTTTATCGAAATAGAAATAACTAATTACAAGGTGAAAATCATACTGAAATCCTCTACCCAAGACGTGGAGTCACCAACTCACGAACTACTACTGAATACTACACATAAAAGTTTGAAAGAAATATAACATAATTCTGTTTGTCTCGGAACAAAGAGACTACGGCTAGTAACATAAATAAAGAGAGAGACGCCGGGCCTGCGGACGTCTGCAAGCTACCTCGGTCTCAAATGTGATCAACTCCCACGCAATCGATTTACTGCTGCTGCTCCTGATCGTAACCTGGACCTGTGCAAAAACGCACAGAAGTGTAGTATCAGCACAACCGACCCCATGTGCTGGTAAGTGCATGGCCTATCCCGGCGAAGTAGTGACAAGCCTAGGACCAGACACCCACATAAACCTGTGCAATTCAATATATATGTATACCACAGAATAACAAGAAATAACCAGGTAATAACACAATAAGGAATATCTCAAAGAGTTCAACAATTAACAACGGTTAATAAATTCACAAGGAAAAACAAAGTATAATGGAAACACAAGTAATATCAAGTCAAGGAATAGCAAGCAGTTGCACGGCATCACCCTTCGTGCTTTTACTCTCATCCTCACATCCATAGTACGGCATGATCCTTCGTACATGGTTCAATAACAGGGCACGGCATGATCCTTCGTGCATAATCAATAAAACATAGCACGGCATTAACCTTCGTGCATAAATAATAAAACATGGCACGACATTAACCTTCGTGCATAAATAATAAATCAAGGCACGACATCACCCTTCGTGCATTATCACTCTTCCTCACCCAAATAACAATCATAGTTAAGGGCAAGGAAAGAAACAGTAATTCATAAACCGTCCCAACGAGGGCAATCAATAATCATCTTCACATCAAGTCCCGACAAGGGAGAACAATAACAATTCTACAACCTGGCAAGGGTTCAACAATTCATCTACAAATATGTTTCACAATAAGCATTATCAACGACTCACGGTCATACTAGACGCCAGTGTATGGATGCTCGTCACCACAGCCCATACACCGCACTTGATCACATAACACATAATCCTATTCCCTCACGCTAAGATAGAACAAACACTTACCTCGAATGTTTATGAACAATTCAATCCGTGGCAATGTCTTTTTCTTTCAAATTTGGCTCCAATCCAATCGTATCTATACACAATTGATTTAGTATCATCAATACTACTCAACAAACTAATTCCTAAGACCAATTACAACTTTTACAATATTCTGCCCGGAATAGTGAATTTCGACCCCGGGCCCACATGGTCGGAACTCGGGGTTCGGACCAAAATCCGGTTACCCATCCCCCACGAGTTCATGTATATGATTTGTTTCAAAATCGGACCTCAATTCGAGGTCCAATTTCCCAATTTATGAAAAACCCTATATTCTATCAAAAACAAGAAATTCTACCATGAAAACCTTTGATTTCTATTGAAAAACATGTTTAATGATGTTAGGAATTGAAAGAATTAAGTAAAAAGTGACTTACAATTGTTTTGAAGAAGAAGGAATCCGTGAAGAATCGCAAATGGGTGTTTTTGGTTTGTAAAAAGTGAAGAAATGAACTGAAAATCGTGTTTTACAGGTCTCTGTGTTCGCATTTGCGAACATGGGTTCGCAATTGCGAACCCCGACCAATTTCTGGAGTTTGAAAAATAAGCTAAGGTTGGGAAGTTCGCATTTGCGAACTTTTGTTCGCATTTGCGAACACTGGCAGGAAAGGGAAATGTGGGCATTGTTCGCATTTGCGAACTATTGTTCGCATTTGCGAACAAGGCTGGATTTGGGAATGTTCGCATTTGCGAACTATGGTTCGCATTTGCGAACTATGGTTCGCATTTGCGAACATAGGCAGGGCAAGGGGATGTTCGCATTTGCGAACAATTGTTCACATTTGCGAACAAGGGTTCGCATTTGCGAACTATTGTTCGCATTTGCGAACAAGGCTGGGTATGAGGGACTTCGCATTTGCGATCAGGGTTCGCATTTGCGAGCCCTGCCTTGATCTGCCCCCTTCGCAATTGCGAGAAATGCTTCGCAATTGCGAAGCTAACAGCTGGGTGAAAAACCAGCAGTGCAAAAATTCAGAATTTAATCCAACGGCCTATCAAATCTTTACCCGAGCCCCCCGGGCTCCAAACCAAACATGTACACAACCTCAAAAACACATTATGAACTTGTTCGTGCGATCACATCGCCAATATCACATCGTTTTCATCAAATCAAGCCTCAAATTCATGATTTTCATACTTTTGGTTTTCAAAACTTTCAAACTTGGAACTCGAGGTCCAAAACATCTCAAACGACATCCGAATGTCACCAAACTTTACAGAAATCACATATATAATATTTAAGACTTGTACCGGGCGTCGGAACCAAAATACGAGCCCGATACCAAGGTCAATTAATTCGTTTCCTTTAACAATTACATCAAAAACAATTTCATAGAAAAATTCATAACTTGGGCTCTAGGCCTCAGAATTCGACTCCGGACGCATGTCCGAGTCCCATATTTTCCTACGGACTTTTCGGGACCATCCAATCTCGGGTCCGGGTCCGTTTACCAAAAATGTTGACCGAAGTCAACCATATCAATATTAACATCATTTTTATCCAAATTTCTCATAGAATTCATATTTTCTATCACAAAAATCTTTCCGGCTACATGCTCGGATTGTGCACGTAAATCGAGGCAACATAGAATGAGGTTTTCAAGGCCTCAGAAGCTCGAAATGATTAATTAAATAAGTGATGACCCTTTGGGTCGTCACAATCTCCACCTCTAAAACAACCGTTCGTCCTCGAACGGACAAAAGAAAGAAGTACCTGAGTCAGGAAACAAATGTGGGTAGCGGCTCCGCATATCAGACTCGGACTCCCAGGTTGATGCCTCAGGAGGCTGACCTCTCCACTAAACACGCACGGAAGGATAACTCTTCGACCTCAACTGTCGAACCTGCCGGTCTGGAATGGCCACCGGCTCCTCCTCGTAAGATAGATCATTGTCCAATTGGACAGTACCTGAAGTCTAACACATGTGTGGGATCGCCGTGGTATCTCCGAAGCATAGATACGTGAAAAACCGGATGCACGGCTGATAAGCTAGGCGGCAAAGCTAATCTGTAAGCCACCCCTCCCACTCTGTCTAGAATCTCAAATGGACCAATATACCTAGGGCTGAGCTTGCCCTTCTTCCCGAACCTCATCACGCCCTTCATAGGCGACACTCGGAGCAATACTCGTTCACCGACCATGAAATCTACATCTCGAACCTTACGATCCGCATAAGTCTTCTGCTTGGACTGAGCTGAACGCAATCTCTCTCGAATAGTCTTGACCTTATCCAAGGCCTTCGAACTAAGTACGTACCCGACAACGGAGCCTCTCCGGGTTCAGAACCATCCAGCTGGTGATCGACGTCGCCTACCGTACAACGCCTCGTACGGAGCCATCGCGGATGCTAGTCTGGTAGCTGTTATTGTGGGCGAACTCTGCCAATGGCGAAACCGGTCCCACGAGCCTCCGAAATCAATAACACGGGCTCGAAGCATGTCCTTCTAGAATACGAATAGTCCTCTCGGACCTGGCCGTCCGTCCGAGGATGAAATGCTGTACTCGGCTGAACCTGGGTGCCTAACTCTCGCTCGGACCGCTCTCCGGAACCGCAAGGTAAGCTGCGTCCCCGATCGGAGATAATAGATGCGGCACTCGATGGAGACGAACAATCTCCTAATGTAAATCTCTCCGCTAACCTCTCCTACGAGTAGGAGACGGATGCTGGAATAAAGTGTGTTGACTTGGTCGGCCTATCAACAATGACCCAAATAGCATCAAATTTCCTCCGAGGTCAAAGGAAGTCCCGTAACGAAGTCCATAGTGATCCGCTCCCATTTCCACTCGGGAATTTCAATCCTATGGAATACACCACCGGGTCTCTGGTTCTCATATTTCACCTGCTGACAATTTAGACACCGAGCGACATACGCAACGATATCTTTCTTCATTCTGCGCCACCAATAGTGCTGCCGTAAGTCCTGGTACATCTTCGCGGCGCCTGGGTGAATAGAATACCGCGAACTGTGGGCCTCCGCTAAGATCAACTCTCGAATCCCTTCGACATTGGGCACACAAACTCGACCCTGCAATTTCAATACCCCATTATCATCTAGATTTACCTGTGTGGCACCTCCCCGCTATACTGTATCTCTCAACTCACGCAAATGAGGATCATCAAATTGCCTCTCACGGATACGCTCTAATAAAGAAGAACGAGCGACCGTGCAGGCTAACACCCTGCTAGGCTCAGAAATGTCTAATCTCGCGAACCGGTTGGCTAAGGCCTGGACATCTAGAGCTAATGGTCTCTGACTAACCGGAATGTATGCAAGACTACCCATGCTAGCATACTTTCTACTCAATGCATCGGCCACCACATTGGCCTTACCCTGGGTGATATAAGATAGTAACATCATAGTCTTTTAGCAACTCTAACCATCTCCGTTGTCATAGATTCAACTCCTTTTGCTTGAACAAGTACTGTAGGCTTTTGTGATCGGTGTACACCTCGCATGTCACACCATATAGATAATGCCTCCAGGATCTTTAAGGCATGAACCACTGCTGCTAACTCAAAATCATGAGCCGGATAATTCTTCTCATGTATCTTTAAGCGCCTCGAAGCATAAGCGATAACCTGCACATCCTGCATCAATACGGCTCCAAGCCTGTGCGAGATGCGTCACGATAAACATGTATAAGGCCCTGCACTTTAGGTAGTATCAACAGCTGGTGCGGTGGTCGAAGGCTTGTCTTGAGCTTACGAAGCTCGCCTTACACTCCTCGACCACTGGGACCGGACACCCTTACGGGTCGACACTGGTCATCGGGGGCTGCAATAGAAGAAAACCCCTCTACAAAACGACGGTAGTAACACTCGCTAATCCCGAGAAACTCCGGATCTCGATCACGCTGAAGCTGGTCGAGGCCAGTGCGGGCTGCCTCAATTTTCTTTGGGTCTACCCTGAATACCTTCCATCGATACAATGTGACCCGGAAATGCTACCGAACTCGGCCCGAACTCACATTTAGAAAATTTGGCATATAGCGGGTTATCTTTCAGAGTATGAAGAACCACTCCGAGGTGTTGCTCGTGCTCTTCCTGGCTGCGGGAGTACACCGAGGATGTCATCTATGAAGACTATCACGAATAGATCTAAGTAAGGCATGAATACCCGATTCATCAACTCCATGAATGCTGTTGGGGCATTGGTCAACTCGAAGGACATGACCAAGAACTCATAATGCCCATATCTAGAGCGAAAGGCTGTCTTGGGAATGTCGGCCGCCCTGATCTTCAGCTGATGGTAGCCTGACCTCAAGTCTATCTTAGAGAATACCCTCGCTCCCTGGAGTTGGTCAAACAAATCATCAATCCTCGGCAGTGGATACTTATTCTTTATTGTCACTTTGTTTAATTGCCGGTAATCAATACATATCCGCATCGAGCCATCTTTCTTCTTTACAAATAATACAGGTGCTCCCGGGGGGAAACACTGGGCCTGATAAAGCCCTTCTCAAGAAGGTCTTGCAGCTGATCTTTCAACTCTTTTAGCTCCGGCGGGGCCATACGATAGGGTGGAATAGAGATGGGCGTGAGTGCCGGTGCCCGGATCGATACGGAAATCAATATCCCGTCGGGTGGCATGCCGGCAGGTACGAAGGAAAAACCTCGGGGAAACTCCCGTGCGATAGGGACTGACTCGATGGAAGGAACCTCTGCGGCTGGAATCACGAACATAAGCCGGATAAGGCTAGACACCGCTTCTCGACCATGCGTCGAGCACCCACATAGGAAATAAGAGTGCGAACGGAGTGGCTTGAGGTACCTTTCCACTCTAGTCGGGGTGATTCGGGCAAGGCTAAGGTCAGAGTCTTAGCATGACAATCTAGAATAGCATGGTATGGGGATAACCAGTCCATCCCCAATATGACATCAAAATCCACCATATCCAAAAGCAACGGATCAACACGGGTCTCGAAGACCCCCAAATATAACTACGCACGAACGATGCACTCGGTCGACTACAATGGAGTCACCCGCTGGTGTAGCCACATAAACTAGAATATCCAGAGCATGGCTGGGCACGGCCAAATACGGTGCAAAGTAGGAAGACACGTATGAATATGTAGATCCGGGGTCGAAATAATGCTGAAGCACCTGCGCCACGCGCGAGAATAGTGCACGTAATCACGGCGTACGATGCCTCGCCTCGGCCTGGCCGTGGTAAAGCATAGAATCGGGGATCCGCACCTCCCTCCGAGCTGCGTCTCTAGGACGACCATCAGCTGGCTGACCTCTACCTCTGGCTGGACGGTCTCCGCCTCTGCGGTCTCGACCTCCACCTCTATAATCTGCCCCCGCCTGCGGGTGGGCTGGGCGGTCGAGGGTCGGACGGGGCTCGAATCGTAGGATGAGGACCTCGGCTGCGGGCGTTGCCCGTCTGCTCGAGGGCAATACCGATAAAATGACACGGGTCACCTGCAACTTGTAGGAAGAGCAATGGCTTCAACCCACTTAGACACATAGTCAACTGCAACCAAAATGTATCGATGACCATTAGAATATGGAAATGGCCCCATGAAATCAATTCCCCATACATCAAATAGCTCCACTGTTGTAACGACCCGGCCCGTCGTTACGGGAATTACCACCCCGTTATGTAGTAAATGCATGTTTTATGATTTTATATCAGTGTTAGAGTCTATCGGGTGAGTTAAGGGTGAATTGGATTGAAAATGAGGCATATAGCCTTTTTGAAGGAGACTTGAATAAGGAAAGTCAATCCGGAGTTGACTATTTGGTTAGAGGGCTCGGAATCGGATTCTGATGATTCGGTTAGTTCCGGGAGGTGATTTGTGACTTAGGGGAGCGATCGGAATTGAATTTGGAGGCCGGTGTAGAAATAGGCTTGAATTGGCTAAGGTTGAATTTTGGCGAAATCCGAACGGTAGGTGAGATTTTGATCCGGGGGTCGGAATGGAATTCCGACAGTTGCAGTAGCTTCGTTAGGTGATTTTGGATATGCCTGCAAATTTTCAGGTCATTCGGACATCGTTTGATCGGGTTTTGGATTGAATGTTAGTTTTGAAAGTTTTGAATAAACATAAGCTTGAATCCGTGTGTAATTGATGATTTTGATGTTTAGGATGATGTTTTGATGATTGGAACAAGTTTTGATAATGTTTTAAGTCATGTTGGTGCTTTTGGTTGAGGTCCCGGGGGCCTCGGGTGTGTTTCGGATGCCTAACGGGTCATTTTTGGAAGTTTTTGAAGTGCTGTTGCTGGTATCTGGTGTTGTCCTTCGCGTTCGCGAGGTCCCATCGCGTTCGCGAAGAAGAAATTGGATTCTGAGACTTTTGTGCATCGCGTTCGCGACAGTGCTTCGCGTTCGCGATGAAGGATTTGTCATCTGGGACTTGTGTTCTTCGCGTTCGCGACAGTGCTTCGCGTTCGCGAAGAAGGAATTTCTGTCGCGCAGGTCCTACTTCGGAAGCTCATATCTTTTTATCTACAAGGAATTTTGAGGTGATTCAAAAACGAAAGTTGTAGCTCTTTGAATCTAGTTTTCAGAAATATATTATAATAGTCATTTGGAGTTGTGTGTAAAGAGTTATGGCCATTTCAATAGAGGGTGTCCGAGCAGAGGTGAAAAACAAAATTTTGGGAGTTTGTTCTTCGCGAACGCGAGGGTATGACCGCGAACGCGAAGAACAAGTCTCCGGGCAGCAGAATAAAATCCAAACTTCGTCCCATTTGTCATTTTTGACGATTTGGAGCTCGGGTAAGGCGATTTTTCGGGAGATATTTTGAGAGAACAACGGGGTAAGCACTCTTAACTCAATTTTGGTTGTATAACTCGAATCTATTGCAAGTTTTGGTGTTTAATTTGAGAAATTTTGTTGAAAAGGGTAGAAAACCCTCTTGGATAGAAATGGTGATTTAAGGGGTCAAATGAACTCCAATTTTTATGAATTTGGTATGTATAGACTCGTGTTGAGACAAGGATTCTGAATATGTAACTTTTATAATTTTTCGAGAAGCGCACCAAAAGTCGGGTTTTGACAACTTGTGGGTTTTGATATAATTTGGGTTATTTCGAATGAATTTCGTGAAGTTAGCATATATTGATGCATTCTCTATGATTTTGAGCAGATTTGGCACCCGAGGAGATTGATTTGCGAGGCAAGCGCAAGGCGGATTGAAGCCTCTACCGGTTCGAGGTGAGTGGTAGTAGTAAACAATGTACTGAGGGTTTGAAACCCCGTACTAGCACTTCACGCAGTGCTATGTTGAGATGAGACACACGTCTTGAGACGAGTGTGGTGACATTGTGATTGGGGACTTGGACTTGGTCCTTCCCGGCTAATAGAATACTGTGTTGTATGACTGCTAATGAGATTATAACTGTACAATTGGGCTAATAGCCATGTTTGGGGCCTTGTGCCGATCCGTAGAGCATTAGGGAACCTATAGAGCTAGGTGACCCTTATATCATGTTAGAAACATACACTCAATCGTAGCTCTAGCTGTATAGCATAATATGAGCCCGTACTAGATATGTACATTGAGAGAGATTATCTAGGGTGGAATTCCCTGTTCTAGCTGAGTGGGCCTGAAAGGCCAAGTCTATATTGACTGAGACCGGGTCAAGGACCCACTGTGATATATATTATATTGGGCCTGAGAGGCCAAGTATATACTGATCGGGATAGGGTCGAGGACCCATTATGAGGTATTATATACATATACCTATATTGGATCGGGCTGCACGTCGCACCAGTATATATATTGGATCGGACTGCACGCCGCAGTAATGTACATGTAATATACATGTAATATACATGTGGGACGGACTGCACGCCGCAGTATTATTGCGCTTGGGTTGTAGGAGCCCCTTCGGAGTCTGAGTCTGCACACATTCCAGTGAGCGCTGGTATATTATGGGATCGGGCTGCACGCCGCAGCAGTATAATTATATATGTATAAATATATATATTGGATCGGACTGCACGCCGCAGTGATATATGGTGGACCTGGCTGCACGTCATAGCACCATAGCGCTTGGGCCTAGGGAGCCCCTCCGAAGTCTGTATACACCCCCAGTGAGCGCCGTCGACGTTAAATGGAGCGGGCTGCACGCCGCAGCGGTATATGTATTGGAGCGGGCTGCACGCCGTAGCATTATACTTATTAATATCCTTATAAATACGTAAATACTTATGTGTTATAGACAAATGTATATGTCTCTATATATTGAGATGGCTGTACACTGTAGTGGTACGAGTGAGGATGTGGTCCGTGTGGGACCCAGTTGAGATGGATATGGACTGGAGATCAGAGAACTCATTGTAGTGATGACTTACATGTGGGGGTTTGCCTTAGAACTGTTTAGTGACAGTACAGGAGTTCTTACTTCCGCTCATCAAATTAAGGAAAGGACAACTTGAACAGCATAAATCCTAGCACTTCTCTTCAGCTGCATTTTTTGTGTGCGGATTCTCCATCTGTATGGCTGACTTAGCCTTCCTTGGCTTGTACCAAATTGCGCAAATTAAGTAAATCACAAAGTTTATAACTCCCAACACAGCAAGAAGCCAGTAGAACAAGAATTGTTATTTCTTTCCGCTCTGAGCTTTGGTTGTAAACCGTATTACACTTATGTTCTGTAGAGGCTCATGACTCTTGACCCTTCGATCTATGGGAGTTGGTATGCGTTGGGACTTGGTTTCCCCGTTTTTGATATATCCATTACTGTTAATTTACAATGGTTATGTTTGAATGGGATAAGGCGAGCTCATAGCTCTATGATTGTTGTTGATTGGTCGGGCTGGCCTAGCAGTGTGCTGGGCGCCATCACGACCGGATTTGGGGTCGTGACAAGTTGGTATCAGAGCCTAGGTTTACTAGGCCTCGTGAGTCTTGAGCCGGTTAGTAGAGTCTTGTGGATCGGTACGGGGACGCCTGTACTTATCCTCGGGAGGCTGCGAACCTTTAGGAAACACTTCACACTTCTTGAAATTCTTATCGTGCGTACTTGATTCAGCTTGAAATATAATTTTTGAAATTCCTTCCACACGTCTGTGTACGCATCGAGCGCTCAGTAATAAATTTGCCTTGATGGCTTATGATTCCCCAATCGAGGGACGAGATATAATCTCTATGAGTTCATGTTGGGCTTGTCAGGAAGACTTGAGGCGAAATCATTGTCTATGGCTTGAGCACCAAGGTGCTAATTTCACGAGTCGGTATTATGAAGTTTATACGATCGGTATTGATATTAATTGTGAAAATGGCAGTTTGATAATGGGAGAGCTGTAAGGTATTCGGTTCTTATTGTGATTTGATGCGTAGCACTAGCTATGGGTGTGAGAAATATTTTCATCGCCTCTTAATTGGAAGGTAAAGTGCCTTATGTGTAGTGGAATGAGTTCAAACTCAGGAAGACTAAAGTGATTATGCTATGTGTATCATAGTGGAAGGTATTGCGCTGAAATGCTAAATTGAGGCGAGGTAGGTGGATTGATCCTCATGTGTAATTGAAAGGTATTTGATACGTGTTATGATTCGAGCAGGTACAACGCAGGTTCAAGTATAAATTATGATAATATGATTCGTATAGTATTGAGATTTAATGTTGTTGAAATACATTGTGATATCTTGTTGAGTTGTGGATGTATTGTTAGAATGGTTTGGTGATTCTATGGCAGGTGGATAGGCCAATTTACAAAGGAAACTCTGCCGAAATTTTTGGAAAATTTGGGGACTTAGAAAAGATTTTTGTCACCTAAAGAGTGGACGTAACTGTTGTGTGTGAATGAATGCAAGAATTGCAAAAGGGTTAATATTTCTGATGATTTGAATCTCCGCCGAAGCTTGTAAATGACTGAGTTTAATCTAACTAGAACTTTGTGGCATCATTTGAGTAATAATGATATGAGTGGTTGAAAGTGCTTTGATGAATGACTTCGAGCTAAGTTGGGGAGGTTGTTATTGATTATCTGATTGCATTGTCGTGTGCTGTGTTGGCTCTGTCTCTAGGTATGTTGGGAAATTTTGATAAAGGCTTATGGTGCTTCGTAGATTTGAAGAAATACTAGGATGTTTTGAACTACTGTTGGTAAGGAATGTTCGGTGTATAGAAAAGAAAGATAGCTGATTGTATTTGTAAGTAATCATGTTCTGCGGTGTCAGAGTTCTAACAAAACACGAGTGGTTCTATTCAATAGGACAATTGAATTACAGCAAGATAAGGGTGAATGATGCTCGAGAATGGTTTTGCAGTGTTCCGGATTTTTGCTTGTAACGGTAAGGTGTCTTAAGATTGTGCATGTGGCTAAAGATGGCGGTTTCGTTAGAAGAGATCGGTACTTGTGTTATATTATGTGAATGATGGGATTCTATGTAATCCGTATTGGAAGGTAATGATAACGAATTCAAATCGCAAGAGGTTATTCAAAATAAAGTATTGTAGGATGTGATCCTTCTGGGAAATATGGAGAGAGTATTCAGTGGCCTATGTGTCTTAGACCGTGTGGTCTTATGTACGAGTCTCGTGTGGAATGAGTTGATGTGTTATGGTGCTACAATAATGGCTAATATTAAATTAAAGATGAATTAGAAAGGAAACTGGATAAATGGAACAACTTGTTAATAAATCAGAATGGTATGAAAAGGAATACGACTAATTCCTGGTATATGGTTGAAGTAATGAGTCTTACAGATATTGTGCAGCAAAGCTTTTGAGAGTTGGCAGTTGTGTAACTTGATATGGGTATAAGGACTCAGTCCTGGCGGTTTAATTTATGCAATGTAATTGGGAGAAAGAGTTTGCGATGTGTTATACCGTAGTTTGAAAATGAGTGTATTTTTCCTGTTGGTATGCAAGGCTGGGAATGTGTAATGAGTTTTCTCTATATGGGATCATGAAAGCCCTTGACGAGTTGAGTGCGCCGATGTTTGTAGCGGAGGAAAGGGATATGAATTTCCATGTTGTCTTAGTGTGATATGGTATACGCGATGTGTTATGGAAAGTTGATAATGGCATATTCAAGGTTTTGAGATCGGTTCATAATATATGGGAAGTCAATAAAATTATTGAGCAGCGCGGACGGCTGCAGGTGATTCAAGAATTGATCTTTCTGATGATTTAAGAAAATGGTACTGCTATTCTAGTAATTTGGCAGGGTATATGGTGCAAATGGACAAGGTGATGTAAATTGATAATATGTAGTAGTATGGTGGTATTTTCTCGTTGGATCGACTGTAATAATTGAGTCGATGATGACATAGTGAAATTTATGAATGGCTTTCGTGGTATGAATGGACGCTTGAGGTGCGTTATGTAATCGTACGGTGAAGTACGTAATCAGGCATAGTGATTCCTGTGTTATGTATGTGTTGGAGACTAGAAGTTCTCGTAACCCGCCTACGCAGCGGTGGTATATCGTGTGTATCGGCACAGTGTAGCGGTTATCGGAAATTGGAAGCCCTAGTGGCTATCTCGTCACTTGATATGACGAATTTGAATAATGATATATGATTGCAGGTTGGTAGATATTGCTTTGCCAGTTGGGACTTCGTGGCGGATGTCAGTGTAGAGGTATCTACCATTGATTCAGTTCCGGTATTGAGGAACTTTGTCGGATGAGTTTCATGTGACCGAGCTCGAGGCTATATATATACATGTTTGTTGCAATGAGCAACTTGAGTCGATGTGCATTCCCTTTTGCTAGATTGATACGTGGATCGGGTGGCACGCCGCCACATGTATAGTATCTGGATCGGGTGGCACGCCGCCACATGTATAGTATCTGGATCGGGTGGCACGCCGCCACAGGATGCTATTGGAATGGGTTGCGCGCCGCAACAGTGTGATGTGGGAAATATAGCTTCCTATATGTACCTTGTATACAATACTTCCTCTCTTTTGAGGAATAGTCCGTATTGGGTATCGCTCGGGGAATAGCACATCGGTTGTGTCCATTCAGGATTCGATAGCATATACTAAATGTATCACCGCGTGTGATTGATTGCTTGAGTCAGACCTAAATATGTGTGTGGCTGACCGTTTTGAACATCTCGACTTGAGATGCTCCATGGGTAATAGTGTTTGGATAGAATCATGAGCTGTGGCAAGGCCACGTGATGTTATGACCTTTCGAGGAGGATTCAGGCACTCTAATCCTATGATGTGAGACAAGAATCTCAGTTATGTGTTGTGATGGTATGGAAGAATTTGAATTATGGCTTTTTGGTGCGAGTCAGTTGTCAGGATTCGAGTGTGTTCAGATCGTTCTTATTGGAGCCTGTGTTGTGCTCGTTGTGGCCTAGGCCGATGCTGAGGTGTCATGTTACCAGTGTGGTGTGTTATAACCGAAATGATTATTCAAGTCATTAATGAGAGCGAGCATATATGATTTCAGCTCGTTAGAAAGGTAATATCGAGGTTTGGCTCCGAAACTTATTGTGGTATCAATTTTAAAAGAGAAATAGATTCACGAATGGTTGACCCGAGAGATGGGTTCGATATATCGCGTGTTCGGTTACCGTGGGCATGATATGAAGGTGTTGGAACAAAACTCTATCTAATGAAAAGGGTTTTTCAGTTGGTATTTGGTTATCGTGAGAAATTATTGTGATTAGAGACTATTGTCTCGAGCGATTGGGTTGTTTGATACATCAGATGATCTCACCCGGAGTGGTGAGTGTGGGTTATTGCAGTGGATTCTAGTGTATCGTGAATATAGACATGGGATTAGCAATTGGGTTATGATTTCAGAAAGCACAATGTGATTTATGGTTCAGATGGTTTGTGAAATTTTGACTATGTGGTATTTTCGGACTTATGTGAGATAGGGTGACGTATGATCACCCGGATATATGCTTGGTAAGGTCATTCAGTTATTGAGTTGCTTCTAGTACCACTCTGGTACGCTCGAGGACGAGCGTTTGTTTAAGTTGGGGAGAATGTAACGACCCGGCCCGTCGTTACGGGAATTACCACCCCGTTATGTAGTAAATGCATGTTTTATGATTTTATATCAGTGTTAGAGTCTATCGGGTGAGTTAAGGGTGAATTGGATTGAAAATGAGGCATATAGCCTTTTTGAAGGAGACTTGAATAAGGAAAGTCAATCCGGAGTTGACTATTTGGTTAGAGGGCTCGGAATCGGATTTCTGATGATTCGATTAGTTCCGGGAGGTGATTTGTGACTTAGGGGAGCGATCGGAATTGAATTTGGAGGCCCGGTGTAGAAATAGGCTTGAATTGGCTAAGGTTGAATTTTGGCGAAATCCGAACGGTAGGTGAGATTTTGATCCGGGGGTCGGAATGGAATTCCGGCCGACAGTTGCAATAGCTTCGTTAGGTGATTTTGGATATGCCTGCAAATTTTCAGGTCATTCGGACATCGTTTGATCGGGTTTTGGATTGAATGTTAGTTTTGAAAGTTTTGAATAAACATAAGCTTGAATCCGTGTGTAATTGATGATTTTGATGTTTAGGATGATGTTTTGATGATTGGAACAAGTTTTGATAATGTTTTAAGTCATGTTGGTGCTTTTGGTTGAGGTCCCGGGGGCCTCGGGTGTGTTTCGGATGCCTAACGGGTCATTTTTGGAAGTTTTTGAAGTGCTGTTGTTGGTATCTGGTGTTGTCCTTCGCGTTCGCGATGTCCCATCGCGTTCGCGAAGAAGAAATTGGATTCTGAGACTTTTGTGCATCGCGTTCGCGACAGTGCTTCGCGTTCGCGATGAAGGATTTGTCATCTGGGACTTGTGTTCTTCGCGTTCGCGACAGTGCTTCGCGTTCGCGAAGAAGGAATTTCTGTCGCGCAGGTCCTACTTCGGAAGCTCATATCTTTTTATCTACAAGGAATTGTGAGGTGATTCAAAAACGAAAGTTGTAGCTCTTTGAATCTAGTTTTCAGAAATATATTATAATAGTCATTTGGAGTTGTGTGTAAAGAGTTATGGCCATTTCAATAGAGGGTGTCCGAGCAGAGGTGAAAAACAAAATTTTGGGAGTTTGTTCTTCGCGAACGCGAGGGTATGACCGCGAACGCGAAGAACAAGTCTCCGGGCAGCAGAATAAAATCCAAACTTCGTCCCATTTGTCATTTTTGACGATTTGGAGCTCGGGTAAGGCGATTTTTCGGGAGATATTTTGAGAGAACAACGGGGTAAGCACTCTTAACTCAATTTTGGTTGTATAACTCGAATCTATTGCAAGTTTTGGTGTTTAATTTGAGAAATTTTGTTGAAAAGGGTAGAAAACCCTCTTGGATAGAAATGGTGATTTAAGGGGTCAAATGAACTCCAATTTTTATGAATTTGGTATGTATAGACTCGTGTTGAGACAAGGATTCTGAATATGTAACTTTTATAATTTTTCGAGAAGCGCACCAAAAGTCGGGTTTTGACAACTTGTGGGTTTTGATATAATTTGGGTTATTTCGAATGAATTTCGTGAAGTTAGCATATATTGATGCATTCTCTATGATTTTGAGCAGATTTGGCACCCGAGGAGATTGATTTGCGAGGCAAGCGCAAGGCGGATTGAAGCTTCTACCGGTTCGAGGTGAGTGGTAGTAGTAAACAATGCACTGAGGGTTTGAAACCCCGTACTAGCACTTCACAGTGCTATGTTGAGATGAGACACACGTCTTGAGACGAGTGTGGTGACATTGTGATTGGGGACTTGGACTTGGTCCTTCCCGGCTAAATAGAATACTGTATCGTATGACTGCTAATGAGATTATAACTGTACAATTGGGCTAATAGCCATGTTTGGGGCCTTGTGCCGATCTGTAGAGCATTAGGGAACCTATAGAGCTAGGTGACCCTTATATCATGTTAGAAACATACACTCAATCGTAGCTCTAGCTGTATAGCATAATATGAGCCCGTACTAGATGTGTACATTGAGAGAGATTATCTAGGGTGGAATTCCCTGTTCTAGTTGAGTGGGCCTGAAAGGCCAAGTCTATATTGACTGAGACAGGGTCTAGGACCCACTGTGATATATTATATTGGGCCTGAGAGGCCAAGCACATATTGACTGGGATAGGGTCGAGGACCCATTATGAGGTATTAGAGGCCAAGAGCATACTGACTGGGATAGGGTCGAGGACCCATTATGAGGTATTATGTATATAGATACCTATATTGGATCGGACTACACGCCGCAGTAATGTACATGTAATATACATGTAATATACATGTGGGACGGACTGCACGCCGCAGTATTATTGCGCTTGGGCTGTAGGAGCCCCTTCGGAGTCTGAGTCTGCACACATTCCAGTGAGCGCTGATATATTATGGGATCGGGCTGCACGCCGCAGCAGTATAATTATATATGTATAAATATATATATTGGATCGGACTGCACGCCGCAGTGATATATGGTGGACCTGGCCGCACGTCATAGCACCATAACGCTTGGGCCTAGGGAGCCCCTCCGAAGTCTGTATACACCCCAGTGAGCGCCGTCGACGTTAAATGGAGCGGGCTGCACGCCGCAGCGGTATATGTATTGGAGCGGGCTGCACGCCGTAGCATTATACTTATTAATATCCTTATAAATACGTAAATACTTATGTGTTATAGACAAATGTATATGTCTCTATATATTGAGATGGCTGTACACTGTAGTGGTACGAGTGAGGATGTGGTCAGTGTGGGACCCAATTGAGATGGATATGGACTGGAGATCAGAGAACTCATTGTAGTGATGACTTACCTGTGGGGGTTTGCCTTAGAACTGTTTAGTGACAGGACAGGAGTTCTTACTTCCAGTTATTATTTATTATTCCTTGCTCACCGAGTTGAAATATACTCACCCCACTCCCCGCATTTTTTGTGTGCGGATATACAGGTTCGGAAGTGGCAGTTGAGCCGTCGCAACTGCTTTATTATTCCCGTTCCGTGGAGACTTCGAGGTAGGTGCCGACGTCCGCGAGGACCCGATATCCCTTCCTACTCGTCTTTGATTATGAATTGTTATTTCTTTCCGCTTCCGAGCTTTGGTTGTAAACCGTATTACACTTATGTTCTGTAGAGGCTCGTGACTCTTGACCCTCCGGTCTATGGGAGTTGGTATGCGTTGGGACTTGGTTTCCCCGTTTTTGATATATCCATTACCTGTTAATTTACAATGGTTATGTTTGAATGGGATAAGGCGAGCTCATAGCTCTATGATTGTTGTTGATTGGTCGGGCTGGCCTAGCAATGTGCTGGGCGCCATCACGACCGGATTTGGGGTCGTGACACTCGTGTATTTCTCTCATCATATAATCTATTTAAGAAGGTCCTAGGCATCTTGCTAAAGGACTCTCTGCCACCGGAGGAAGAACCACTAAACCTCCCTGAATGACGAGGCCTCTTGTCTGAATAATAACCGCCTCCCCGAGCAAGAGCCATCTCAACTGTACGAGCCGCATTAGCCGCCTCCCGAAATGATATGTCACTCCCCACGCCCATAGCCATCCGGAGTCTAATTGGCCGATTAAGCCCATCTATAAACCTCGCGGACCCTCTCCCGCTCTGCGTGGAAGTATCACCACCGCATGACGAGCCAAATTGACAAATCTCGTCTCATACCGTGTGACCGTCATGAGTGCCCGGATGGAGGCGCTCAAACCGCCTCCGAAGTACATCCCGCCGAGTAGCAGGGAGAAACTTCTCCAGGAAATAGCTCCGCAAATAGATCCCATGATAAAGCTGGGGACCCTGTTGGTCGAGTCAAACAATAATCTCTCCACCAAGTCTTGGCGGATCCCTGCAAGCCTGAATGTACATAAGTCAACTCCATTTGTCTCCACGATCCCCATAGTCTCGAGAATCTCATGGCAACTGAATAAGAAGTCCGGAGGATCCTCTGATGTGGCACCGCCGAAGGTAGTGGTAAATAGCTTGGAGAACCGATAAAGCCTCCATAAAGAATCGAAGTCATGGCTACTCCATCACCGGCATGAGCCGTGGTACTCGACCGAGTGGCCACAGCTGGTCGAACCACCGGTGCCTGAGGCCGAGGAGCTACTAGCTCCGGAGTACGAGCAATAGGAGTCCGGGCCCCTCCTCCAGCTCGAGAAGTGGCTGGTGCAACCGATAATAAGCCCGCTCCGGCAATGCTCGTCCATAAATCCCGCTATTCTCGACCAAAGCATCCCGAAGATACGGGTAAATAAAGCCTCTCTCGGGACCCGAGCTGGGCCCACCGGAGCCGCCGGGACCGGAACTTCCTCGTCAATCTCAATATGAGGCTCCACCTCCGGAGTAGCTGCCGGGGCTGAGCTCTACCCCTACCACGGCCTCCGATACGGCCTCGGCCCCCGCCCTCACGGAGCCGCCCGGGGCTCCGGCCGCCGGTCGCCGGACGAAGGCGCGTGTCCTCATCATCCGCAAAAGCGACGTAATAGAAATTCAATCGTAATTGAGGAACAAGTCGCACGACAAGAAAGAACAAATGAGAGACTCTTTCCTAACTCAATAGACTCGGGAGGACAAGTACATACGTCTCCGTACCTACCTCTCAAACTCTACTAAGCTTGTTCATGAGTGGTGAGACCTATGTAACCTAGAGCTCTGATACCAACTTGTCACGACCCGGATATTCCCCCAACATCGGGATCGTGATGGCGCCTACTCGTGGTAGCTAGGCAAGCCACTGTATTCATACTATCCTATTTTTAATATAATTTCATAATTTATTTAAACAATAATCCATAACCTTAATTAAATAAGTGCGGAATACTTTATCGAAATAGAAATAACTAATTACAAGGTGAAAATCATACTGAAATCCTCTACCCAAGACGTGGAGTCACCAACTCACGAACTGCTACTAAGTACTACACATAAAAGTTTGAAAGAAATATAACATAATTCTGTTTGTCTCGGAACAAAGAGACTACAGCTAGTAACATAAATAAAGAGAGAGACGTCGGGCCTGCGGACGTCTGCAAGCTACCTCGGTCTCAAATGTGATCAACTCCCACACAATCGAATTACTGCTGCTGCTCCTGATCGTAACCTGGACCTATGGAAAAACACACAGAAGTGTAGTATCAGCACAACCGACCCCATGTGCTGGTAAGTGCCCGGCCTATCCCGGCGAAGTAGTGACAAGCCTAGGACCAGACACCCACATAAACCTGTGCAGTTCAATATATATGTATACCACAGAATAACAAGAAATAACCAAGTAATAACACAATAAGGAATATCTCAAAGAGTTCAACAATTAACAACAGTTAATAAGTTCACAAGGAAAACAAAGTAAAATGGAAACACAAGTAATATCAAGTCAAGAAATAGCAAGCAGTTACACGGCATCACCCTTCGTGCTTTTACTCTCATCCTCACCAAATAAGCAAATAAAGTACACGGCATCACCCTTCGTGCTTTTAATCTCAATTGCGAAGCCAACAGCTGGGTGAAAAACCAGCAGTGCAAAAATTCAGAATTTTATCCAACGGCCTATCAAATCTTTACCCGAGCCCCCGGGCTCCAAACCAAACATGTACACAACTTCAAAAACACATTACGAACTTGTTCGTGCGATCACATCGCCAATATCACATCGTTTTCATCAAATCAAGCCTCAAATTCATGATTTTCATACTTTTGGTTTTCAAAACTTTCAAACTTGGAACCTTCAAACTTGGAACTCAAGGTCCAAAACATCTCAAACGACATCCGAATGTCACCAAACTTTACATAAATCACATATATAATATTTAAGACTTGTACCGGGCGTCGGAACCAAAATACGAGCCCGATACCAAGGTCAATTAATTCGTTTCCTTTAACAATTACATCAAAAACAATTTCATAGAAAAATTCATAACTTGGGCTCTAGGCCTCAGAATTCGACTCCGGACGCATGTCCAAGTCCCATATTTTCCTACGGACCTCTCGGGACCATCCAATCTCGGGTCCGGATCCGTTTACCAAAAATGTTGACCGAAGTCAACCATATCAATATTAACATCATTTTTATCCAAATTTCTCATAGAATTCATATTTTCTATCACAAAATCTTTCCGGCTACATGCTCGGATCGTGCACGTAAATCGAGGCAACATAGAATGAGGTTTTCAAGGCCTCAGAAGCTCGAAATTATTAATAAAATAAGTGATGACCCTTTGGGTCGTCACACCCGGCTTCTCTCCTATCCAGTTTATTTACTTATATACTTTCAGACTTGCGTATTTCATTCAGATATTCTTTCTATTATTCAGTTTTTGCTTAGAGGCTCTAGACTCGTGACCCCAGATCTTTTAGGAGTATTATTTTTGGTATTCGCACTTATCTGTATTTTTATTCTACAGTTATAATTGGAGTATTATTATAAACTCTCATATTATTCTTGAATTTGTCCTTTTGGGACTTGTTGTTAAATATGAGAACAGTTGTTGGTCTGGCTTGCCTAGCATTAGGGTTGGGCACTGTTACGACCGGGTTTGGGTCGTGACAAGTTGATATCAGAGCCAAGTTTACTAGGCCTCGCGAGTCATGAGCCGGTTTAGTAGGCTCTTGCGGATTGGTACGTAGACGTCCGTATCTATCCTCGAGAGGCTACAGAACTTTTAGGAAATACTTTACTTTTTTGAAATTCTTATCGTGCGTATTTGATTCAATGGAGAAATAACTCTTGAAATTCCTTACACATGTATGTATGTGCACGCGAGCGTTCAGTAATATAATTGCCTTGATGGCTTGTGATTACCCGATCGAGGGGCGAGATGTAATCTACGTGAATTCATGTTGGGCCAGTGTGGAGGACTTGAGGCCAAATCTTTGCCTGTGGCTTGAGCACCGAAGTGCTGACTATGCGAGCGAGTAATTTAAACTTATATGTTTGGTAATGTCTTTATTAGCGGGATAGCGGTCGGATGTCCACGTGATGAGTAAATTAGTGTTGTGAGGTGTGTCTATGTGATATTGGTAGGGATGAAGAAGTTTGTGGGATAATAGATGAACTGTTAAGCAATTTGTTCCTATTGCGATCTGTTGTGTAACCCCAAGTTATGGGCGCGTGAAGAATATTATTGTATCTGCTAGTTGGAAAGTTAAGTGTAATATGTGTGGCGTTATGAGTTCAGACTCAGAACCACTAAATTGGCGGTATTTTATATGTGTTATGATTCAAATAAGTGCAATGCATGTCCATGTATCAATCTTGATAATATAATACAAGTAGTATTGAGATTCATGTTGTTGATATACTTTTTGATGTTTTGTTAAGTTGTAGTCGTGTCGTTAGGGTTGGTTTTTGGTGATTCTCTAGCAGGTGGATAGACCCAATTACAAAGGAAACTCTGCCAAAAATTTTGAAAAATTTGAGACTTAGTAAAAATTTTGGTCGCCCAGAGAATAGGCTTAACTGTTATGTGAGTGAATGCAAGAGAATGCAGAAGAGTTAAAATTCCAGATGATTTTTGATTCCACACGCTTATGAAAGAGCGAGTTTAATCTCACTATGGTATTACGACAGCAATGGATCAAGCGTGTTATGAGTATAGTAAGTTGTGATATATGGCTTCGATCTGGCTGCAGAAATTGGATCGTGAATGACACGAGTGAAGGAAATTTTAGGCAAGATGTCATGAGATCGGATGAGCAAGAAGGAAATTTTGATGGTTAAGATAAATTAGTATTGTCTTCAGCGTCTCCTGAGAGCGATGTTGTGTCCTGGTTAATGATTCTTGATCGCTCTTCAGCGCTAGTGGGATCAGTGGTTTGGAAGTACGCCCCAAATATGGTTGTGGTATATTGTGGGAGTGTGTTCCACTAGAAGATTTTATAAGTGTGACATGTGATCACTTGATTGATTAAAGATGTAAGCCAAGCATGAAGTTTGAGATGATGTCGTTAAATTAAAAATTTATGCCTGGAGGGCACTTGGCATATTGGGTTGCGAACTGGGGAGGATTACTCTGATTATGATGGATGTTCTTGTGTTCTATGAAGAAAATGGAAGTTATTATGGACCTTTGAAAGGTTATTAGACTAGTCTAGGGCGATTAGAATCGGCTTGAGTCGATGGATAGATTTAATGTGAATAATGGCTCTATATCAGGCCAGATGTGTGCATTTGTGTAACGCGGTCCTCGTGGAGGAGTACTTAGGTTGATGTTTCTTTGTCAGATATTTTTCCTAGTGATGCATTGCGTTGGGTGAGTCATGAGAAGGCTCGAGAAAGTGCTTACATGTTAAGAATCCGCGTAGGAATGATGTTATATGAGCAACTTCGCTGCTGAAATTCCAATTGCACATCGCACCTCAGTTGTTCTTGAGTTTTGTAGTTTATAACGCTAAATATCCATCAGGGGATGATATTATGCACCTAGCATTCTTATGACCGATATTCGGTATTTGATTATAATGAGCAGATTTGGCTCGATGTGTATCTCCTTATGTGAGACTATATGTGGATCGGGTGGCACGCCGCCATGGGTATGTTATCTGATCGAGTTTTGCATGCCGCTTTGTATGCCTTGCTTCCTATTTTCCAAGAAAAGTCTGTATTAGTGCGTAGGATTTGATAATTCCTTCCAAAGCTCATTTTCTTTAGTACCGCATTCAAATTGGTAGCCTATTGGCACATTAGGGCATCATATGCAACATTTAATTATATTTGGAGTGGCTTTCTGCCCGAGCTGTTCGTACTGGTAAAGACGAGATCATTGAATTTGAGATCAATGAAATCTAAGTATATGAAGTAAATTAAAGAGCTAAAACCATTGTTTTACTCAGAATGAGGTGATAGTTCTTGCCAAAAGTATTGAACTAATGAATTGTCGTTTTGGTAGTAGTTAAAAATGTGTACAAGTCTCATATGCCATGTCAGTATTGTAAGAATTTTCACAAGTTATGTGTATGTCGTGCAGAGCATGGGATGTGTGGTGATTCCTTCTAAGAGATTAGGTAAGAAAGCTTCAGATGATTAGGGAAGATGATATTGCTAAGTGGAAGTGATTTGACGCGAGTATATGTTTCAGAAAAAGGTAATGTGATTAAACTAATTATATTTTAGTAGTGTTGCGGTATGTTCTTGTGGGGTCCACTTGTGGTATTCGGGTTTGCTTGGTAGCACAGGTAAATATTGAGTATCCACCGTGGAATAATTAGGTATCAAATGGGTGCATGTATTCACACGGTGGAAACTGGGATAAGTATAATGAATTGTGTGTTATATGGAGATCTGATGTACAGGCTATGTTGAGGTGGTAGATCTTTATTCACTGGTATGTTATATTTTGGATGTGATGTTGGAATTCGGATTATTTGTCTTAGTGTTGGGGTGATTTTGAACTATTGCTTTGGTGGCTATGCCAGAAATACCACAGGTTAAGTGGTGAAGTGCGTTAGAATATGTTTTAGCAGAATGATTTATATTTCACAGACCCAACGAACAGTTGGGAAGGAGTACTTTCTTAATTGGGCATTTGTGATATATGTCAGTGCAGAGGTTGCTATCATTGAACCCATTCCATTATTAAGGGACTTTTCGGATGCGTTTCGTATGGTCGGGCATGTAATCGGGTGAGATTGTACATTTTAGTATTTATTTGATGTCGGGCACCGTATCGTACGGCTTCGGTAGGAGTTTTAAAAAGGGAAGGAGCAGCATTGGGCTTCTTGGTACTAGGTTCGTTGGCAGGCCGATATGGCTACGCATTTAGCTTGAGTTAGCTTGGTTGACCTTTAGTTGTTTCTCGATGTTGTGAGACATTGTGATTTATTAGTTATGGGGACATATGGTGCGGTTCCATTGAGAATTCATAGAGAAAGTCAAGCGGGAATAGTAATTGAGTGTTAGTCGGTGTATGGAGCAATAGTTATGGTCTATCGGGTTGTGTGTTGTGTGTTCTCTATTTCACCGTGGGTGTAATGAATTGCGTTAGTTTCAGATATCAAATATGTGTGTATTATGCAAGATGTGGTTTCGACTTGTATTAAGGTATCATATCATCAAAGCGGTGTTGGATTCGAGGTTATCTTTGGGTTCATTAACGAATACAGACATATTTGATCTCAACTTGTTAGGAAGATAATATCGAGGTTTAACCCAGAAATCTATTGTGATATCAGTCAAGGGAAGTGGTTTCATGGATGGTTGATCTGAGAGATAATTACGGTTTATAGCATGTTTCATTCATCGTTGGCAGTATAGGAAAGTGTGGGAATAAGGATTTAGCTAATAAGAGGTTCTCTACCGGTAATTGGTGGGTTATTACAACTAGTTCGGGCTTACTTTGAGTTCAGATGTAAATTTCTGATATTATGCATGATTTTCAGAAAGTGTGACGTGGGTCTATGGTTTGGTTTATGGATTAAATGAACTGTGAAAGTTCGTTTGTATTGTGTTATTGGAACTATGTGAGATAGGGTGACGAGGGATCACCCCGGGTATATGGTTAGTAAGACCATTCAGCTATTGGTTGGCTTCTAGAATGACTCTCGATACGCTCGAGGACGAGCGTTTGTTTAAGTTAGGGAGGATGTAACGACCCGAACCGTTGTTACGAGAGTTACCGCATCATTTTCCCTGTTTTATGCTTTCATATGTTTCATTATATGTGTTTGGAGAATTTGAAGTAAATCGGGTAGAAATGAGGCAATAAACCTCTTATTGGGAAGGTTAGTTTGGAAAAGTCAACCAAATGTTGACTTATGAGTTAGAAGGCTCGGAATAGATTTCTGATGATTCGACTAGTTTTGGGGGATGATTTGTAACTTAGGAGCGCAATCAGAGTTGAATTTGGAGGTCCGGTGTAGAATTAGACTTAAATTGGCTAAGGTTGGATTTTGGCGAATTCCGGTTGATATGTGAGATTTTTAATCCGAGGGTCATAATAGAATTCTGAGAGTTTCTGTAGCTTCTAGGTGTGATTTGTGATGTGTGTAAAAAATTTTAGGTCATTCGGACGTTGTTTGGTTGGGTTTTTGATCGAATGAATGTTTCGGAAGTTTTTGAAGAACTTAGGCTTGAATCCGATGTGAATTGATGATTTTAGTGTTGTTAGGTGTGTTTTGACGATTGGAACAAGTTTGGATGATGTTTTATGATATGTTGGTTCCTTTGGTTGAGGTCCCGGGGGTCTCGGGTGTATTTTGGGTTGTGATCACGCTCTTATTTGATGTTTCAACGTCGTATCTTTGGACTTAAAGGAGTACCATATTGAACAAATGAGCCCCGATTACTGTTTTGAATGAAGCATTAGATTCGTATCGTAATTATGGACCCGTATCAAATATAATCATCAAATTTGGACATCGTATGAAGATTTTATGGCTATTTTACTAATGTTGCCCAGATTTTTAGATTAATAACGAAATTGCCCCTGACGGCGTATTAAAAATCTGCACTATTTAAATATCTTAAAACCTACATCTCTCCTTCATTATAAGGTCATGTTAAGTGATTCAAAATCCTAAATTCATTAGAATTTTACAAGGAATCCATTGGGAGTAGTATAATGCGTGAACAATATACCAATAATAAACAGGTCGAGTTTTCTTTCAATTTTGGAAAGGGAAGAAGCTTCTGAGGAAATGTTTAAGAGAGAATTCGTAGGATTTCATCAGGTAAGAGTTCTTAGTCTCGAATTATGTTGTTATGATGTAAAAACATAGATTAACCACTGAAAAACCAAGGATTTAAAGGGTAAAAATGGAGGTTAGGGCTTGAAACCTAAGAAAGTGTAAAATTGGAATTTGAGGGGTAACGGACTCCGATTATGATAAATTTTATATGTACAGACTCGTGACGAGACGCGGAATCCGTTGGTATGATTTTCGGAATTTTTTGAGAAGTGGTCCCGGGGCTCGAGTTTTACCAACTTCGTGAATTTTAGTACTTTTTGAGTATTTTTTATTGGGTTATGTTTCTTTGACCCATATTTATGTATTCGCTATGGTTTTGACTAGATTCGACGCACGAGGAGGCAAATTCGAAAGGAAAAGGCATTGCGGACGAGTCTACGACCGGTTGGAGGTGATTAGTTGGTATATATGATAGCCTGAGGATTTCAAACCCCGGCTTATTACATTGTGATGCTATTTAGGGCGTGACTCACATCCCATGACAGATGCGGGATTGGTTATGACTGGGGATTGTGACTTGGTCCATCCCGAATAAGAATAATATTATATTGGCGGTTGAAACGCACACTGTGTTAAGTATATATGTGGGCTATAAGCCATGTTTGGGGCCTTGTGTCGGCCTGTAGTATCCTTAGGGGATAGATATCTATGTGATAGCATGATTCGTAAAATCATTGATCTCAATCCTAGGTTGAAATCACTATTATGAAATGCTACCTCATCTGTTCTTGAAAGATTAATAAACTAAAGTATTTTTCCTCGATAATGAATTGGAAACTGGAAATAAATGAATTGAACTGTTATGTGACTCATATTCATGATGTGGACTGAGTATGGATCAGGTTTCATGCCGCAGCGGATGATATGAATATTGCGCTTGGGCTGAAGGAGGCCATCTGGAGTCTGTACACACACCCAGTGAGCACCGTCGGTGTTAAACGGATCGGGCTACACGCCGTAGCGGTCATGTGTATTGCATTGCATTCATGCATTGTTAATTACTTGTGTTATCTGTGGCTTGCTATTGTTGTTAGTTCGTAGTGTTAGACATAGCTTTACTCTGTGGTATTTTGTGGATTTCTTGCTTTCAGCTATTTTATATGCTTTTTACTCACTGAGTACATAGTACTCACCCCTACTCCCTGCACCTTTGTGTGCAGATTCAGGTACGTTGGAGGTCTAGACGAGCAGTTCAGTTCCTTACAGATTTATTTGAGTTGCTAAGGTAGCTGCTGCTATTCGCAGGACCTGGCTTCTCTTCTATCCGGTTTATTTACTTATATGCTTTCAGACTTGAGTATTTCATTCAGATATTCTTACTATTACTCAGTTTTTGCTTAGAGACTCTAGACTCGTGACCCCGGATCTTTTGGGAGTATTATTTTCGGTGTTCACACTTCTCAGTATTTTTATTCTACTATTATAATTGGAGTATTATTATAAACTCTTATATTCTTCTTGAATCTGTCATTTGGGGACTTGTTGTTAAATATGAGAACAATTATTGGTCTGGCTTGCCTAACTTTAGGGTTGGGCGCCATCACAACCGGGTTTTGGTCGTGACAAAAATAATCAATTACATACAATTGACTAACATTTTAACTGAGTAAGTACTAACCATTTTAACTAAAATAAATTTATACAAAAAGAATTATGACATAAGTATAGTAATTTATTTGGATTTAAGTAGTTTTACTCGAAAACTTTTATTTCAATATTAACCATCGCTAAAATCAAATTGTTGGCTTTATATTTCAATTGTTAAGACATACATAACAAAAGCAGTTTAATTAAATAAGGCCCATTAAATGCGAAAAGTCAGCTGCAATATATGGCCCTGTTTCATATGTTGTAAAGTTACGACTTTACAACTTCTCAGACCTAAAACACTTTCTACAGAAAGTTGACATGAAAGGAGAGAAGATGCTGGCAAGAAAAAATCGGATGAACACCTTCAAGCAGAAACGACCAAAATATAGTTCGTATAATAAAGGTATTATCGGTTATGCAGTACGTCATTAACCATACTCTGTGTTAATTTCTGCAAATACGACATATATCCAAAGTACTCGCGTTTCACTCGCACTATACTACTCACACTCTGAAGAACGTCAAATTCTATGATTTGCGTTAAATATAATCTGTTTTGGACACCATTAACTGATGCTATTAGTGTTGTTAAGATTTTTTTAATTTTCCCGTCTTACCAGTGGTTTAATCAATTGCATATAGGTATTCTTCAGACTTTAAGCAGATTTGCATATAAGCGACACGAAGAATTTTTTGTGTTTTGAGCCTTTATTTAGGGCTTTAGGCGCCTTTGATAAAATTCATCTTATGGTCGTGTCTGTTATTGGTTTGACGCCTCTTACCTTATTTGCCGCAAATAAATTCTGTCCATCTGCTTATATAAATACATGACTATGAATATAATGTAATTATGTATTGTTTTCTTTTCCTTACGAGAGGGTAAACATTATTCAGTAAGATCATAGCTTATGCGGCATTATATAGATTACGTCTCACTTATGCCAAAGAAATTGTATATGAAGGTCGATGCTATGCTTATTTTGAGATAACAGTGCTATATAATGATATAGATGCATCTATAATAAATGGTTTGAAATTAAAATTTAGTCGCAAAGTGCTCCCAACAGAATAGATGATAGAAACTACATGAATTAAATGGGTTCTTCATGAAATACCTTACAAGTAAACATATTACTACCTCATAAAGTAATAAAATTTAAAGAATTGTAATCTTTACATTCTACAAAAGAAATCTTTCTACTTTTATGCAAAGGTGTGTTTTTTAAAGGTTCATCTTACTTACTACAAATCCAATAAAGTATGTACGGTATTTTCAAAAATTCAACCTAAACAATGAATAAGTGCTACATTTTTTTCCTTAGTACACATCCCCTTTGTGTTTCCGTGTAAGGAAATCCAATGCCCAGTTTACCATCAATCATCATATGAATGCAGTATTGACAAGAAGTAAATGTAATAAGATATTGGTGAACCACCTGAATAAAGCAATAAGCTGGAAATTTTTCATATAACATCAACTGAAATAACAACACAAGTATATGCCGTCATCTCTTCCTATATAACTGATAATTGTGTCACCAAAAGTTAACTAAATTTATTACGTCGGTTATTAATGTGTCCAGCTTATTTAAACTAATCATTGTTAAACTTCTTTTGAGCATTGAATCAATTTTATTTATTTAACTTCCGCATTTTTTTATTAGTGGTTTTTTCATGATGCATTTTCTCCATAATACTTAACTCTACTTTTATGGTTTGGTAAAAATTAGTATATATGTTTATGAAATCAAAGTTATTCAATTAAATATTTTAGGCATTTGTTTACTCAAAATTACAAACCACATATGAGTTTCAATAATGTATGTATTACAAATTGTTGGTATAACGTCATATTGCTGATAATTTATTGCTATAGTTTTTAAGATTATTTGTATATTTTATACTATGCATAATTTATTTGTATTATTAATTTCACATGAGATGCATTTGGAAAACAAAAGGCACCACAACCTTTAACTGACATTACTAATCGTCAGCAGTTAAACCAATTACATTATACACCTTTATAGAGTTCTGCACACGCTTCATCCTCTCAATCTCAGACACGATATCCTAATTTACCACCACATGAACATTTGCAATTTGGTTTGTCAGCTTCAAATGTGGAGACAAATTATGTTATACCAGATTTAAATGAGCAACCCCTACTGCCAGGTTCGTATTATAAATAAAAAATTTATTTTATCATTAATCGTTTATTTATTGTAATGGCATATAATTAAATTTTATTATTAGAATTTGGGGATGGCAATATGTATGGTGATGTAGCAGGTATGTTTTTAATGAATCATATTTTGATATATTAAATTTCACTAATAATCAACATTTATAATAATATTCAAAATAATGTTAGTTTGATTTAATACTTAACATAATAATACTTAAAATTATGGACAGAAAATGATGATGCAACTGAAGATGAAGACGAGTATGAATGTATGTTTATCTAAACACAAACAATGATGTATTAATGTTTTCCTTTCAATTTATACGACTAACTTAATATGATTTTAATACTATTTAGATCTTGATGTTGGATATATGCAATTTTATATATATATATATATATATATATATATATATATATATATATATATATATATATAATAAGTAAAAATTGATAATATTTTATTTTACATTAACCTTATATTTTGTTATTTTATTCTAGGAGTTTTGGGAAATAGGTGATCCTACATATGAAATGTGAACATTGTGGTGATTTCTTCTGGTACGAAGAAAGAATCAAAAAAACAAAATCGCAAACCTAAAAAATCAGCATTCTCTTTGTGCTGTAATCATGGAAAAATACACTTTCCAAAGCCAAAGGAACCTCCCACAATTTTAAAACAATTACTATTCGGATAACGTAACCCGAAAACCTTATTTTACCATACTTCAGTAATATCTTCAAATGTATGAATAATTATTTATTCACAAATGAAAACTTCTATCTAGGTCTAAAAAGTAACCATTTCAGAGATAATATTAGAAGTTATAACTCAATGTTTTCTTTTACCTCAATGGGAGGAAAAGTTGATGCTTCTGTCAACCAAACTAAATAGCCAAGAACATTCAAACTATCTAGACAAAACTATCATCAAATCGGTAGTTTATTGCCTCTCGAAGGATCCACTCCAAAGTTTGCACAATTATATATATACGACACAGAAAACGAAGTTCAAAATAGAATGCATGCACTGGGGTTAGTATTTAATTATTCCAAAAATAAATTTCCATGAACATCAAACAAATACACAAGTTACATCAATTTTATAAAAACTTCTGTGACGACCCGGTTCATCGTCACGTGAGTTACCATCTCATTTTCCCCATTATATACTTGTTCATATTTCAATATATGTGATTGGTAAATTTGAGTTAATTCTGATCGAGTTTGGTAGAAAATGAGACAAATAGTCTCTTTGATGAAGGAATAGTTTGGAAAAGTCAATCGAATGTTGACTTGTGAGTTATAGGGCTCGGAATCGAATTCTGATGATTCGATTAGCTTCGGGGGTTGATTTTTGACTTATAGAGCGATTGGAATTGAATTTGAAGGTCCGGTGTAGAAATAGGCTTGAATAGGCGAAATTGGAATTTTGGCGAAATCAGGTCAATAGGTGAGATTTTGATCCGGGAGACGGAATAGAATTTCGATAGTTGCCGTAGCTTTTTTAGGTTATTTTGGACATGTCTGTAAATTTTCAGGTCATTCGGACATCGTTTGGTCGGGTTTTTGATTGGATGTTGGTTTCGGAAGTTTTAGTTGAAACTTAGGGTTGAATCCACCTTGATTTGATGATTTCCGTGTTTAAGGATGTGTTTTTATGATTGGAACAAGTTTTTATCATGTTTTGGAGTAGGTTGGTAATTTTCGTTGAGGTCCCGAGGGCCTCAGGGTGAATCTGGGGGTCCAAACGGATCAATTCTAGCATTTTTGAAGGTCTGGTGGTTGCTAATTTTTATTGCAGATGAATGCTCTATGCGATCGCATAAGTGATGTTGCGATCGCATAGAAGGATGAAAGTGGGCTTCTGAATTGTTCTAGGCGATCACGTAGCAGGTGTTGCGATCGCATAACTTTGTGACTTTGTGCTCTGTGATCGCATGTTAGTGTGTGCAATCACATAGTGTATTTTGGCCTAGGGTCCTTGGCATGGAATCTGTTCTATGCGATCGCAAGTGCAGTAGTGCGATCGCATAAGAGGAATTTTCGGAGTGAGAAATTGTTTCTATGAGATCGCAATAGAAGGGATGCGATCACATAGTGTTAATATCTGGGGATCATAAGGGTTTTAAGAAACATTTCAGTCGCGAACCTTGGCTATTTTTATTCCATTTTTGAGCACCTTGAGAGCTAAGTGATAGAATTCTAAGAGGATTTCATCGGGACGTGATTGGAGGTAAGTCTCTTGGTCTTAATACGTCATTTTATCGAAGAATCTTTCATTAATTCTCTGAAATTAGGTATAAATTGAGGAAGCTATGGCTTGGATTTTTGCTATAAAAAATCATGATTTGGCGGCTCACTTTAAGTCCGATTTTGATAAACTTTACATGCACGGAATCATGGCGAGATAAGGATTCTAAACATGTGACTTTCATAATTTTTTAAGAAGCAAGCCCGAGGCTCAGATTTTGGCAACTTCATATTTTTGGGTGTTTTTCAAGTCCTTTCAATTGGGTTATGATTCATTAGCCTATTTTGATTTATTCTTATGGGTTTTTATCAGATTTGGCACCTAAGGAGGTCGATTTGCGAGGAAATTGGCCGGTTCGAGGTGAGTGATAGTAATGAATGATATATTGAGGGTTTGAAACCCCGTGTTTGCACTATTCAGTGCTATACTTAGATAAAACACACGTTATGTGACGAGCGTGGTGATAATATGAATGGGGATTTGGACCCGATTGATAGTTTTCTGTGTTTATTGACTGAGACTAAGCTTATATCTGTATAACCGGGCTAGTTGCCATGATTGGGGCCTTGTTCCGATCTGTCGAACCTTAGGGAAGCCTGTGGAGCTAAATGACCCTAATATTTGTTGAACACATACTCTCAATCGTATTCTTAGCGGTATAGCATAACATGAACCAGTACTAGAAATATACTCGAAGTGAGAATACCTAGGGTTGAATACCCTGATCTAGCTGAGTGCGCCCGAGAGGCCAAGTCTATATTGATCGAGAAGGGTCGAGGACCCATAGTGAGGTATTGATATATATACCGTATCGGGCTGCACGCCGTAGTAGCATATACATATACATATATTGGATCGAACTGCACGCCACAATATTATATATATGTATATATATATGTATATATATATATATATATATATATATATGGATCGGACTGCTCGCCTCAGTAATATATATACATATGGATCGGACTGCTCGCCGCACCGATATATATATATGGATCGGACTACACGCCGCAGTATTATAGCGCTTGGGCTGAAAGAGCCCCTCCGGAGTCTGCACACACCCCATTGAGCGCACTTATATATTATTGGATCGGGCGGCATGCCGCAGCATTATATCTATTGTATTGGATCGGGCTACAGGCCGCAACATTATATCTATTGGATCGGGCTGCACGCCGCAACATTATATATATATATATATATATATATATATATATATATATATATATATATATATATATATATTGGATCGGGCTGCATGTTGGATTAGTGTTGGATCAGTGTGAAAAAGTCGTAGGCTGTCATGACCCCAAAACCCGGTCGTGATGGCGCCCGGCACATTGCTAGGCTAGCCCGACCAACCATTCATATCACAGCGCTACCGGCTCTCACTTTACCCTTTTTAGCATAAAACAATAATAAGAGATAGCACATCGGGAAAAGATATAACAAAACCAGTATAAACCTCCCACAGAATCATGAGTCATAAGTCATGAGCCTCTACGAGAATATAACTGTGATAGTGTATACAACTGTGACTACAAGTGCAGAATAGTCTAAAGAAAGGAAAAGATAGACTGGAGAGTCAGGTCCTGCGGACGCTAGCAGCTACCTTGACAGTCCAAATGAAGCGCTCTGAGCGGCTGGGAAGTCAGCCCTGCTGAGATGTACCTGGATCTGCACACAAGGTGCAGGGAGTAGTCTAAGTACTTCCAACTTAGTGGTAATACGCAAGGGTAAGACAGTGAAGATAAGAAAACCCAATAAAGCACTAAGCAAGGCTATACAATAATATTCTTCACCAATTATCAACATTATTAGAATCAGAACCCGCAATATCAGCTAACAGTACAGCAAGTGTAGCTAAATACAATGCAATGCATGAATATGACCGCTACGGCGCGTAGCCCGATCCA
The DNA here is from genome assembly GCA_032618575.1 of Nicotiana noctiflora. Taxonomy (NCBI): domain Eukaryota; kingdom Viridiplantae; phylum Streptophyta; class Magnoliopsida; order Solanales; family Solanaceae; genus Nicotiana; species Nicotiana noctiflora. The sequence goes on from JASVEL010000129.1 coordinate 357,802, forward strand.
TTTGGGTACCTGTGCTCATTGTGGGGGTTCAGACTCCGGAGTGGCTCCTACAACCAAGCACAATATTAATGATATGCTGCGGCACGCAGCCCGATCCACCACCAGTCCAGCTATATACAATGTAAGCCTCGCAGGCACAGAAATACCATTTGAAATCTCTTTTTATCAGTTACAGAAAGAAATTGTGTTTCAGAAATACCAGAGTTTGGAAAACCATTTTAGATAGTGATAGCTCAGGACAGGTATCAGAATAACATGCTATAATAATAGAAACAATAGTAACGATCCTCGCGGGATCCCAATAATTGCCTCACAGCCCAAAGATATACACAACCATCCAAGTAGGAGGTTTACCGGCTCAATAATAGCCAACAACATAGTATAATGCTACCAGGTCAGACTAAGCCATAGTCCCCAATCACAATCGACCCTGTACTCACATTAGAGTACGTGTCTCGCCTCAATACCACATCACAAAGTGATATACCGGTGCTTCGAACCCGCTGGTCATCACCCATACCCATTACTCACCTCGACTCAGCTCGAAGACTAGCCCACAATGCCCTTGCCATGAGAATTGGCCTCCACGAGTGCAGAATCTGATCAAAACCAATAGAAACACATCAAAATAGGCTAAAGGAACATAACCCAATCGAAACAACTCGACTTACACAAAAAACCATGAAGTTTTCAAAACTTGATCCTCGGGCCCGCTTCTCGAAAAATTACAAAAGTTACATTTTCAGAATCCTTATCTCAACATGAGTCCATACATATAAAGTTTATCAAAATCGGACTCCGTATGCCCATTCAAATCAATGATTTTGAATAACCTAGGCTTAAAGCAAAAACCACCATTAATACACCTCCAATTCCTCCATTTTCAGGTATTAACTATGTAATTTAACAAGATAATAACATAATTTGAGTCCATGAATGCTTACCTGAAGGATCTTTTCGATTTCCTCCTCAAAATAGCCTAAATCGCCTCTTAGTTTTAAGCCCCAATGTGTTATAACATTCTAAAATTCAAACCCTTCAATTCCTTAAGCACTGACATCTTTTCTGCTTCTGCGGATCCCTTCTCGCTTAAGCGAGACTGCTTTTGCGGTAAATAGGTCGCTTCTGTGACTTTCCACTTAACAGGCCATGACCGCTTCTGCATCTCCGGCCTCGCACCTGCTAGACCGCTTCATGGGAAACCTTCACGCTTCTGCGAAAGTCCCATAAACCCTGGCGTCCGCTTCTGCGAAAAAGGGCTCAATTCTGCGAGCCCGCCACTGCGAGAATAATACCGCTTCTGCGGATATTGCCCCGGCCAGTATTGATCGCATCTGCAACCACTATGTCGCTTCTGCGGGGCCGCTTCTGCGGTTCCCCATCCGCAGAAGCGAGATTGCTGCTACAAATCACACCAGCAATCCAAAATTCAAATAATTCATCCGTTAGACCCTCCGAAAACATCCTGAGGCCCCCAGGACCTCAACCAAAAATACACATCCACTCTAAATCATCACACTAACTTGTTCCAATCATAAAAACATACCCTCAAACACACGAATCATCAAATTAAGTCCGGTTCAAGCCTAAGATTCAACCAAAACTTCCGAAACCTACATTCTATCAAAAACCCAACCAAACGATGTCCGAATGACTTGAAAATTTGCAGACATATCCAAAATAACCTAACGAAGCTACTGCAACTATCGGAATTCCATTCCGACTCCTAGATCAAAATCTCACTAATCGATCGGATTTTGCCAAAATTCCAACTTAGCCAATTCAAGCCTATTTCTACACCGGACCTCCAAATTCAATTCTGATCGCTCCCCTAAGTCAAAAAGCACCTCCTAAAACTAACCAAATCATCAAAATTCGATTCCGAGTCCTCTAACCACATAGTCAACTCCAGGTTGACTTTTCATAAACAAGCTTTACTCAAAAATGCTATATGCCTCATATTCCACTAGTATCAATCCCAATTCATCCGTTAAACTCTAACACAGATACAGAAACATGAAACACATAAATGAAGGGGTAACGGGGTGATAACTCTCGTGACAACGGGCCTGGTCGTCACATTCTCCCCCACTCTAGCGGGTCAAGAAACATACCCGGAGACTCAAATAAGTGAGGATAACTATTCTGCATCTCCTGCTCGATCTCCCAAGTGGCCTCCTCCACGGGCCGACCTCTTCATTGCACCTTCACTGATGCAATGTCCTTGGATCTCAATCTCCTCACCTAATGGCCCAAAATAGCTATAGGCTCCACATCATAGGTTAAGTCATCATCAAGCTGAATAGTACTAAAATCCAACACATGCGATGGGTTGCTGACATATTTCCGGAGCATAGATACGTGAAACACTGGATGAACTCCTGATAGACTCGGTGGCAAAGCAAGCATATAGGCCACTTCTCCAATCCTCTTGAGAATCTCAAAAGGACCAATGAATCTCGGACTGAGCTTTCTTTTCTTCCCAAATCTCATAACGCCTTTTATAGGCAAAACCTTCAGTAAGACCTTCTCACCCACAGAATAAGATACATCCTGAACCTTCTGGTTTGCATAACTCTTCTTGCACGACTGAGCTGTACGAAGTCTCTCCTAAATCCCCTTCACCTTGTCCAAAGCATCCTGGACTAACTCTGTCCCCAACAACCTAGCCTCACCGGGCTCGAACCAACAAACTGGAGATCTACACCGTCACCCATACAAAGCCTCATACGGCGCCATCTGAATACTAGACTGGTAGTTGTTGTTATAGGCAAACTCTGCGAGAGGCAAATAATCAGACCATGAACCGCCGAAATCAATAACACAAGCTCGCAACATATCCTCCAAGATTTGAATAGTACGCCCGGACTGCATGTCAGTCTGAGCATGAAATGCATTACTCAACTAAACCCAGGAGCCCAACTCACGCTGAAATGTCCTTTAGAATTGCGAAGTAAATTGTGTACCTCTGTCTGATATGATAGAAACTGGAACCCCATGGAATCTTATGATCTCCCAAATGAATATATCAGCTAACCGCTCCGAGGAATACGTAGTACACACAGGAATGAAGTGAGCTGACTTGGTCAGCCCATCCACAATCACCCAAATAAATCAAACTTTGTCGTAGTCCAAGGGAGTCCACTAACAAAGTCCATAGTGATCCTTTCCCATTTCCACTCGGGAATATCAATACACTGAAATATGCCACCGGGCCTCTGATGCTCGTACTTGGCCTATTGACAGTTGAGTCACCGTGCTTCATGACTCACAATGTCCATCTTCATCTTCATCTACCAATAATGTTGTTTCAAGTCCTGGTACATCTTCACGGCACCTAGGTGGATAGAATACCATGAGCTTTGGGCCTCTTTTAATATCAACTCATGAAGGCCATCAATGTTGGGCACGTATATCCGGCCCTGCATCCTCAATACACCATCACTATTAGTGACATCTTTGGCATCATCATGCTGAACTCTATCCTTAAAGACAAGCAAGTGTGGATCATCATACTGGCGCTCACGAATACGATCATATAAGGAAGACCGAGAAACAACACAGGCCAACACCCTACTAGGCTCTGAAATATCTAACCTCACTAACCAGTTGGCCAACGCATTAACATCATATGCAAATGGTCTCTCCCCAACTGGAATATACACCAAGCTGCCCATACTGACTAACTTTTGGCTCAAAGCATCGGCCACCACATTGGCCTTCCCCGGATGATATAGAATAGTAATGTCATAATCCTTGAGCAACTCAAACCATCCTCGTTGCTTCAAATTAAGATCCCTATATCTGAACAAATGCTAGAGACTACGAGGATCGGTATACACCTCATAGGACATGCTGTACAAATAGTGCCTCCGAATCTTCAAGGCATGAACTATGGCAGCTAACTCCAAATCTTGAACAGGGTAGTTCTTCTCATGAGGCTTCAACTGTCGAGAAGCATAAGCAATCACTCTACCCTCATGCATTAACACACAACCTATCCCCACTCTCGAGGCATCACAATACACAATATATGGACCTGAAGCTGATGGCAAGACTAATATTGAAGCTGTGGTCAAAGCTGTCTTGAGCTTTTGAAAACTCTTCTCGCACTCATCCGACCACACGAGTGGTGCACCCTTCTACGTCAACCTGGTCAAAGAAGAAGCAATGAATGAAAATCCCTAAACAAACCGGTGATAATACCCCGCCAAACCAAGGAAACTCCTAATCTCTATAGCTGAGGATGGTCTAGGCCAACTCTGCACCGCCTCTATCTTCTTCGGGTCAACCTGAATACCATCACAAGACACCACATGACCCAAAAAAGCAACTGACTCGAGCCAAAACTCGCACTTGGAGAACTCAGCATACAATTTCTCCCCCCTCAGCCTCTACAACACAACGCTCAAATGCTGAGCATGCTCCTCCCGGCTACGGGAGTATACCAGAATATCATCAATGAACACGATCCCGAATGAATCCAAATATGGCCGAAACACACTGTTCATCAGATGCATGAATGCTGCGGGGGCATTGGTCAGCCCAAAAGACATCACAAGCAACTCATAGTGCCCATATCTAGTCCTGAATGCAGTCTTCATAATATCAGAGTCCCTAATCTTCAGCTGATGATAGCCTGAATGAAGATCAATCTTCGAGAACACCCTCGCTCCCTGTAGCTGATCAAATAAATCATCAATGCGCGGTAGACGATACTTGTTCTTCACTATTACCTTGTTCAACTGTCTATAATCAATGCACATCCACATAGAACCATCTTTCTTCTTAACAAATAACACTAGTACACCCCATAGTGACACACTAGGGCAAATGAACCCCTTATCCAAAAGCTCTTGAAGCTGTTCTTTCAATTTCGTCAGCTTAGTTGGTGCCATCCGGTAAGGAGGAATAGAAATGGGCTGAGTGCCCAACACCAAGTCAATACTAAAATAGATGTCCCTGTCCGGTGGTATACCCGGCAGGTCTGATGGGAATACATCTGGAAAGTCCCTCATAATAGGCACAGAATCAATACTAGGAGTCTCAGCTCCCACCTCTCTTACAAATGCTAGATAAGACAAACACCCTTTTTAAACCATTCTCTGGGCCTTTAAGAATGAAATAACACGGCTTTCGACGTAATCAATTGAACCTCGCCACTCAATCTGAGGAATACCAGGAATAGCCAATGTCATTGTCTTGGCATGACAGTCCAATATAGCATGGCACGGGGACAGCCAGTCCATGCCTAAAATCAGATCGAAATCCACCATACCTAACAATAACAGATCCACCTGGGTCTCCGGACCCCCAATAGAAACAACACAGGAACTATAGACATGATCCACAATAATTGTATCACCCACTGGGATAGATACATGAACAAGAAAATCAAGACTACCACGGGCCGTAACCAAATGATATGCAAAATAAGAAGACACATATGAATATGTGGACCTGGGTCAAACAAAACAGAGGCATCTCTATGACAAACTGAAATGATACCTGTAATCACTACATCGGAGGCAACAACATCACGCCTATCAAGAAGTGCATAGAAACGTGCCTGACCACCACTCGATCGCTCCTCACCTCTGGGGCGACCTCTAGAAGACTAACCTTCGCCTCTACAAATCTGAGATGGTGCTGAAGAGGAGGGCTAATCCCTCTGCTGAGACTTGTCCCTGCGGAGTTGAGGGCACTGCCTCCTAATGTGGTAACTCACCACACTCAAAACAACTGCCTGGCACTGCAGAAGGGGACTGAAGGGAACCCCTCGCCGCAGATGAACCCTGGGCCGAAGAAGTTAGTGTTATACTTTAAGCTAGGAGGGCACTGAGTAAAGACTGGCCCTGCTGGAAACCCTGACGGCCACGACCAGAAGAAGCTCCACTATGCTCTGGGCGACCTGACTGAGGAGGTCTAGATGAACGACCTCTGCCCTGATGAAACTGCCCTCTGGATGGAGCGCCACTAAAACTGCCGGAACCTCGAGGCCTCTTGGCCTCCCTCTCCTCTCCCTCACGGCGATGATCTGCCTCAATAAAGCATGCCATATCAACTACCTGCTCAAAAGATGCTGCCAATACTCTCTCCCTGGTCATCAAGATACGAATAGAATAATTGAGGCCATCAATGAACCTCCTGATCCACTCCCGATCTGTCGGGATCATCCAAGTAGCATGCCTAGCCAACCGAGTATACCTCACTCATACTGAGTCACTGACATATCGCCTTGCACTAGCCACTCAAACTGGCGACGTAGCTCCTCTCGACAGGACTGAGGCACATACTTCTCTAAAAAAAGAGTGGGAAACTTCTGCCAAGTAAGGGGTGCTGCCCCTGCAGTCCTATGCCTCTCAAAATCCTCCCACCAATCAAATGTTGGACTATAAAACTGGAATGTAGTAAATGAAACACCGCTGGACTCAAGAATCATAGCTGTACGCAGCATCCTCTAACATTTGTCTAAGAAACCTCGGGCATCCTCGCCCTCAGTACCATTAAATAAAGGTGGCTAGAGTCTACCAAATCTCTCCAATCGACGCTGCTCATCATCATGCATCACCGGTACAACATACTCTCGGGCTAGCGCAACTGGAATAGCTGGTGCAGCTGCCTAAGCTGGGATTGCGTCTGGCATCTAAAGTCCATGTACAACCTGCTCTGGTGTGCGAGATACGGGGGTCTGATGACCACCCCCGATCTGAGATGTCGCTGCTGTTGCGATAGCTGAAACTACCTGAGCCAACCCAGTACAGACTGATAATATTTGGGCCAAAGTCTCCTGAAGACCAGGAATAACAATAGGCACCGCCGGTGGCTGAGCGGGTGCTGCTGGAACCTCAACCACTGGGGTCTGATCCTGTGTAGGGGCAACAGGTAGGTCAACTGGCACTGCCCTTGCCACTCTACCGCGACCACGACCACAGCCTCGACCACAACCTCTAGTTGGTGGCAATGGTGGTCGTCCACCTCGTCCTGTAGGAAGAGTCCTCACTATCTGCGAGAGAATTGAATACAGAAGTTCAGTTCTCAGAACAACAAAACCACACGACAGAGTTCAAGAAATGTGAAGTGTTTCCTAAAAGGTCTGCAGCCTTCCGAGGATAAATACAGACGCCTCCGTACCGATCCGCGGGACACTACTAACCGGCTCAAGACTTATGAGGCCTAGTAACATAGGCTCTGATACCAACTTGTCACGACCCCAAAACTCGATCGTGATAGTGCCCAGAACATTGCTAGGCCAACCCGACCAACCATTCATATCACAGCGCTACTAGCTCTCACGTTATCCTTTTTAGCAAAAAATAATAATAAGAGATAGCACATCGGGAAAAGATATCCCAAAACCAGTATAAACCTTTCACAGAATCAGGAGTCATAAGTCATGAGCCTTTACCAGAATATAACAGTGATAATGTATACAACTGTGACTACAAGTGCAGAATAGTCTAAAGAAAGGAAAAGATAGACTGGAGACTCAGGTCCAGCGGATGCTAGCGGCTACCTTGACTATCCAAACGAAGCACTCCGAGCAGCTGTAGAGTCAGCTCTGCTATGATCTACCTAGATTTGCACACAAGGTGCAAGGAGTAGTGTGAGTACTTCCAACTCGGTGGTAATAAGCAAGGGTAAGACAACGATGGTAAGAAAACCCAATAAAATGCTAATCAAGGCTATACAACAATATTATTTACCAATTATCAACATTCTCAGAATCAGAACCAGCAATATCAACTAACAGTACAGCAAGTATAGCTAAATGCAATGCAATGCATGAATATGACCGCTACGGTGCGTAGCCCGATCCATTTAGGTACCCGTGCTCACTGTGGGGGATCAGACTCCGCAGTGGCTCCTACATCCCAAGACAATATCAATGATATGCTGCAGTGCATAGCCCGATCCATTACCAGTCCATCTATATGCAATGGAAGTCTCATAGGCACAGAAATAACATTTGAAATCTCTTTATATCATTTACAGTAAGAAACTGTGTTTCAAAAATACCAGAGTTTGGAAACCCATTTTAGACAGTGGTAGCTCAGGACTGGTATCAGAATAACATGCTATAATCATAGAAACAATAGTAACGATCCTCGCGGGATCCCAATAATTGGCTCACAGTCCAAAGACATCCACAACCATCCAAGTAAGAGGTTTACCGGCTCAATAATAGCCAACAACACAGTATAATGTTACCAGGTCGAACTTAGCCATAGTCCCCAATCACAATCGACCCCGCACTTATTGGAGAGTACGTGTCTCACCTCAATACAGCGTCACATAGTGATATGAACCCGCTGGTCATCACCCACACCCATTACTCACCTCGACTCGACTTGAAGACTAGCTCGCAATTCCCTTGCCACGAGAATCGGCCTCCACAGGTGCAAAATCTGATCAAAACCAATAGAAACACATCAAAATAAGCTAAAGGGACATAATCCAATCGTCCGAATAATGTGTTAGGAATGCGTAGAATTCTTCGCGGCGAGCTTGCGAGCCGCGGTTCGGACCCTTGGTAGTGATTTAAGTTTCAAAATGTAGAATAAAATTTTCCAGAAAAATGTCAAATATGCGGTCAAGAATGCGACCGCAAACCTGACATGCGGACCGCATTCTTGCCGCAAAACGTTCCAGAGAGTTGCCCAAAATCGTGTCAAAAGTGCGGTCGATATGCGATCGCATGTCAAATCTGCGGTGCACTTTTGCGACCGCGGAATCAACATGCGGTCCGCATAGTGACCGCATTCCTTAACAGAACCTGCATAACTTTGAGGCCATTTTTGCGGTCACTTTGCGGACCGCATGTGGATTCTGCGGTCGCATAGTGACCGCATATTTGACCCCGGCCCCGATTTTTGTAACATTTTGACCCGATCTCTTCTTTAATATAACACCTTTCTTCTTCATTTTATCATATCATCTCACCAAAATTAGAGAGAGAAGAGAGGGTTTTTAGAGAGAGAAGTTCTTCATCTTCAAAGATTGTTCCAACTACTTAATTCCAAGGGATTCTAGGGCAAGGATTCAACTTCCCCAATATTTTCAAGGTAAAAACCCTAATTATTTTCTTTGATTTTCAGTTTTAATTGGGTAAAGAGAGGTTTGCATATAATAGCTTTTGAAAATAGAATTTTTACACTCATGCATGATTATTTAACTTGATTTCTAGTAAAAAGAAGTGAGTAGAAGTAAGAGTCTTCAAGAACAAGGTTGGCAAGAGTAGGATATCTTGTGTAAGCATAAAGTAGGAGGAAAAATCATCACCAGGTATGTATGGCTAATTTTGATTCTTGTGAAATCGCCTATATGTGTGAAGTTTGTTTGTTTCGTGTTAAATTGACAAATTGTGTGAAATTCTTGATGTTGTTGTTGGATAATCAAAGTTTGTTGTTGAGCTATGAGTGATGTAAAATGAGAGTTTAATTTGGCAAAAGAATTGTGAATAATGACTATGATGGCCTATATGGCACCTTGTGGAAAACAAACGAAACACTTGAGAATTGGTTTATTGTGGAAAGAGATGAAACACTTGAATTGTGGAAATATTGTAACATGGTTGTGAT